>JAODKF010000040.1:13973224-13988525 GCA_026779585.1 Mormyrus proboscirostris
CCCACCCCGGGGGGGCGGGGCGGGGTGCAGCTCCCTCTGGGGTGAGTTTCGGTGCTGAGGCCGCTATTCCCAGCCAAGCACACGTGTGGGGCTAGGGGAGTGGGGGGGCTAAGTTTAATTCAGACATGACTCATTTTCCCTTGTATGAAGCGATCTTTGCGTGGGATAGTGTTAGCGTACGTGTTTGAATCAGGGTGGGGGGGAGTCTGTCCACAGGGACCAGAAGGATGAGCTCTAGTGTGGGAGGTAAAATCCAGGGCTGTAGCTATTACGTTATCGAGTACGTTTGGAGGGAGGCTTAGCCGAGTCCCCCCCCCCCCTCGAAACACCTCCTGCTTTCAAAGTCACGGAGCACAGGCATCCTCGACCTTCCTCTGACACTCAAAGGCAGCTAAACTAACCTCTGTTCATATAGATTTCCCATTAAATGGCCCACTGTTCGCTTTCCTAGGAGTGAACTGGGATGTAGTGCAGTAAGATTCATGCAAATCTGAGGACAAACCTTTCCCCTTTGCCTGCTGACAGAGGACACACAGCAGGAAAGATGGCTCATCCTCTTTATTCACGTTTGTTTATGAATATGTTTATTCTCGTGTTGACTACTTTCCCGCTGATGAGCCCTGTTTTCTTTTCAATTAAGCTTCTAATTGCTAAAGATAATAACAAGTCAATTAGGCCTCTGCTTGCTAAGAGAAACACAGCTGTGCTGTAATCCATGCCCGGCTGTGTGATGATGTCACCCTCGCTGTGGCGTCTCTGTGTGACGCCTGTCATCTGAAGAGGTCTCGGGGCTTGACGGAGAGGAAGAGATCGCGGTAAAAAAGAATGCAGTTGGAAAAGGGCTTCCTGCTTCACTGTGGAAAAGAGGATTAATGTTTTTCTGAAATGAATCCACCACTGCCAAGCTGTTATGCTCTAACAAAGTAGGAAACTAGAAATTTTTTAGTACAATAAAACTGCACTAATTCAGTTGCTGGTGTATATATCAGCAGGTGAATTTTACCTTCACTTTAGGTCTTGAAGCATCTGGTTACTGATGTCATTAGCTGTGATGCCTTAGGCACAATCGTGTTCATCCTCCATCAAACAGAAAATGAAGAAAACAGGAGGAGCGCAGCCTTAAGTTGGCAGTGACAAAGGCTGCAGCTTAAATGTGAATATGGGTGGATGAGTCGGCTGGTGCCTCCACTCTGCTCCCACACAAACGTAGTCTTACACACTCTGCACGCCCACCCCCCGCCTTCCTTTCCGCGTTTTCCCTAAACCTACACTCCTGATTACAGCTAAATCACAACTCTTACATAGTAGCCAACTGTCAGTATCAGAAAGCCTGCCGTCAAATATTTACCTAAATGTCTGAAAGCCCCAGATAAACCATGAAGCACAGTGAAGCACAGTGAAACACAGTGAAGCACAATATCTGAGCTCAGGGCGAATATGGAGCTTCAATGACTGCAAGGGATCTGGGTTCCATGCCCAAGGAGGCAAAGCCTGTGATGACATGAATGTTTTTATCTGCCTACGTATAAATCATTGCCCATATTTAATTATTAATAGGCTCCATTTATCAAGTGCTATTCAAGGGGGGGTCGTGGTGCACAAATAATTAAGGCTGCTTAATTGGTGATGTAATGAACTTGAGTTTTTTTTCTGAAATGAAAAAATGTATGAGCTCTCAGGAGAAGGTGATGCCCAGCATTGAGAGAAGCTGAACGTCAAGACCTCTGAAGACAGAGATTTTATACTCATATCCCATGCAAAGACATGTCTTGAGGGTGGCTGGTCTCAGTCCAGTTCGCTCCCCACTGTGCAATAAATCTTCATGACCTCATCCAATGCTGGCATCACTTGGCCTGGAGAGCTTACATCTGTCTACGTAGTGGGGCTCATTGAGTGGATGTTAGTCAAGCTGTGATGTCAACCGCAATGGTTTCCCCGGGCTTTTGGGGTCAAGGGGCTAACAGACCTTCACCTCTCGCCTGGATAGTGTCACCAGTTTCATCTGCAGATGGTGTCCCAGCTGTCATATGGCAAATCTCTTATTAATATTAACACCAAGCCAAAGGAAGGTGAGTTTGCATGCTTCATTCACCATGACTATAACTGAAGAAAACACAAGACCCACTCCTCAAGCTCCGGCTTCTGCCACAACACTCCAACAACCACACCTGTACATCTGTTTCCCTTTTATTCCAGTGGCAAAATATATAAATTACCACCTGGGCGGGTGTTATTCACGCAGAAAGAGGGCACTTTTCATGGGCTGCTGCCTGCTGTTTCTGAGATTGTCCAGCTCTCACAGCAGAGCTGGAAAGAATGTGCAAAATGGGAGACATTATATAAAAAAAGGCGTAACGGCTCAGCAGCCGGCAGAAGCAATCGTTTGTTTGCAAAGAAGAGTGGTGAACGCTAAAGTCTTAAGCAGGTTCTCATGATTCTCCTCGTGCCCTTGGGTTGATTTGATCGAATGCATGAAGGGAAAGCAGGGCTTGTTAGGGCCTTTGAGATCCGCTCGTGCGTTTCTGCCGCCTTTGGGAAAAGCTTCTCTGGGTTTTGCGGGAGAGGCTGAAATGACGCGCGGCTACACCACCCTTGCAAATCTGGGAACTGCTCGTCTTGCTGTAATTTACTCTAAGAATTGCCTACACTGTACCAACGTCTTCACAACGTTTCTTGAAAAGTATTTGAATTGCCAACAATAACCAATAGATGTCAGTGTTCTACAAGAATATTGTAATGCTACCAAATGATGTTACAATATTTTGTCTTTGAAGCAGCGACAGACCATAATTTGAACGTGATTCATCACTAGATAACATTACTGTAGAAAGTGACTGATAAGAGAAAATTACATTGTAAAGGAACATTTGACTAGAACTACTGTCACAATCCTTGGAACTTTGTTCTTCTATTTCTCTGCAGATCTATCTATCGATCTATCTATCTATCTATCTATCTATCTATCTATCTATCTATCTGTGTGGGTCTGATCAGATAGACCAAAAAGAATTTTTTAAAATACAAATTACATTTTCATATATTAACTTTCTGTCTGCTTAGTTATAGAACAAATGTTAATATAATGCTCAATATTAGTTTATTAGCAGTTGCTCAAATCTCGGTTTGCAGTGTCAATATGGTAAATTGATTTATTATTTCAGCTTGATAAGTGATAAAAGCATTATACATTTTTTTCTCTTTTCACTATTAACGCTATACCTTGACGCAGAAGTCAGTGTCACAAAAAAAAGTCACAGTCCTTCACGGCTAATCACTCACGCAGACACACGGATATGCCGCCTCACTCTAGACTTTGCCAGACGGTTGTCCTCATCAGCAGGAGTTTTGTTAAAAAGAGACGTCAAAATGTCCTCAAACAAAGGCCGCTTGTGGGTGAGCGTGTCTGAAATACGACGCGAGGCCATTATTCTGGGAGCCCAGGTGGCACAGGAGACTTACTGTAGGTGAGATTTCTGTGCAGCCTGAACGTCAGCAGGAGACTCCTCAGAAGAGTACAGGTGGCACAAAATGTTCTCCACATCTACGTCCCTGTTTCTAGGGCCAAGGGGACAAGGAACAAATCATGTAATGGCTGACAAGTCAAGCCAGACCCTTTAGGAGAGATACTGAGCGACTTTTTCCCGTCTTCACTAACTGCGCTGATTTCTCTGTGCTGTGTTTGGTGCTCCTGTGCATTTGCAATGGCGGAGCTGCCTGTCTGGGAATGCATGCGGGCCGTGAAGCGGCTGACCCATCGTGTGCCGTAAGCGGTCGATAGGCCTCAGTTCACACAAAGTACTTGCATGAGAAGGGGTCACCCTGGGGAAGACTTTAACAAGCTTTACCCATATAGTGAGCGGACAGCCAGTGTGGCATTTAGCTTTGACTGGAGGCTCACAACCCTGAGAGACCTTCCCAGTCCACACCACTCCCAACACTGACGATCATAATGGCTCATTTCTGTTCATACATCAGACATACATCAGTCTCAGATGCTAAAACGCTAACACACCTGTTTTTACTGCTACATGTGCTTGCAATGTCATGGCAGGGGTCCTTTCCTCCTTGGGTTTGGTCAGTACTGTTTTTCAGAAAAGCTCAACTGATGATAGCCAGTGGCTTTTAGAGAAGGTTCTCTAACTGTAACTCCTTTGAGCCCTGCGTGAAGGGAACTGTATTTTGTCAGTGCAGCTATATCCCAATGACTTATACCAATGAAATTGTGTCTCTCTTGAGTGACACCCTTGTGTGCAGGTTCAAGATCAGGGGGACAGCACATGTGCAGGTTCAGGATCAGGGAGCAGCATGTGTGCAGGGTCAAGATCAGGAGGACAGCGCATGTGCAGGTTCAGGATCAGGGGAACTGTGTGTGTGCAGGTTCAGGATCAGGGGGACTGTGTGTGTGCAGGTTCAGGATCAGGGGGACTGTGTGAGTGCAGCTTCAGGAACAGGGGGACTGTGTGTGTGCAGGTTCAGGATCAGGGGGAGTATGTGTGCAGGTTCAGGATCAGGGGGACTGTGTGTGCAGGTTGAGGATCAGGGGGACTGTGTGTGTGCAGGTTCAGGATCAGGGGGTCAACGCATGTGCAGTTTCAGTAGGTTGCTCTTCCAGCACAGCCGGCCCCCCTCTGGGAGGCCCAGCCAGCCGTGACCAATCCACGGGGCGGCTGAACATGGATACACGGCTGGAAGTAACCAGACTGGGGACATGTGTTCCGGGCTCCGCTAAACGTCTGTTGGAGGCAGACAACAGACAGGAAGTTGTTTACGAATTTGTTGTGGCTGCTGGATGACAGGACGGCACCTGGCGCCAACGGGAGCCTATACAGCAGGTCACTTACACAGCCGAGTGGAGCTGGGACTGAAGGAGCGAGCAGATCGGCGCATGTGGGGAAAACGACTGGCAAAAAGGAGCTAATGTTTATTCATACAAGCAGGATAATAACAATGTCTGCAGCATATTTGATTGGCAGAAGCCGATGTGAAAAATCACTACCCTTATGATCTATGTACCTCCAGACCTCAATTTAGGCAAAATTTAAGACAATTTTAGGATGCTATAGAAAAAAAAATCTTGGAATATGCTACAAAGAACCATTGAGTTATGGCCTATTTCAGTGGTCTCAATAATGCCTTCATTTTAATTGTGTATTATGTCATTAGTGATTTTATGAATATCTCTCCTTAGTGCTACACTTCTTATACAAACCTCAGGTTGTCATGCCAACAGGCACGGAGCTGAAGACTGAACACAGGAAACAGGAAAGAATCCAACCTTCTATTTGGGGACTCTAATGATCTTATTGTCTCTGTTCATGTTTAAACCACACCCCTCAGGTCATTAATGAAAAACAGCAAGGCTGGAGAGAATAATAGCGCGAGACAACAGCAATCATATTCTGAAGGGGAGCTTGCTCAATTTACATTAAGGAAATATTTATCTTACCAGTGTGCGATAGTATTAATCAACCGTGGCACTCCTAGTGGCAGATAGGGAGTATCATTAATTACCCCTAGTGTTTTCCTTAAAATACGGAAAGGTGCTGAGCTTTACTGGAGTGACCTGTGCTTGTCATCCGTAAGAACTAGGATATGGCACTGACACAGGGATAGTCAGCTAGACGTAAAAAGGATTGGAATTTTGTTTCTTAGAAGGAAGGTAAATTCCAATAAGTAAATCAGAAATCAAACCAGAGGTTTCGCTTGACCTAATGCCACTGAAGCCTTTGGGAAAGTTGGCATTCCGTCGCGAGATTAATAAAATGAATCGCACTTTTAATAAAAGCATCTGTCTATATAGACAGGGTCTCGTGAACCACATAAAAGCAAGTCAGTATCATAGGAGTGAATTTACCATGACCTCCTTAACATGCATCTTCAGTGAAAAAAAAGCAATTATCAAATTGGGATTTTATTATTAATAATAATATATATTTCTTTCAATTAACATTTTAGATACAGAAAAACAACAGAACCAAAAACAAAAAAGATAGAACTTTAACCCACGGTCTCTGTACCGTGAAAGTGCCTATAAACTGATGTGCTGTATAATAGTATTATTATTGAAATGGTTTGTCAAACAATTATCCATTCAGTTTGGAAAATTCAAACATTGGTTTTATGAGTGCTGCTCGATTGTCATCATATTATTTTCATTTCAATATATATTTAATTTCTACCATGGCGTCTTCATAAAACACACAACCAACTTTAACCAGGCATTTAAACTAAAAAATACAAAAAAGTCATATTCGCACAACAAAAGGAGCCTCTTGATAAATCTGTCTCCCCTTTGAGAGAACGATTTTGTGCTGCTTTACGTTTCTCATAGATTTGCTTGTGTTGCATAATTCTGGTCTGAATGTGAATTTTATTCAGTCAGTCACTGAGATAAACCACCTCAGACCACCTCTTGGGAGGCTCTTGGTATTTCATCAACCAAAAGGCACAACTGTGCTAGAACACTGGTCTTTTTGTGATAATGAAGAGCAGAATATCACTTTGGGCCAGCTAGTGAACAATCTCTGCCACTTCCTGTTGAGTCCTTCACACCTACCCAGCATGCAACTGAATCAAAGTAGCAGAGCATCAGACCAACCATACCTGATGCGACTCTGCAATGTCCCTAATGCCCAACAGGGTCATTAGATAACATTCATTCTATATATTTAGAGGGACATCACTTGAGACAAGAAAATAATTGCAAAACATAGGACATATGTTTAAACATTAGTTTAAAAGGGCTAGAATTTAGCCTGATCTGTTAAGCATATGGTGGTTTGAGTTAAAATTTCTCTGATGCACAAAAATAATTAGGATAATAGTATGTGTTCTCTTAAAATCTGAAAGCTTAATCAACAGCCTGCTCATCCTTATTTATATATAAGAGTTTTTAGCATGTTTTTATAATGCATAAAGGGTTTTTTATTTTTAGTTTTTTAGGAAATAAACACATAAACATGAATTGATTTCCTTTAGGGACATTATGAACATGGCGATGAGACAACCTCAACAGCCTCAACAATAACCAACAAACTTGCTTTCAGCCTAGAACATCTTAAGTATATAATATGGAGTTTAGTTTTGGTGTTTTAAAAGCTTTGAAAGTCAGCGCCATCATTAAGATGAACACTTGCTTCTCATCATGCCAATCGATGAGTTGGCGTTAAATTTTGCCAATTCACAAGCTTGCAGAAGAAAAGCCTTCAAAAAACAGCAAAGGAGTGAAGCGCACTTTCTTTGCTCAGGTAGCACACGGTAACACTTTACTTGACGGGGTACAGATACTTACTAATAACTTAATACTGAAGAACCAATTCTGAACAAATCATGAACAAATGCAGCTGCTACTTCAGATACAATATGCATCATGATTCATTAATGATGAACAAACATGAGATCAGCATTTTACTTGTGGTATTCATACTTGTTCCTTCAATAGTTCCTTAGATGTTCCTTCAGTAGTTCACAAAGGTTTACAGAATTAATAGATATAGTAACAAATATAGTAACAGCTTGAGATAAAACATGCATCACGATTCATTAATGATGAATTAACATGAGATCAGTGTGTAACTAAGACTTAGTTTGTGGTTAATTTACACATAAGTAATAGTATAATTTTATATGATTCGAGCCCCGTCATGTAAAGTGAGACCTACCACTCTTTCATCGCTAAGGTTTGGGTTAAACATCTCGTTTGATCCTGAGGTGTGTGGTCATACAATGGATGACTTAGAAGGTCTGAGGTAACACTGAGAAAGGTGCTGTAGACACCTAAAGACAGTGACGTTTTCGGCATGGTGTGAGAATGTACGGTTGCTCCTTTCAGACTGGAGGTAAGCGCATGAACGTACGGATACTGGATTCCAGACCTTAAAGACCCACTTTTCGTCGAGGGACAGTGAGGCAGACTGGCGGTAAGTGTACATACGAGCAGATGCTAGGTTTCACACCTTAGAGTAAAGACACACTTTTCCATAGAGGAGCAGGGAGGCACTAAGTAGAGGTCAAGGATTTTAATGTCCAGTGAGAAATATTGGAGAAAGCTAAGCTTTTTCTAAGATATGCTCTCCAAATGTCAATCGTATATAATGACACCTTCAAAGGTGGGAAAAAAGGAAACTACCAAACACAAAGTTCTGTATTTCTGTCCCAAATTCTGATTTAATTTGTGAAAAATAACTCTTAGGCTTTAAAATAATATTTTGAGAACTTGACTGAAACATTGGAACACATGTAATTTAATTTAGCAGAAATCATGACGTCCTGCTGGCTTCAGTGCTCCGCAGTAGCAGAGCTGCGAGCTGAGCTTCCCGATCTACACCTTTATCTGTTATTTTTCATTCATTCACTCATGTGCAATGATAGGTGAGTAAAGATGACTTTCCAAACAATTCTTCCATTATAAAAATATACTTCTTTTCTTTTAAAATAATTTACAGTTTTTTTTATGGTGAGACATTTCACTATCAAGCTAAACAGCAAGACTGCTGTCTAACAGAAAAAATATATTGAGATTGACGGAGCCGTTGCTGGGACACAGCGATAGTGAATTACAGCTCCTCCGTTCACTCCAGCTCGTCCTTTCGCTCAGGAGAAAAGACTACTGTCAACCTTCTATACCTTTTGCATAATCTATTTTTAAGTGTCAATATACATACCTTACACAGGCCAACAAAAAAAAGGAGAAATGACGTTGCTCCTTTGAATCAAACATCGGTACCTCCAGACAAGCCCGAGAAAGTGTTAAAAAAGTCTTAAACTACACAAAGTCAAGATACAAAATACAGCAATCCAGTCTAATTACCATACAGACTTTCTGAATTTATATTGAAATTAAAAACAAAACTGAAGCAGAAACGAACTGGAAACATCGGATACTGAATAAAAAAAAAAAAAGTTATTATTGGTAACCAAGAAAAATCAAAAGAAAAACAAAAAAAAAACAGGAAGACATTGATGCTACAAAGAAATATATGTACAAGACCCTGTTTTCCTGGTAAATGTGCCTGTATCAGCACATGTGGGGGGGTTAATAATAGGCAGTTTCTGTTTGTATGAATATCCTTCAGTTTTCCAGTCTCTTCCCTGCCCGGATTTTCCCGTCTATCAGAGATTTAGTTCAGCAGCAGCAGCAGTGACGGCGATCAGGGTCCAGGCACCGCAAACCACCCCACGGAGGTCCGTGTCGTGCAAGCCGCCTCACGCAGAACAGATTCCTGGGTCACCGGCGCCGTCACCAGATGACGCTGGATATGCTGGTCTCTCTGGATAACAGTGGGAGCATGGCGTTGTTAGCGTGCGTCTCCTCCAAGCCGTGCTCGCGGGGAGACTTGGCCTGCGGCCGCTGCCCATTGAGCAGAGTCATGGGGATGTTGCAGTAGGTGTGCTGGTTGCCCAGGGTGCCGGTGGGCGGGATGTCGTACTCGTAGCTGCGGTAGTAATGTTTCTGCCGCATCTGGGTGTGGTAGCTGTTGTGGAAGGTGGAGCGTAGGTCGGGGTGTGCCGTCGCCATGGCGGTGGAGGTGGCGGCCGCCATGGAGATGGCGGAGACCGTCTGGAGCTCGCTGAAGGGACCCGGCTCGCTGACATCAAGGACCTGCTCGTGGGCGGCGATGGGCTCCGGGCGCTTGAAGGGCATCTCGTACTGCAAGTGTTTCCAGAACTTGGAGCTGAGCTTGCTGCTCTGAGGACCTCGCCACTTGATGACGGAGAGCGCCTTGATGGTGTGTTTGAGGGCCTCCACTTCCTGGTAGTTCATGATGCCGCGAAGCTCGGCGCATTCGATCAGGATCACCTTGATCTCCCCCGTCGCCAGCATGTTCCTCAGGCGCGTCTCCAGCTCGAAGATGCTCCAGCCGCGCCGGAGCACATAGTTGGGCGTCATGACGATGATGAGCCGCTTGCTCTGGTCCACGCAGCGTGCCACGTCTTCGATGTACGCTGGGAGAGAGCCGCGACACAGGTGAGACAAGGTGACTTTGAATGGTAAGAGAAACATGCTGGCATTTAGCGTTAAGAAAGTGGTAATTAATATCACTGAGACACCACAAGAAATGGGCAATAAATGACGTTCTGATAACAAAATAGATTGACTGGTAATTATGTATCATAATAAGTTATTCATGCCATATACATTATATACATATGCAGTATATATATATTGATGACCGTATTAGTGACAACACAGGATCAAGCAGTAACTTTGGAAGCATGTTCACAGTTCCTCTTTTCGCACTGAACTGCTTCACTTACTTGTATCTTAACTAAAGTAAATATCCTGTCAACCTTAAAAAGACCCCCCCCCCTTTACTGTTTAGCTGCAGGTAGGAATATGAATGTGCTGGATACAGGAGGCCCACAGAAGGACCTCACCCTTCATTCTAGACTGTTCTATCAATAGCAGCCACACCAACCTTGTATCAAGATGCCCCAATGCGTCATACAAACGTTCTAATGTATAGAAATTCATACAAACTGCAACTATGAGGTTAATGGGATCACCGCTGCATTTTATTTAATCAAAGTGAACTTTAACCAAGGTGAAAAGGCCTTTCTCCTTTGGCACCACACTCCCACCCCCTCCAACACACACTAGGAGACAGCTCCATCTCAGGACATGAAAAGCCATACTTTAAACAATAAGTTAGGCCTGCCTACTTTATGTAATTAGGCCTCAGCCTGATGAAAGTCACCAATGGCCACTTTGCCCTCCCCCCCTCCCCAAGTCGGTCTTGGTAGAATGTCTCTCTGTCCAAAGAACTGCTTCTGGAAAGGAGAGCATTTTGTTTGCTGACACAAGTGGAGAAGATTGGAATGGGTACCTCTAAGAAGTGCTGTATCATCCTGGAAATGATCATTGGGGTAACCTAAACATAAATATTTCAATGTTCACACTATGATCATACGATGCCAGAACAGCAAGATGTAAACAAAACACACATTGACATACACTATGATGCTTCTCCTCTTTCTCTGTGTGTTCCCAGTTTTCCCATCTTACCATCGAAATATAGTCCAGTTTAATATGGAATCAGCAGCCACAGGAACATAGAGTGAGTGATTCATGTTGTGATATGACAAAGCACCTACAGCTATTATGAATCAGCAGTCGATGCTGGACAGTGAGGAAAGCAAATTAAAATGTAAACTTTCTGCGGTTTACAGTGACAGGAATGATGTAAAATGCAAATAACCTCCATATGACAATGACTGGAGTGACAGAAGATGTAATTATTCTGTGGCTTACAGTGAACGAAATTATATAAAATGTAAATGTTTCCTTGTTTACTGTAAGATGGATGAGGAAACTACATACATATAAACAAATCTAACAAAACCAAAAATAACAATAATAGTTTTCATATAATATTTTATGAATACATATTTTTTAGCCAGGGTGTGAAAAGCTTCTGGAATAATTTGTGGTTCCTTCAGATACTTTTGGTAGCTAAAAATCTGTCTTTTTAACCCACAAGACAGGATAAATAATCAGACAGCAGCACAGATGTTGTCCAATATTAACTTCACTTTCTGCTCAGATCACACCACCATATGCAATACAGGTGACTATAAGCTTCACATGTACATTTTTATTAAATACTGAAATATAATGCTTGCTCTGAATGTGACATACATAAAATGCAGGCTTTCTATACAATTTCTCCTTTTTAATTAAATTACACCTCTGTACACTAGCAGGATAAACAAATAATAAGACAAACAAATGTACAAGATTACAACTATTAAATAATGTGCTTCCAGGCTGCTTGGAAAAACATGATGCCAATAACTAAAACGCATTAATTAAGATGTTAATATCAAATGACATAAATACTTAAGATCACAGTACATGCAGCTAAGATCATTATTTACAGATACATTAATATATATATATTAATGTATTAATATATATTAATATAAATATGTTCCAATTCATTAATGACAAGTGGCATAGAGCATAAGGCTATGGAATAAAATGGGATGGTTCTTCGGTTCTATTGTTACACGTTATATGAACAGAATTTCTCAGCGCCTGCACCTCAATCTCTGAAATGCAAAACGATGATGGCAGCAAAGCACTGACACATTATCCAAAATGCATAAATATCTTTATTTGCAGCTATTTCCATATAAAATACTGGAAATATAATGGAAACGAACAGACGGGCCACATAAACCATAAACCACATAGATACAGCTAATATAACAAGCTGAACAGGCGAACTGCAATATTTTAGAGACACTGAAACATGATCTCTCTGGCATGTATGATTAAATGTCACTGAATGGTTGGAAAATATTGATACTGGCTATTTTGATTTTTTTTTTTTACTACAGAGGTATTTTGCTTATGCCTAAGTATAAAAATAGATGGTAAATGACTGGTGGCTCAATATTATGCACAGAACATGTACTATAAACACAATACAATTACAAACCAAAAACGATAACAACAGCAACTAATCTAACATAGAACTCACAAAGACCCAGTTCTAATACTTACTTCCAGTTGGGATCAAGTCCCTGTCTGGAATGAAGAGTTTATACCCATAATGCTTTTCAAGGACGTCTGGAAGAATCTCCAGGGCGAATCGTTCCTCCTCCCGGGTTTCCTGATTCCACTGGTCTGGGTCCACTTTGGTGTAGGACAGATATGCATCATAGTCCTTATTTTCTAAAAAGGCACAAAGGTAGAGTTTTTGGTCACGATAGCTGCTACGTGCTAAATGGTACAATGCACTCCTTTTCCTGCTTCTTCTAGGGCAAACGGTGATAAAAAAGATCTTATCCAATACACAAGCTACATCCAGACCTTTGATGTTACAATTTGCTTTTCATTCTGTCCTAAATATATTGTAAAATACTTTTGTGGATAACAGGGCCGTTTGAATACAATGCTTTTTCTGCTGAACTCTGAAGGAATGCCGTAAGGGTTTTCATGAATTTTAAGCCAGCACTTCTTATTGTTTGAGTCAAAAATAAGAGAGTCAGAATACATCAAACTCTTCAACCGTTCGGGATAATAATTCACCCTTTTTATATAACCATCTGTCCACGACCAGGTCATGGTGAGCTTGATGCTTAGGAGGCATGAATGGATGACTGGATGGATGCATGGATGAATGGTCGGGTGGATGCATGGATAGATAGATAGCATCATTGATCCGAGTGGGAAGTTCATTAACTGCATGACATTCAGTTACTATGAGCGCTTTCAGTGATTTCAGTTAGCCAGACCGCGTATTTTTGAACTGTGGGATGAAATCCATGAAAACACAGGGAAACATGCAAGCCCTACACAAAGACCCAGGGATAGGAAGTGATCCCACAGCCTTGCCTGGTACCAACAGTGCCACCTACTGAGTCACTCATTTAAAAGACGTGATACTTGCTCAGCGCAGACGTTCTGTCGACATCTCTCCCAGTTCTGATAAACACCTTGATGTGCCCCACATCTAACACCAGCATGGCACAGAGCGGTTCTGTTCCTCAGAGCTGTGGCAGAACAGCTTTATTGAGCGAGGCAGATTAGGAGTTTACCAGAAAGGGGGTGGGCTGGAATGGGATCATTCTCTCAAACCGTTGCTAATGCTGCCAGAGGAGGTATCGAGTGAAACCAGCATGCGACACTGATCTCTGCTCCTTCGCAAAGCTTCAGGCCTCACTGTTAAGAGAGCAGTAAGTGACGGAATTAAGTTGTTTTCTTTCGGTGGGTTGGCTTAGGTTCTCCTGCGCTGCTCTTCCAGCGGGATAGTGGGATGAAGAAAAGATTAATAAATATGTAAGAGTAGCAGGAAGAAGCACGGTAAGCTTAACATTCAGCTGCTTCCTGCTTTAGATAACATTACTCCAAGGTGTCTGAAATGGAAGAGGGCAGTTACTTTCACATGCCGAGTGTTGCACCCTCTGATGAAACCTGGAGAAACTAAGATGGAAAGCATGAAAAATAAAAAAGTTTCAGAAGTTAAGAAGTTCAGTTACAATTTTACACTTATGCAGCTACTCTTTGAAGGCACCCGTATCAGTAAAACTTCATTAACATACGAGTTCTCAAAACACTATTACTACATGTGTATAAAAGTAAGCAAGTACCTCATGAATGAGAATAAAGCTGTTAAAGCCTTATAGCCATAGCTGTGCAACTCCAAGGCCACAATGATACTGAATCAAGCGGTATTATCCTTAAAATCAGAATGGAAAAGCATACAGTAAATCAATATATTGGTGATGTACAGCACATATTGAGTATCTGAGATCAAAAGGTCAGAGTGATTCAGGAACACAGCCTTTGTATGACAGTTACAGCCCCATCATCCATCACGGCGCGAATCAGCACCAGCGCAATGCTGATTTATGGCTTAATAACACTCACAACGTGAAATCAGACTCCGTTTCTTTAAGTGAGAGATACGTGGGCAGAGTGAAAACAATTTCCATGGCGATGAAACACTAATCTACAGGGACAGAAGCGGAGCAGGTTAGGGGTGGGATTTGCAGGTGGAGTGCCGGCTATTGCAAAACTGCATCCTCCCTCCATTTGCAGAGCCCCACTGGGGTCTGTGAGGTAAATACCTTTGCTAGCTCAGTGCTATTATTCATGCATTTCACATAACACCCCCGTGTCCTGGAAACTTTGCTGAAAATGGGATTCTCGATAAAATCACATATTTACATCTATGTCTGTCAAATCCTGACTAAAAAACAAATGCGTGCAAAAGAAAGCTGCTGTGATTTAGCATGATTAATTTATTCTAAATTGACACATCAGTTGGTCTGAAAATGTCTCTTATAAAGGAATATCCTCACTGATAGGCGATATCATAAAATCCACTGAAAAGTAAAGCACTCTGATACTGGTATGTTACACATAAATATAGTTTGCAATAAGTAAATAAACATGGGTTATATGTGAAGCCTATATTTGAAACCATGTCGATGTATAAGTATAAGAAACAAAATTTAACAGTAACTGACATCTTGGTTCATTGGAAGGAGGAGTGTGTCCTACAGAATACATGAAATTTGGAAAATGACAGGATGAAATAGTAGGAGGAAATGACTGGATGAAATGAGAGAAGGAAATGACAGGATGAAATGACAGGATGAAATGAGAGGAGGAAATGACAGGATGAAATGAGAGAAGGAAATGACAGGATGAAATGACAGGTTGAAATGAGAGGAGGAAATGACAGGATGAAATGAGAGGAGGAAATGACTGGATGAAATGAGAGAAGGAAATGACAGGATGAAATGACAGGATGAAATGAGAGGAGGAAATGACAGGATGAAATGAGAG
>JAODKF010000040.1:14007719-14026367 GCA_026779585.1 Mormyrus proboscirostris
ACTATTTGGTTGAACAGCATCTAAACCTGTTAGAAGCTTATAGACCTGGATCATGTCCCCCCTCAGTCTCCTTTGCTCGAGGCTGAACAGATTTAGCTCAATTAACCTTTCCTCGTATGACATTGATGATTGCTAATTTGCCTCCCAAGAACTTGGGATGCAATCAATCATGGGATTGGTCTCGTTTGCTAAGGATGCAATAGATGCAGCCTTGATGTTTGGGCCAGGGCAAGAACAACATCTGGGCATTTTTACCATCCTTTGTAACTCTGTTCCTAGTAATGGAACTGGTCTTTAGCAACAGAAGATGATGTCAAACAGGTAAGTGAGAACACAAGTACAGTCAAGTATGATTATTGACAACCGTTTCCTACCATTTATGATCTTCTGTCTCACTCTCTCCTTACCTCCACATCTCTTTAGTTGCAGTACCGTACTACAGACATCCTACCTCTCCCAGAAGTTCTGGGAGTCCCCCACAAAATTACAGCAGCTCCCTGACTTCTGCAAATGATGTGAGATGTCTGTTGTTATTGGTTCTTTCAAAATATACAGACTTTCTATTGTGGTATTTGCTCTCTTGTTGCTATTTTAAAAGGCAACACTATTCCAGTATGAACCTGACATAATTTACCGAGCAGCAGCTGCGAGATAATTTCAAATTAAAATACCATGATACGCGGTATTACTGTAATGCCACCTAAGCCTAAGCAGCACCCCCCTGCCCTGGTTATCCCCCATCCTCTTTATTGAAATCAATATGCCTGAGGTGGGATGCCTGATACTAAGTCCTGGCTGAAAGAACATACAGAAAACCAGAAAACATTTAAATACCATGGTGATCGCAAGGGAGGAGAATTACAATTAAACATCAGGCAAACTCCTCATCAAATTGTGCACGATGTGTGTGTGGGGGGGTTATAAATTACTACTCTAAACATATAATGTAAAATAAAATATAGAAATTAAATTTTATTACAGTTATGCTGAGGCTCAGTGAAGCGGCATCGGCAGTCGTTGCTGCACAGAGCGGGAGGCTCCCATTTACGGTCAAAGGGCACCAGAATCAGACAACCGGCATGCTCTTAAAACAATCATCTGCATCTGAACACCATAACAGAGCCTCAATTGAAAATAAAGGTCTTCTTTGCCCAGATACGTACTGTCAGGCAAAAATCTCTGACAATGTAAGTAAGCACACACACACACACACACACATATATATATATATAGTACTGTGCAAAAGTCTTAGGCAGGCAAAGAAAATTATGTTTAAATTATCCTCATGTTGGTGTAAAACTCTGATATTATGCCTGTCAAAGTGTGTCAGCTTAGCCGATTCAGAACCTCTGCTAAAATCACCCCAGTATTTGCAGCAAGCATCCAGTACAGCCATGTACTTTTTGACTAGACCACTAGCAAACCTCATACAGCTAGTCAATCTGTCACTGACTTTTTAAACCAATTTATTTAATTAATTAATTGAGCTGTTGGTGAAATTTAACAAACTCATAGAATGGCTGAGGTGTCCCTGAGGAGAGGTTTGGGAACTGAAGCCGTGTTATTACTAGTTTTTTGTGTTACTCTTAATTTGTATATGTTCTAATGTTAAAAAATGTGTGTTTTTTGTTAAAAAATTGTGTTTTTTGTTCTAAGCCAAAATACAATTGCTACTCAGATAAACAGCTTTAAACATTTCTTTGGACCGCCTAAGACTTTTGCACAGTACTGTATATAATAATAATAATAATAATAATGGAACTTTATTGATCCCCGTGGGGAAATATTTTAATATATATATAAACATACATATATATACATACATACACACACACGTGTTTATATAGAAAAAGAGAGGGAGAGAGAGAGAGAGAGAGAGAGAGAGAGAGAGAATATATATAAGAAACAAACAAAAACTTGCCACCTGTGAGTTAGAGGCACCAGAATGAGTCATTCATTACAAAATAACCTCACTTACTCCAGCTGAGCTGAGAGAAGAGCGGCTGGATTCTGCCCAGTCCGACAGGCTGGGCTCCTTATTTGACCATGCTGAACTAATTGTGTTTCAGTCCTATTTATTTCAGCCCCTGGGTCCAGCCCCATGTGAACATAATCTATACAATACTATTCAATTAATTATGACAGAATTGGAAAATAGCTCATTTTCCCACCATTTAAAATGAGGTTTATAAATTAAGTGGTGGAGGGGAAACGTGGCTGAACCCTTCAGCAAGGTACTTAACCTGAACTGTTTCAACAGAACATCCAGCCCCATACAGGAAGAGACAGACATCTCTGCATTACGTTAAAAGCTACTGATAAGAAACTACTAAGCAAATAAATAATGAATCGTAGTGGAGCTGAAATATTTATTTGGCCAGGGAGATGCCTTCTCTGGAATATTCTCCCAGCAAACACACACATGCATGCAGGCACAAACACAGTTATCTCCCAGGCCTTTCCTTTCGCAAGGTTACAATACTGTAATTCACGCATAGATTTGTGGGCCCAGACAGTAATCAATACTGTCGTAAGAGTTTTTAAATCAGGCCCACATGCACAGAGGCAAAATTGCGACCAAAATCGCCACATTGATTGCGGTTCATTGTCTGACATTTACGAAGTTTTCCAGTCACCCCTATGTTGATATTTCAAGGAAACGTCATGTTGAAGGGCAGGGGTCACAAATCACAAGAGCAAATGCTTTATTATCAGTGACATATTCAGAAATCGTACATGCAAGACTTCCAAGCTGATCTGAGTAGACATCAAACGTCAAAGCTTTAAGGAAGAACTAGCCTGAGTCCACGTCTGAATCCTGAAATATTTATCATCATTAATATATGATATTAAGGAAGGACCATATCGGTTCCTAGGGAATTTCCAGTACTGATTGCATATAAGTTGACATACTTCACATGGTAATTTTGACTGCAGATATGATATGCTGCATGTAATGAGTAGTTCTTATCTGGAGTCAGTGCTCTGGTAGGATGTGCTGTGCATGAATATCTTCTGCGTAGAATCCCCCACAAGAAGCGAGAGAGACAGACAGCTGGGAAAACAGACATACGGGGAGACAGACAGCTGGGGACAGAACAGCTACAGAAGGAGACAGATGGAGACAGACAGCAGGGGAGGCTGCTCTATCAATTTAAAAAGTTGCACAAAACTGAATGTTATACTTGTATTCCTCATAAAGAGCTTTAATATTGTCCTGTAATTGTTCTGCTCGGTTGTCCACTGATAACACAGGCATCTTACTTTATAAACACAATGCTTACCTAGAATCTTTTCACCCTCCACATCATCCTTTTGCAGGAGAGGATCAAGATGAGAAATGGACCTTATCTATTGTGACCACAGATCACAAATCTTTGCAAGAATGCATCATTGTGTGAGCCTGCGAGCCATGTGACCCAGAACCATGCATTATGGTTTGTCAATCGTCTGCAAATCATGACAAGACAGTCCATATACGTTTGAGTGTAAAGTTATATTAGTCCCCTTAAAACAGGTATTGGGTGGAGTGTCTTCTCAGCGCTGTGTTGGAAATATAGATCAAATGAGAGGTCATGGGATCATGTGGGAGGCCATCTGGCAAAGGGCTGCTGGGTGATGCGGCGGCACCTTCGAGGGCAGGAAGCCGCAAATGATGTAGCTGATAGCTTCCCTGAAGAGGTGAAGGGACTGGTCATTGATGCCTTTTGCATGTTGTGAACCTTGATTGGGCTTGAAATCTTGTAGAAGCAGCATTACAGTAAGGTGGGGTGAAGAGCAAATGCAGCACATCTACACTCATCAACTGTTCCTTGACTTGCTTTCCATGGCAATGGACTGAACACTAGTCTTTCGGCACAAGTAGACAGTCCAGAAGGGGCACTTTTCTGGGTCACCAACACGCAACCTTGCCTTTGGGGACTATTTAAATAAAGTAGAACCCAATGGAGAATCTCTGATTGGACAGGTGGTGACATGCAGACAGTACACTAAGACCAGTCCCAGAGGGAAATGACCTATCACCTTTCTGTCTAAGCCATTACTACTCATCACTGCCACCCTAGCTTTCCTGGAGCGTGGCCTGATGCTCTTGGCAGGCTTTGATGTCACTCTTATAAGTTTCATATTACTTTTGAAGCTCTAAACAAAGATATATGAGGGACAAAATAACTGCAAGGTGAACCTTTAATCAAAAAGAGTGAAAAGCAGTGTCTTGCTGTGTACAGTAGAATGTTCTCAATGTCCCTTAGGATTCCTGTCTCCACATCTACATCCATACTATTAACATTCTGGGTTGTCCCAGAAGAAATCTTAACAGTTGACTCAAGAAACACTATTACCCTCCCTATTCTTCACTCTCTCACCATTATTAAATAGAAGATTTATTGACAATAACAAGGCAAAGAGCGCTAAGCTAAAGGTTAAGCTGACTAGTTGAACTACCAAGAGCACAGGGACTATTTTAATTCTTAGTATAATTTCCATCACCTGTATTTTTCTGTCGCTCCATTAGAATAAGTGAAGCTCTTCTCCCTGGGTAATTTTTTTGACATAATCCAAATTCCGCGCGCCAACTTAATTCAGCTAACACACAGCCTCAGCGCTGGAGCTATACAACTTTATAGACTCAGGTTTATGTGTTTGCTTTGCGGAAGGGGTTTTAGAACCCAGATAACCTTGTGGCACCTAAAAGATGGCGCGTCTTAAAACCAAGACACTTAGGCCTTCACAATCCATTTAATTAAAACAATTCCATAAATTACAGCCGGTGCTATTGGGGAAACAGAAAAAGCAGAAGGTAAATTACGGTCCCAGACTGAAAAACATTTATAGGGGAAATGGAAAAGCGTGCTTTCATTTCAGATATAAAGCACCATGCTTGCTGAATCAACATCCGTTTGGAGTGAAGGTGAGGCTGATTGAAGAAGAATAAAAAGGGGAAAGATAAGTTTGAGTGAAGGTCACATTTATGTAACCAAATCAATGAAATACTTTTCACTTGAAGTTTGTTTTCCTTTTGAGTTTTTTTTATATACCTATTGTGGATGTTTCATGAACAGAGAGCAGTCATGGTCAATGAGCAAGCAGCGTTTCTGTGTCGTATGCTTCATATCAGGCCGCTGATGACATGGGGACAGACCCGTTTAATCTTCCTGGTGCCTCGCTCTTCCCCGAGGCGAGTCAGGCACACTCCGTGAAGGTGGGAGCTTTGTGGGATTTGAAATCCATCGCTCCTTCTTCTAACCCAATTGCTCAGAGAATCAGGAGGTTCATGGCTAGCATGTGTTTTTCTGAAGACTCCGCTAATCGTGTATTACGAGTCCCTGACAGTCGGGAGCTGGAATGAGAGGGTGGCTCAGACATGCGTGTGTGTGTGTGTGTATGTGCGTGCCCACAATGTCTGTGCTTCAGGCCGGACAGCCAGCATAGCAGCATTGTGAGCCTTTTGAAGGGCTCTTCCTGAGATCTCATCTTATTAGTCCCCTAACCCTGCAGGTAACAGGCCTGTGGTCGCAGTGACTGACGCCTCCTTCAATCATGGCGGCAGTATTTGCATTCCAAATGGCCGCGGCGCGGTGCTGGGGCGGGAGGCTGTCAGACATACCCGTGAGTTATCTGGGCTGCCGTGCCGTGACTACGAGACGTCGAGCAGGCCCATAAACCTTCGCCAGAGCCCCTGTCAAAAAGTGCCGATTTTAATGCTCTCGGTGACATGGGCTACCTTATTGCGGCACTTAACCAAATTGACTTTTTGTCGTTTAAATCATATTTCCTGTACAGAGGAGGTGGAAGAGGGAAATCTCAAAGACTGAAGGGTCGTAAAAGTAAGCTGGCATTGCTATTGGACCTGCTTGCCTTGAACCGGGACAAGCGGACCTCTGTCCTAAACGTGCAACTGCAGTCTGTTGAGCTGGCTCCCCTTTATTGCCTTAATTTCCTTTAAAATGAAGACGTTGTGTAGTAAGCTCAGTTAAAGGTACTGTGGGCTGGGTGCTAGCACAGCAAGCCATCAGGAGTAGAGGAGGAACTGGGCGGGGCAAAGAAGCCTCCCTTTGCCTTCTGATTGGAGAAAAACATCAGGTGGGGCATCATGGGGGACAAGCATTCACACTCATGCACACTTTCTAACTCCTGGCCAGAAAAAAACTCTGCCACTGAACTTTTTATCCACCGTACCACAAAAAGAGATTTTTTTATCTTAAACCTAATATAGGCATGCAGAATGCTGCATGTTATTGTAGCACAACTATTTCAATAATTATACATTTTGGAACGGTGTGACCAATTCCTTTATTTGTGCTGTACACTAAAAACACTTGGGTTTGACATCAAAAGTTGAATATGAGACAGGAGATCGGAAATCCAGCTTCCATTTCCATTCTTCCTTTGTGCTGCTTTGCCGGGATGCTTTCTTCACAGCATCCCACCAGGCTCCTCTTTAGCAGGTAAAATGCTCAATAGTGTTTAAGTCTGAACTCCTTGGCTGTTTTGGTGGTGTGTTTTTGGTCATTGGCTTCTTGTGTGATGAAGAACCTCCCAATCACTTCGCTTGCATCTCTCTTTATACTGGCAGACAACTGTAAACTGTAGACTTCAGAGGTCATTTTGCTGCCAACATGTGTTGCATCATCAATGAAGATCAATGAGCCTGTCCCAGAAGAAACCATGCTAGCCCAAGCCATGACATTACCTCCAACCTGGGATCATGAGAAGATCCTGTCTTTTTCCACACTTTAGCCTTTTCATTACTTTGGTAAAGGTTAATCTTTGTCTAATCAGGCCATAAAAGTTTGTCCCAGCATGTTCAAGCCTTGTCTCTAGCCTTTGGCAAATTCCAATATGGCCTTCTTATTGCTAATAAGTGGTTCGCATCTTCTAGAGTTGCATCTTGGGTTCCTGAAGTCTTCTGCGAATGGTGGATTGTGATACCTTCACTCCTGCCCTCTGGAGGCTGTTGGTGATGTCACTGACAGTTGTTTTAGGGTTTTTCTTTACAGTCCTCACAAGGTTTCTGTCATCAACTGCTGGTGTTTTCCATGGTCTACTGGTTCAACATCTGTTGCTCAATGCACCAGTGTTTTCTTTCCTCTTCAGAACATTCCAAATAGTTATAGTAGCTATGCTCAATGTTTGTGCAATGGCTCTGATGGATTTTCCATCTTCTCTCAGGTTCAAATTTGCTTAGACAGCTCTCTGGTCTTCGTGTCAGCTACACCTCTTTAACTATGAATGCACTCTGCACAGGCAAAACCCAAAGCTGAAACTGACAGTAGACATTCTGTACTATTTATTGTTTGAGGGATCAGTATAACTGGACACACCTGTGCAACAAAAAATACCTGTCCGTCACATGTTCCAATAATTTTGCTCGCCTAAAGATTTGGCGTTCCATTACAAACGATGATATCATCCCTTAAGTTGTTTAACATATCTAGATGTGAATACCTGAAAACAAAAGCTGAATTACTGATCTCTTGTCTCATTTTCACCTTTTGATGTCAAACCCAAATGCTTTCAGTGTATAGTGAAAGTAAAGGAACTGGCCTCACTTTTCCAATAATTTTGGAGTGAACTGTATGTGTACTTTGTTAGACTTTCAGAAGTTTTTATACAACCTAAAACATGCAGGCCCAAACATATATACCTCTATCATTCTATCATACATGCTTACACGCTTAAACTACTTTGTGTAATGATTATTTTTCTTCGCTGCATATAAAATATTGCACAATGAGAAATAACTTGTTCCCTATATTTAGGTCATTAGTCATCCCTACATATGGGTACTTTTTTCGTATGTATATCCATAGTTACAGTTACAGTTAGTGCCACTATATTATCATTATGAGAGCGGGCATGTGTTCTGTTATTTTTATGCATATGCTATTATCATCGCAGCAATCAGTCACTGCTTCGCAGCCATCATTTGGACACCAAACAAAATCCACAAAAGTAAACAAATGATTTTCATTCTTCCATAGATGACAGAGGGAGTTCCTTGCTGCTGAGTGCGGCATAGGGTTGCCCAGCAACATCAACGGCTGTTTTTAGCTGTCAGGGAGGCATAAAGTTATTCGCTGCTGTTTTCACTTCACAGTGATGGCTGAAGGCAGCTGCATCCACGGATTAATACATCTATAAATTTCATTTCTTAATACCTCCAGAGTAAAATATCATAGAAGTAAAACAGTCCCTCCTAGTACTAAAATTCCGGTGTAAGTAAAGACGACTGTTTCATCGTGCCCTGTCACCTCCCATGGAGACACCATAAGTTCACTATCTACTCGCACCAGATAATTCATCATTGGTCCAATTCACTAATGGATTCTTGTTTCACTAATAGAGTACAAAAAAAATGAAGCCAGAAGTGCAAATGATTTTATATCTCATTAGAGGGTCTTGGCTCCAGCACACAGAAGACCAGTATTACTGGCCCTGACCAAAGTATGTCACCATCTATGTATTTGAAGAAGCACTCCAAATCAACATTTTTTAATACCTGATGCTAATACCTAGCATCTAGAACACTGCATCGGCCATGCTTCAGAACTGCAAATGTGGCCAGAAAACTGCCAATACTACTATAAGTAATGAAGCATCTGTCAAACAGTACAGGCAAGTGCACAAACATACCAAAAAAATCCTAATTTTCATTCATTATGCCATTTTCCTAAAAACCTCCGCTATGTCTGTATGGAAGTGCAACCATATATTATGAGCATCAGAGCAAAAATCCTAAAGGAAATGTAAGTACACTCAGAAAGCCGACACAAAACACCAAACGTTTAGTTAGTTAAGGGTTTATCTGTCTCAGTATCTGCGCACATTTCCAAAGAGCATGTGAATCTGTGAAAAATCTGTGGCGAAACCACGGCTTCACAGCCGCAGGGGTAGGCCTCGCCCAACGAAACGCATCGGGAGGCGGCTAATCGCGCGGTGGAGAGCGGAAACCGTAATGCTCCGGCTCATGAGGAATTACCAGGGATTTCCAGCAAAGCCGCTGGCTACAGTCTCCCGTCCCCTTATTAGTTACAATATGCAAAACCGCTCACGCTAAATGAAGCAGCCGCTTCCCTGTTCGCCGCTTCCTGGACAGCGAAGCGATGCTTGAGCCCGGGATCTGAGTATCTAACTGGGATTAAGGACAGATTGTTCCATTCAACCCACAGTCATCAAAATCTCGGCTGCGGTCGTTAGCGTGCATTTACTGTCATTACATGGCAGCCAGAAGACTATAAAACTGGATATTTCAAAAATAAAACGTTCCGCTCACCGCATGGAATTAATTTCTGGTTTTTGGTACTGCTAAATAAGCCATTTATATGTAAATGAATAAAACAAAAAAAGCATAATCTGCCATTCAGGCCAATGGATGGGTGAATATTGACTGAGGTACTTCGTATAGAATGCTATTACACTACCGCTTTATTTTTTTGTTTGGATATTTACAGAAGAGAAGTTACTCATCACACTGCGCCAGGACTTAAGTGGGCAAACAGTTTGAGACGTTCGTTCTTCTGCTGTTACGTGAGCAATTTCAGAAAACATCAGACGCCCGATGTGCAATCACACCACCAAAAGGAGGCTATTTGGGGCTGCAATCTTAACGGCCACATTACGGCGGATATCTGCTTTGTTTATTTTGTCTGCTTGGGGCACAGTGTGCTGTGCCGTGCTTGTCAATTGCATCATGTTGTTGGGTTTATATGTTGGGCGAGACCGAATGCGGCAGGACAAATCCAGAGCATGCAGCAATATCCCTGGTACGGGCAGCAAGATTTTCCAAAAAGGGAGTGTGAATAGATAAATAAATAAATAAATAATGCAGACGGGTATTCTGAAATTTGGAGCAGCAATTAAAATCCTCTCCTGACTTGGCTCTCTTCCAGCAGGTTTGTGTGTGTTACGTAACCATCATTTGTGGATGTGTGACTTGCAGCACAGATAAAAGGATTTTCTGTACGTCTCCATCTCTCATTACACTCTCTGTGCAGGAAAAAAAAAAAAAAAACAATACTCCATATTTTCAATTAATCCGCATGTTTACAACTCATTACCAGCGTAAACCACTAAATGGCTATTCGGGATCATTGGTGTATGCTTGTTTCGAGTTTCAGAGGAGGCTAGAACAAAAGCCGCCAGACGCACAACCTCCCAAATCCCGCCCGGGGACTGGCTTATGAGGATACTCCGTTACCAGCAGCAGAATGGAGGCAGCAGAAGGACCCCGAGCTATGATCGCTGCCCATAATCCCACAGAGCTGCTGTTTGAGCTGGCCAGGCCAGCGGCCCAGGCCCTGCCAACTGTCTTGCAGATACCGGTCGCAAACTGCCTGGGTAATGGTCACGAGTTTCCACCAACCTCTGACCTTTTTCCTGAGGTTTAGCACTATGTGTGAGGGCAGTGGGATTTGTCATACTGCAGGAGTACCAGCTGTCAAAATTTTAGCACAGAGTCGCTACCAGTCTGACACACATACGTGGGTCAGAAAGCAGCTAGCTAACACGCATGCCCAAGTCATGCTCACTGGAATTCTCCCAAGACTCAAACGAATAATCCCCTGTTCCCTTAGAGGAGAATGGTACAGCCGGCTTCTAGTGATTAACCTGCAACGGAAGGGCAGATAAAACACAACAAAACGGCAGAAAAGGCGTAAACTGCTGAGATTTAAAAGCAGACTTACTAACTGCCCAGTTCAGCACATTTCCAAACACCCAGAGCTACCAGGCCTTGATTTTTGCATAACAATTATGATGAAGGAACAAACACTGACCTTTGTGAAATCTAAGAAATATTACAAAATTTTACAAAAAAGTTTTACAGGAAATACAAGCAAACGTTCTTGATTTTTGATGCTTCCCCATCAAAGCCCACCTCCTTTCTGCATTTCATTCATAGGGACAAGACCAGCTTATTGCTTTTCTCAATCCCAGTTCCAAGTAACAAAACAGAAGCTTCTGAATGATGGCGCCTGTGGACCAAAAGGAACCCCGTGGGTCCTGCAGAGGTACACGGGAGAGAGAGTATGTGTTTTGTGCCCCAAATGCATCCGTGGAAGGAGAAAAGCAGATGAGGGATGAGCAGAGCATGAAAGTGCAGCCTATGCTAACCGTTAGCCTTCGTGCTTTCCAGGAAATCAGATTAGCGTTTATCATAATAAAATGCTTACCCAAGTGGCCCATGTACATAAAGAAAGTACAGAAATGCTAAGGAGAAGCCCTTACAGAGCCCACTGGGGAAGGCAAATAATAACTGGGAAGTTTATCACCTCAACAGGAAAAGAGGCAGAAGCTAAATAGCTGATAGCTTTGGTTTGAGCAGAGTCTTTCGGGCCCAGAGGTTGGTGAGCAATGGTTTGCTCTGCAAGGTCCTGCGTCTGGGCAGCAACACCAGGTGGGAAATGATGGGACTGCCTTCAACGTCTTCAGCGAGTGGAGAACATGGACAGCAGTGCTGCGTTATGTTCTCTCCAAGTTGGGGCCCCGTGTGAGCACGCTGGCCGCTCTCACTCCTGCTGGCCGACAGGGGCTGACGGAGCAGCCAGACACTGTTACGCAGACGGCGTGGAGCAAAATGGGCCGTACACAGATCTATTATACCCAAAGGCCACTTACTTAAGCTACAAATCACCTCATAATTAGAACCCCGAGAGGTGATTTTGGCAAGCATCAGATGGACGTTTGGACCCTTCCACCCGCTTGGGGAGCTACTAGTGAACAGGGGCCGTTTTAAAAACATTGTTTCACCATGCTGACAAACCCTAAGTGTACTACAGTGCATATTGCACAATCTGTGGCCTCCTTCATTATCTCTGTTGATGTCATATTAATGAAGAAGGACAATGACATCAGAGTTTTAATGCCAGAATGCTAACAGTGTCCCGTGATGCTCTCCATTGCGCTTCTAAGTCTACCACCCTCGCACAGCGCTGGCTCCGGTGTGTGTTTTCCGCCGAAACAAGAGAAAAGCTGCCAAATGAGCCAGGAGAGTAGTTTGTCTAAGGGCCAATGACTCCACTAAGGGTCAACTCATGCTGGAATTATCAGCAGCCAGATTCTAGACTCCGTGGTAGAACCATGGAAGTAACACATCACTGACAACACCACAGTCAAGCGGTAAAATGATACATTTACAAAGGCAGGCCGTACCTATCCCCAAAACAACTGCAGGCTACAAAAGAGTTTTCCTGGTTCAGATGAGGAAAATGAAATGAAATGACATGACATAATAATATTATTTGCCATCTGTGGGAGTGCAGGTACACTGGAATTCTTTTGCTTTTCTCATATCTCCTCTTGCCTGCTTGTGAGACACACACACATACACAGGTGAGAGCGACGCTGGGGGTCAGAGAGCAGAAGCAGCCATTTATCTGGTGTCCGTGGAGCATTTTTCAAGGTTAAGGGTCATGCTCAAGAGACAAATCTGCTGAGCATGTGAAAGAGCCGGTTTGGTTTCTACATGAAAAGAAACACATCTTTCGCTTTCAAAGACAAACCAAGACTATGGCGTTGGTGTATTTGTTTGCACATATTCCCGAGAATGAGGTTAGAGACACTCGATTGCACCGTTCTTGTGGCCGCATGCACAGTACATGCGTGTGTCTGAGTGTGTGCGTGATGTGAGACCCCCGCAGGCGATGGCTTTACTGTCACAGAGAGGCGGCATGAGCAGGTGTGGAAACTGGCACGTCAATGTAAGCCTTTGCTTTCCTGCCACGGGAGCCAGAGAAAAACCTCATGCTGCTTTTAAACTTCCATATTGCAGTCACCTCCTGTGCGGCTTTCCGGGTTAAACTGCAGTTGTTCTCATGATAAGGAAGACATTTATAAACATATCTACATTGAGGTAAAAGAAAAATAATAATTAAAAGTATTACATACAGATTTGCATGTTCCAAAACCAAATAATTAAAACCAGTCTGTGGCTTAGCCAGTTAGGATGCTGAGTTTGTAACTGTGGCTCAGTCAGTTAGGATGCTGGGTTTGTAACTGTGGCTCAGTCAGTTAGGATGCTGGGTTTGTAACTGTGGCTCAGTCAGTTAGGATGCTGAAGGCTGGTGGTTTAAGGCCCTATGCCAGCAGAATGATGTCACTGTTAGGCCCTTAACCTAAAGAGCACCATTAATCTGGATTAATCTGGGATCTATCTAAGACAATAATGTCATTGGCTCAGTCATGTCCCAACGTGAAAGTAAAAGCTAAAACAGCTTGAAATACTCAAGTAAAGTACAAATCTGGAAAAAGCCTATTTAAGAATAGCAATGAAGTATTTGTGCTTCATTTTTTGATACCTCTGATTGTCTCCTTTATGTTGCCTTTGCTCAGGTTTGGCTGGAGTACCATCTGTCCTTGCTTTCGCTTCAGCATAGCTTCAGTCGCTCCATACATGCCGAGTAGCCTTACATTGCACTCTTAAAACCTAGTCTTATTTAGAATTAGGTGATCAGTGGTCATTGTTAACACAGCACAGCACACAGTGGTCATTGTTAACACAGCACAGCACACAGTGCGCAACAACGAAATGTGTCCTCTGCATTTAACACATATGTGACTTTCGTGACATAGCAGGGGGCAGCTAATTTCAGCGCCTGGGGAGCAGTGCTTGGGGACGGTACCTTGCTCAGGGTACCTCAGTGGTGACTTGCTGGTGGGCAAGAGATTTGAACCTGCAATCTTTCAATAACAAGTGCGCTTCCCTAACCCACTGTGGGCAACCACTGGCCACAGCCACCACTGCCCACGAGCATGTGCTGCCTTCTGATTACCACAAATCAGGGTCCCGCTTCAGTTTAGGTGACCTCAGTGGTGTGTGTGATTCAGCGAGTCCCTGCAGCTGCGAGGCCTGTGGCCGCACGCAGTCTATGCACTGTCAGATCCCGCAGATTTCGTTACGAGGTTGTTTGATCTTCCATTTCGGCAGTTAATGAAAATCAGAGCCTCGGGCTTCACCACAGCGAGCAGCGATGGCAGCTGGTGAGAATGTGTTCGGACGACACGATGCACTAGAGGGCTGAGGGGTTCAGAGCTTGATCACACTAGGGACATGGCAGATCAGCTGGTCCGGCAAAGCGGAGTGTGCATTAGTTGGGTCATGAGTACAATGCGTCCCAAATGACTTAGTTACAATGCTGATCAGTCCCCCCTGCCCCCACTGTGTGGGAAGGCCCACCAGACCAGACCAGATTTATTTATATAATTATACCACCGTGCCACCCATTTTCAATATCTACTCATACACTTAGGGAGACAGTGCACCAGAGTCCTTCCAATAAATGTAAGGAGCAGGTCTGTCTATCACATACAGTGAGGTCATAATTATAGTAATTCAAAATCATGAGAATGATTTATACTGAGGCATGAATAAAGAGCTCCAACATTAGGTTCCAATTTTGTTTATGTTTACATTGTGTGTTAATGTTGTCATACCGTATTTTATTTTTAACTTGTCCTGTCTAGCTCTGCACTTTATGTATGTATGTAGCACCACAATCCTGGGGATGTTATTTCGTGCTACAGAATTCCGTGTTACTGAATGCGGTTGGTGTGACAATAAAGTCTTACTCGGCTTGACTTGAAGGTAAGTTCTGAGTTTGAGTCTTACTCGACTTGACGGTGAGTACTGAGTTTGAGTCTTACTCGACTTGACGGTGAGTACTGAGTTTGAGTCTTACTCAAAATCTTTTCATTGTTTTTTTTTGCCCAATTATAATGTGCAAACAAAAAACACTGCACGTTTTTCTGGGTCATCTTGGGAAGCTATTTGCTTTAGCTCTGGTTCAGAAAATCAAATTGCCCTCAGTTTTACTGAGGATGTACATATAACAAAAAACTGTTTCCAGAAACACAGACTTAGCATCCTGTGTGGTCCAAAATGTGCAAAGTTCTGCTGCATGTCTGCACTGTGATGGAACAACATCACATCTAGGCTGATCTCCTGCCTTGTAGGATAAGATCCAGGTTTGCCTCGACTGGGTACTAGATTATTGATTGGATGGAGAGCATTAGCAATGAGATGTGGACATAAGTATAGAAAAGCAAAAATACCGCCTATCACAGGTCATCTAAGGTTGTAAACAATGCTGTAAACAGTGATTTTCGCCAGGGTTTTAAAAGTCAAAGGTTAGAAACATTTATGACAAAAATCTGCACTGGTCTACTCAAAAGCATTGATCAAAATGTAGTTGTAGATCATATGACAGGTATTAATTTACCAATTGGTACACCCATATTATACCGCACAGTGATGGAACACGATGCTCACAATTAATAGGAGGAACGACCACTTTGAGAAATGTGAATTTATACCAGATGAAGCATGCTTCTCTGTGAAGATGTGACAAGGCCTGACAGAAAGCTGAACTCACAGAGCAAGTGTGGCTTCTCCTCCAGGAATGTGAAATCAAATGTGCCATTTTTCACTTAAACATTGTGTTCCATCAGCAGGGGAAGGTGACAGAAGCGGGCAGAGAGCTGCTGTCTCATGGGATTTAAACAGCCAGGAAATCACTGAGCTCAGCACCTCGTCCTGACGGGCCCAGTGGAGCCCCCTTTAAATGAAGTGCAATGTTTTTCATAAACACCCCTGTCTAACATACAAGGAGAATCAGGGAGAAGGAAACAGCTAAATGGTTAGGTCTCCATCTGCCTTTATCAGAAACAAAAATGGTGGTGGGGGCCCAGGCGGGTGGTTCACTATTCAAGCCCCCCCAAGATAAAGATGCTACGAACAAGCAGTTTTATTGAAATCCAAATAGCTTTTTCAAAGGTGTGGATTATGTTACTGCGTATATTTTTCATTTGATAAGTGTACAAGTAGTTTGCCTTGACAATTTTGCAGCAAGAGGTCATTTCTGCTGACAAATACCTGGTCTTCCAGCTGGGTGAACATTTCAGTGAAGGAGTGTAGCACTTTGCCACCTGAAAGCCTCCCTGAAGACTCCAGCTGCGCTTCAGGTCATTGACCACTAATGCCATTTTCATGCAAGTATATATTTATATTCCTCCACTCTCTTCTAGCATCTCTTAACTCCTTCAAACACGCTGTTCCTAAAACCACTGTAGAAGAAACCCTTGCTTGCTATATTTTAGAATATATCAGAGGTTCTGGAAAACCTCTAAAATTAATTTGTCCCACTAAAATTACAATGTTTCCATGTAAAAATGATCTCCGTACTGAAAACTCAATCAACCGCCTGTCAGAGCCTGACACTGCAAAAGCTACATTAAAAGCATTGACATTAGTAACCATAAAATAATTCTGCTTAGTACTAACAGTGAAGAATGTGAACAGTAGAGTGGCCCTCAACCTTTTGGGGGTTTAAAGCACAATCTAAAACTCCATTAGCCTGAGAGCTGGGTAAAAAACTAGGTACACAGGAATGGTAATCTTTTAGCGCTTGCCAGGAAAAGCCCGGTTTTATTGTTCACATCCCAGGAGGCAGCTCCTCAGCATCAGTTCCAGAATCCTTCAAAATAAATTTTCCCCTTTGAAAAATATTCAAAATAAGTTTAACAAGCTCTCCAGCTTTCTAGTCTGACAACACGTTATACACTGCAGCTTCTATATGGATATTACATTTCAAATGTACCGTATCTGATGACAGACATCAAAGAGAGTCATTTCATTAATCCCTCTGTATAACTGAGTATAGATTTCATTGGTTGGTAGGTTGACTAAGTTCACTAATATTAGACCAGTATTTGACTAGCAATAAATATCTCAGATGACTTGGTGTAAAAGTCAGTCATGAATTTCATACCTGACACATATTTAAAGATTTTAAATCAGCAGCACAACATGATAGTGGTCAGCATCGATTTAAATCTCAGAAACTGCTTCTGGACTCATTTATACCAGCGCTGTCTCAATCTTGACGTTAGGTGTTGGGGATTTAAAATGCTTACATGTAAATCATACTGTCAATGAAACTGTGCAATAAAAGCAGTGGAACATGATTTGCAGTGAGTGACTTTTTTTTCTGTCCAAGCAGCCATTTGAAGTTTCCGTTACTTGTTTTCAACGTTGCCAGTTTTTGATTAACTGTAATTCACTCTTCATAATTAGTTTACAATTGTGCATTTTATCACAGTTCCGCCAATGGCCACCTGATTCTGGAGAGCTGGAGTCCCACAGAGAAACATGCAAGATAATGCCTGAGAAATAGGTTATATGTCCAGACTCACATATAACCTCATAGCAGTCCTTTACGAAAAAATGTTGCAATGGCGGATAGATTCTTGGGAAACAGAGGAGACTTTATTACTGACTGCATGCAACTAAAATTATAAGCCTAAAACAATATCTCTCGTGAGATTTTGCTTCTTTTCTTGTGAATCTCAAGACCAGAGAAATCCCTGATTCGTATCATTAATTATGAATGATTACTGGTCAGGCACGGGCCCGACACCCTAAATCATCCACACTCTCCCTCCATCTTTACATAAGAGGTTCAACAGCATTATAAAACAAATAATGGCAACACTTTGCTTAAAGCGGTCATCATAATGCATTATAATGCATTCATAAAGCATTACAAACATGGTTATAATTATTTATTAAAAGGCATAACATATCATAACCATGTTTATTATGCATTATGACAACCTTATCAAGCTCTCATCTATAATGCACTATATATATCTTCATAATACATTTTAATGGTCAGTATAAGGCACCAAAATCCATTATGAAGGTATTTAAAGTGCCTTATAGAACATTCATATTGCATAATAAACAATGGGTAGGATGTGTTATCCCTTTTTATAAATAGTTACAGCCATGTTTTTAATACTATATGAATGCATTGTAATGCATTACGAATGTGTCATCAATGCATTATGATGAGTGCTTTAAGCAAAGTGTTAGCAAAATGATTCAGAAGAAGAACCCTGGGGTTGTAACCTTTAACAAGGTACTTAACCTGAATTGGGCCATAAAATAATAAAATTTAAATGTAAACAAAAAAAGGTGAAAAAAGGGTCATGTAAAGAACTAAACGAAAACAAATAATTCCGTGAAACGGAATGGCTGACCAATCCATTTCCCTCCCTCAGGATGAAAGAGGCTGCAAGCCTGGATCAGAAGTGCACCAGTAATTTAGGCCTGACCGTGCCCTGTGCTTTCAGCTCAGTGGCACCCGCCCGCTCCGTCCTCAGCCAGCCAAAATGGGGCTCGCTGCTCTGCTGCCAAGGTTGCTATGGCAACTCTACACAGGTTGAGCAAAGACAAAAAAAAAAACCTAAAGCTTTGTTCTCTTACATAAAAAGGATTAATTACCACCCCCTCCAACACCCCACACCCCCTGCATATGCACACAAATTGAAACAAAAGTAAGGTAAGCAATGAGATTCAGGATTAGCACTCTTCCATCTTGAAGGGACCAGGTGACAAACACTTCCCAAACAGTACTGTACCTTGACGAGGCTCACATTCAGTTGGTCTATATCAGTGGTTCTCAACCTGCGGCCCGTCACAAATGCAAATGCGGCCCGCGATCCTGACCACGTAAAAAAAAATGAAAATAAATTAAAAATAAATAAAATAATAATAAATGTATCTCATTAATGTTAAGTAGAATTATACTCTCTAATGATAATAATACATCTAATTGTAATAATTTAAGATGCATAATATCTGGTTATTGA
>JAODKF010000040.1:14045360-14055412 GCA_026779585.1 Mormyrus proboscirostris
GCTCAAACTCAAAATAAATTGGTATACGGACATTTTTATAATGACACCTAGTGGGCAACTCAGTTCACTGCCCTACACATAGTTAACCAGAAGCATACACCCCAGAAGCTCCCCAAATACCTTAAACCCCTGACCACGAGGACCTTCACTGGTAACTGATGGGACTTTCACTATTACCCAAAAGCAATATCGTTGTAATCCAGTTGAAACCAGAAGGAGTTTCACTGTTAACCAGAGGGATGTTTACTGTTAACCAGTGGGCAAAGTGTGGAGGAAGCAGGGCAAAGATGAGCAAAACCTGTGGAAAATATGAGGGAATCTGAGAGCCAGAGGCTGGCCATCCTTTCACGCAGTGGTTTGTTCAGCTTGGATGCTAAGGCCGGTAGACGGTGAACATGATGTATAAGTGAGCACATGCCACGCGATTGTGATCGCTGACCCGGCCACTGCAAGTCGTGCTGCACAGTACAAGAGGCGACGCCATGCCGACCAGGTGTATCAACCTACACAGAAGCACAGCAGAGACTGGGCTGAGGGGCCAGACTGGCCAGGGATCGTTTGCTCAGGAGCTGAGGCATTAATATCCCCTGACCTTCTGCAATGGATAATTGGCCTAGGGAGGGTAGAGCAGAAACAGTCACCACGCAACGCAAGGTTAACTGGATTACAGGTAACAGCCACTGAGACGGCCATTAGGGCTCAGCTGATAGCATCAATCACCATTGATTTTTGTAATGAAGGCCCCCGTTTTATCCTCAATTCCCCTCTTTTAATACAAGGACACAGCTGTTTTCCAGGCTACACTGGAAAGGCAAGAATCCATCATGAGGTTTAGGGTTAGAAAAACGCAATTTGCCGGCAGGGTATGTAATATGTGCCTTGGCCTCCAGTACGGGGGGGTCAAACTCCAGTCCTGGGGAGCCAGAGCCCTGCACATTTTTGGGATCCCCCTCATTTAACACACCTGATTCAGCTCCTTGCACCCCCGTGTCTAATTAGCACACAGCTCTTGAGCTGAATCATTTGTGATGGAACAGGGAGAGAACTAAGCTACACAGGGCTCCGGCCGCCCAGGACGGCAGTTTGACACCCCTGGTCTAGTAGGTAGCACCTCATCCTCACACGTCCAGAGCGGACGGCTGGACGCCTGACTCCGGCTGTTTATGTGGCGTCTGCATGTTTCCCAAGTCTATTCTAGGTGCCTTTCACAGCTCAAAAATTAAACTGGTTCCTTGAATGGGTGATCCATGATGTATCCCTTTTCTGGGATAGACCTGAGGCTCACCATGACCCTGACCTGGATTGCTGGCTGCAAGCTGGATGGATGCACGTGATTGGCTGCCATCCTGAACTATATTTATACTCCTTATGATCACAATGTTCGAGTGAGAAGAGGACACGGTCCCGTCTGCCACTTCGTGATGCAGAGGGCCACGCTTTTCTGTCTCGTCACTGTCTACAGGGTGACATCTTCTAGAAGAATTCAGAGGTCCTTGTTCCATCATGTCACTGGTGCTGTTTATGGAGGGTGATGTGTGGATGTAAATTTAGAGATTTAGTAACAATGAAATGAAATGTTCAGTGGAAATGACCCCTAGTAAAGGGGGTATATAGCCATGGTAACAACCAGTGAATAACAATAACAAACTGACATTGCATCCAGGAAGTTCTGCTGGCTGGTGCATTCTGCTTCCAGGGGTAAATAAGGCATAAATAAAACAAATGATGATATACTTGTTAAAAAGTTATGGAAGACACATATGTGGATGGATGGAACGATGCCAGTTACAAACTGCACTGTATAGTCGCCTCAATAACCAGAGATGGGAGCAGCAGCAATCACCGTGAACACACTGTATGGTTTAGGCTTGATTACAGTGTTTCACTAAACTGTCGACTTGAAACTCTAGACGGCGTAACTGCACTTGAGGGACAAATAAAATAACCAAATATAACAACCGAAGCAGACAATTAGTACCTGAATGGCATCTAATATTTACATAGAATTTCTTTGTTTTGCTTTGGGACAATCATGATTTATGGTTGCTCAGCTTAGCACCAAAGACAGAGCCGTATGTGGCCTTTGTATGTTACTCGTATGTTACTTGTATGATACTCGTATGATACAGATTACTCGTATATGTTTATATTACACAGATGTGGAGTGTGAGTACCATCTTTCCATCCTTTACTCCAAGAACGGAGGGACTCCTCTCCAGAGAGTCTGGCTGTCCTGCTTGAACTGTTGAGCCTTTAACACAGAATGGGGAGAATCTGTGAAACGTTCCTCTATCAGCGGATTTCATTTGCACTCGTGTTTGTCTTTATGAAAGTACAATAGGTCCTTGTGGTTCTGTGTGAGAATCGTTCCTGAAAAAACATCTATGGGGAAATTTTACTGCCATGCCCCCAAGGAAATCCACCTGTAAAGAACATCCACTAGACGTTTCAGACAATTTTAAATTTGAATTGCATTCTGGAAAAACCGCTGGGAATTTTTACAGACAGAAAAAAAAAAAATTAATAAAATAAAAATTTCAAGGAAGAGTATTACTCCTTAGATATAGTTATAACCAAGCTGGGTGTCTCTTCAGCAAGAATTTGATAATTATAGAATCACCTCAGCTCCCCGCCATTACATTATCATTATAAGAAGAGTATTAGCGCTCTAACTATAAACATATATGGATACATACACAAAAAAAGACGTGGCAAGAAGGTGCTGGAGATACTGTATGGTACAGGGACAACAAATAGCCAATCAGATATACTGTATGGTACAGGGACAACAAGTAGCCAATCAGATATACTGTATGGTACAGGGACAACAAGTAGCCAATCAGATATACTGTATGGTACAGGGACAACACGTACCCAATCAGATATACTGTATGGTACAGGGACAACAAGTACTTCAGATATATGGCATCATTACCTGACTGTTGCATAGTTTAAATTATTCATTTATGAGTATTTGTTGCTTTTATAATGAATAACTTTTTATGAGTTTACTTACTGATGTAACCTGACATTTTATACAGTTATGGATAGATTTTGTACTAGAACAATTCAGTCCTATAGTTGAACAAGTACAACACTGTGCTAATTAGGCAACTGGGAACATGCATAAATCATAACCCTCCCCTCTGCTGATCGTCTACAGCATTGGATAAAGCAGTGGTTCTCAATCCTATTCCTGGTGCACCCCTTTGTTTCATTACAGTACAACCCTACCTTACACAGGCTTATATGATCCTTAAAAGGCTAATAATGAATGTGGCAGGCCGAAAACAGTGTGGGTTGGAGCGAAAACATTCTGGCAGGGCGGGCTGGGGTGCTAGGAGCAGGATTGAGAACTACTGGGATAAAGGGATAAAATGTAATTCAGGTTAAGCTTCTCTTCTAGGGTGATGCAGAACCGTCAGAACCTTTATAGGGGTTTGAACTGGCAAATGCCAAGTGACAGGTTTAACACACATGAGTGCAAAGCATTCCAGGGTGAAAAAGGAACAACACAGAAGATGCAGACGATGCACCATCTGGAGGTTCAGTTTAAAAACATATGACCCATGGGTCAACGTCCAAAAATGGTGGGGTGTTTTTCCCCATCATCATCATGTAGGAACAGGAGTGAGACAGAGTGAAGGAATGTGATGTCGTGCCAAGACGCATGCGGCAAGCACAGCACGCTATCCTATCCACTCTGATCTCTGCGCTCTCTGACGCAGAAACCATAGACATCAAAATAAACTCGCTAAAGGCAGGTTGCTAGGCAACCACTGTTTTTTGGGGGGCTGTAATTATTTCCAGTGAGGCCCATCATTAGCTGCTCTGATTTGATATCTTTAAGTATCATCCTGTTTTGTTTGCCGTTATAACACGTCTCACCAATCAGCGTAGGAAAACGAGGGGCTGACAGATCCAGCGCTGGCAAGAAAGGTCACACGCCCACACAGGCGTAGCGTTATTGGTTCCTCATTCAGTGGCAGTGGTGCATGTAGAGATCCACATGTTCCGGAATTTACAGTGAAAAGTTCCCCGATTTAATAACACGGTGGAAAAAAACACCTGGAACATGTTTTTTTTTCTTTTAAATATCTGTAGCCATGGCAATATTCCAAATATATTTCGCATAGTTTTTGAATACATCAATTAAGAATGCTTATTGAAGCAATTAAATACATCAGATTTTTGACAATTCAAGGCTTTAGCGTGTTCCCGACAATTTGGCACGCGGTGAGATGTCTGATGCTGGATGAGCGACTTCTGAGGTCAGCGAGCGGTGTCACATCTAAGGGGGGTGGGGGGGGTGATGGAGGAGCAAGCAAGGAATGGGGCGAAGAATAAAAAAAATAGTGAGAGAGGACTCTCACTTGTGAACTAAAATGATAAACAAGAGAAATGCGGGTTTCATACACACAAGAAAAAAATCTGAACAGAGATGTTTTTTTGGATTGTGCAAGAAGTTCCATGGCATATTCACAAGATCTCAGTAGAACAAAGGCAATGAAATTTCCCTTCTGTTACATTTAGCTGAATATCAAGAAACAGAATTTTCCATTGCTGAAATTTTTCTAGGGCAAAATAGTTTTCATTTTAGCAGGAACCTTGAAAATATAATTGTGTGTGTGTGTGTGTGCGCGCGTGTGTGTGTGTGTGTGTGTGTGTGTGTGTGTGTGTGTGTGTGTGTGTGCGTGCATGCATGGGTGCGGTAGTAACTAAGTAGCTAACAAAAAAAGACTTCAAAATACTGCACAGTACTGCGTACTACAGTAATAAATAATACCACTGTTAAACATGAACAAGGAGGAGTCGTGGGTCTTTCCTGGTCCGGGGGATGGGCCTTTTGTGGGGTGCATAAATGGTAAATGGACTGCATTTATATAGTGCTTTTCTACTCTTACAAGTACTCAAAGTGCTTTACAATACATGCCTCACATTCACCCATCCACACACACATTCATACACCGGTGGCGGAGGCTGCCATGCAAGGTGCCAACCTGCACACCAGGAGCAATTTGGGGTTCAGTGTCTTGCTCAAGGACACTTAGATGGGGTCAGGAGGAACCAGGGCTCGAACAATAGCACTACCGCCTGCGCCACCATCTTACCCATACAGGGGGTGGGGCGGGGCCACAGCTGAAATATGATTGGCCCCTAGAGTACCCTCGTTCCTGTCACTCACTCACATCAAAACATATTATTGGCTGATTGGGTTAGCTTATTCCCCACAACTTAAAACAAAAATCTTAGAATTGCCACTAGTCATTTGGCCAGTCACTGTTAGTGTTGATTCTGAGCCTCGGCGACTAAGGTCACACTTGGACTGCTGGGACACTGCTACAGTATCAGCATTCATACAGAGCAGGGGTGTCAAACTGCAGTTCTGGGGGGGCGGAGCCCTGTGCAGCTTTACTTCTTTCCCTGTTCCACCACAAATGATTAATCTCAAGAGCTGTGTGGTAATTAGCACAAGGAGATGCAAGGAGCTGAATCAGGTGTGTTAAATGAGGGGAAACCAAAAAATGTGTAGGGCTCCGGCCCCCCAGGACTGGTGCTTGACACCCCTGACACAGAGGGATTAACAGACTGCTGTCCCCCCGCCTTGGCAAAGCACTAACACATTTATATATACTATAAACTTATAAATAACTCTGCACTAATTTCTTTTTTTAGGAGTGTGCTAATTTAAAATAGGTGTGATTTACATGGTGTGACTGTTTCCTGCAGCAGGTCTTTGCGTCCTCATTAAGGCGGCTCTCTGAATCTCAGCTCAGGGGGATGCAGTCCCAGGAGTCAATGCTAAAAGCTCCTGAAACTCCCCATTCATGACACTGATGTTTCAATGCTACATTAGAACAGGCCACACACCAGTTACAACTGGAACACGAGAGCGGAATGGAGCACACGAGAGACACCGGATTGGAAATTCCATTAAGATTCAAAGTGTGCATTATTAAAGAAAAAGAAAGCAAGAAAAAAAGAAATACAAAGGTTAATTTCCTTTGATGTTTGAGTCCATGGTAAGTTTATATGTGCTTCACTGAATCGGACAGAAGTGAGGTTCAGGCAGGTGCATAGGAACCTGAGGGCGGGGGGTGACACGTACCCCCCAAAATTTATTTAATCTCGTTCATCCCCCTTAAAAATTGCACCTTTACATTTAAATTCTGAAGTTGTGTCCCCACACTGTCAAAATCTGGCCTTGCCCTTGAGTGCAGGGTAAACGCCGTAAGGTCAATACGTCTCGATTCATATTCAAAGCATTGCTTGTGTTGCTGGATAGATCCTACCGCTGAGAAACAGAGAACCTCAGGCCGTGTGGATTCAATTCTGCGTCCCTCCTCAAACCAGTGCCCAACGCTGTCTTCTCCAGCATACAGTACTATACCTGACTCATCAACCGGTTGCTGATTTCTGCTTGACTTCTCTGATGTGTTCTATCCCCCCACTGTCTCAGAAATATTCTAAATACCTTCACACCATATGGCATCCTCCTGGATTGCTGATAAATTGGATGTTATGCTCCCAATTACACAAAGCAGAACAATTTTGGCAATAAAGGCTCAGTTAAAGAGAATCCCTATGATGAAATTATTGTCAGTTCTAAAGCAATCACACACTAATTAAGGCTCCCAGCTGGAATATGCAAAGACTTCATCGTCATGCTTCTGCTTGGGAATCCGTGAAGTTGTGACGGGACACTCTTCTCTAGAGTACACAGGTGCTCCTGGAAACAATTTCTGTGAAAATCTCTCGTAATCTCTGCCTTACCTATGGGCTCTCCCGAACCTGGACAGACAAGACGGTCAAGCCACCATGTTTTCTAATGACTGTTATATTGACAAGTTTCTAAATACTTTTTCACGGCACGAAACTATCCAAATGATCATTAAACTCATGAATCTTGGTTACGAGTTAAAGCAACAATAAATCGAATAAAGTGCATAAAATCCAAATAATGCATCTAAAATAAATAAATAAATAAATAAAATGTTAGAAATAAAGGTGCTCTCAGTTCTTGTCCCAATGTATGGCTTCACTCCTGTACAGTGTTAAAGTCTCCATGGCAACATCTGACGGTGTAGGTGGAAGTAGTATGGACCGATGACATCATCATTTTTATACATCTTGAAATTATAATTGCATGAGAATATGATAATCACCACTCATACAGGTAACATGGCATTAAAAACTTAATTGTGTATTAACTAGGACACCTGCTCATTTGAAAAAGAAAAAAAATAACTTTGACTATGTCCGCACTAAACTTATGATTAAAGCCAGAACTTCAGCTGTCGTTTCACATAAAACACTTCACAAACTGGAGGAACGCCTGGCGATGTGAAATAATTCAAATTCTGCTGGAGATGAGATAATGAAAAATGAACTGTGCAGTAATACCCCTTAATGTGCAAAAATTTCATAAAAGCAAATTTCAAGAATTTAGCTATGGCCCCCCCTTGCATCATGTGCTTCGAGGACTCAAATGTATAGACACTTTTGACTCAATACACTCATCCTTTTTAAATTGTGTTCTGTCCATTTAGGCACCCTGCACCCCATACCAGCAATATTAGGACATATAGCTTTATAATGCACCCTCTGCTGTTTGGCCCATTGTCCGTTTGGAGGAGGGGATTAGCATGAGGATCCATAAGGGCCTAGCTCATGTGTATAATGGCTATTGATTGGTGTTTGTGGTGCAGTTCGCTTTAATAGGCTTAATTGAGCAAGAGAATCCTGGGCAAGGCCAGAGCAAAGGTGAAGACCCATTAACCAACGGCATGGTTGAAGTACTGGGAACACAATCGACCATTTGCAAACTGGGGGCATGACAAGGGCAAGGTTGGGAAAACTAAAAACAAATATCCGAGGAAAAACTAAAGAGATGAAGAGGTCAAATTTGCAGCATCAATCCCCTTTGCGTCCTTCATGTTAGCAAGCAGACACACACAGACACATGGCTCCCCTGAGCCTCGGGGACTCCTTAGCCGCTGCTGCGGTGCAGTGTGTGAACGCTCACGTGCCCCAGCGGATGAAGCCTTTTTTGGGGGGGAGGGAGGCACGGACCTGTTTGCACGCTGTGTGGCTTCACCACATGAAGCGAGATCGCAGCCAGCTGGGGGGAGGGGGGAGGAGCAGATGGCAGACGGACAGAAGAGACAGGCGCGCACGCGCCGACCGCCTGCTCACGAGGCAGACAGAACCGGAATGGAAACTGTCGAGGGAAAAGCACGCCGCTTCCAGGTCGCTTCGGGGAAGCGGGAAAGTGGGGCAGATAAACTCCATTCGAAAATGAACACCGAGAATAAAAGTACCAAAGCTTTTACATTTATCGCAGTACAGCGTCCCTCTTCCGTTACTTCGGAAAGGAGTCCCTTGAGCTGTTTCAGACAGAACATTAAGTACATTTTTAAATTTTAAATTTGTATTTCATAATGTGTGTTTAATAATATGTTGTTAACTGCTTGGGTGAGACTAGATAGAAAATGAATAAATTATGATCTGAATTCAGGACTATGACTGTAATGGCACCTTCTGAGTACCTGAAAGTCCATGGCTATTTCAGTCTACTGTAGCAGAAATGGACAGGAGAGTCCTTCACCGTCTTACTACCTTATAGTGCTTTTATCTTTTTCAGTGATTTGACTATTAAACAAGCCAAGACCCCAACATTAAATGTCTACTGGGTGTTCCACTCTGCCCTCCCACTGTCCTTGTGCTATTTTATAATCAACCTGGAACTGGTTTCACCATTAATTTTTGTTTTGATGCAAACCACTAAGAAGCCATGTTGTCAGCAAAGAGCTGAATGCCATTGACAGAGTGTGTAGGCATCTCAGCAGAGATCGAGGACCACAACCAGATCTCCTGCTTCTGCGGTAAGAGCATTTCCTGGCTCTCTGAAAGCCGGGGTTCTGAAGCTAAACAAAAATTTAGAGACATAAAGGGGATGAGAGAGAAAGAACAAGTGTGAGAGGAATGTAGAGAAAAGAAGAGGGATGTAGAGAAAAAAGAGGGATGTAGAGAAAAGAAGAGGGATGTAGAGAATAAAGAGGGATGTAGAGAAAAGAAGTGGGATGTAGAGAAAAAAGAGGGATGTAGAGAAAAGAAGAGGGATGTAGAGAAAAAAGAGGGATGTAGAGAAAAGAAGAGGGATGTAGAGAAAAAAAGAGAGATGTAGAGAATAAAGAGGGATGTAGAGAAAAAAGAGGGATGTAGAGAAAAAAGAGGGATGTAGAGAAAAGAAGAGAGATGTAGAGAAACGAAGAGAGAGAGGCAAAGTGACAGCCTAGTGCATCGCTGGGTGTCACGCAGTGTGACAAACGGATCCTAAGTAGCACAATAATCCTGTGACACAATTGTTTGCGACACAAACAAGAAAGAATTTAAATTAACATTTTTAACTATTAATTATTTACATACATATTTAATATGCTTTGGCAACACTAGTTCGGGAAGCTAGGAAACCCTAATGAGCTGTGAAGCTCATTTTGATTTTCAGTTAATTTGAGTGTTTGTAGACATAGTTGTTTATGCTAAGTTATATTTAGCATAAATATCTGAGGCAGGATGGCACATCAATAGATGGCAATACTGCCCCGTATCTCTAAGGGTCTGGGGGGCAGATCCTGCCTCTGCCTTGCGTGCAGGAGTTTACCCACCTTTTAACTACGTCAAAGACATGCAGTTAGGCTGATTGGTGCCTGTTAGCTACTTCCAGTGAATATATGTGCCCCGTGGTGGACTGGAGATTTATGAGAAAGGGGGGCTAAGCCTTTATTAGGGGGTTTCATTAGAATGAAAATGGATGAGAGCTAATTAGTGTAGTTTATTTTGGGGTGGGGGGGGGCTAAAACCTCCCTTAAACTTCTGTGCCAGGTTGGAGCCCTGCTTTGCGCCCCTTTGTTGCCTGGAATACAGTCTGTGTCTCGCATCAAGCTAAGCAGATGCATTGATGGACGGATATCCTATCGGATATATATTTTTTCTATGTCATCTAGATTAAATTGCAGCTTGCAATAGCAGTGTATAGGAGAGAGAGAAAG
>JAODKF010000040.1:14055444-14118361 GCA_026779585.1 Mormyrus proboscirostris
CCCCCCCCCGGCGCTAGATCTCACTGCTCCACTGCAGTGCACTAGCAGCTCCTCCTGAATAATGCAGCCCACCTGTGTTGAGGTGCTACTCAGCTCCCAGGGCCGTAAACATGAATGAAAGGGGAATGTTAGACTTTGGAAGATATTGATCCGTGTGCTAATGCGGCAGATGGACGATGAAAGCCAGCACTGCAATAGTGCACCAATTTGAGGAATTACTGCAGTGTGTTTAGTGGTGTCTCTCCATGTTACACTCATTGCCTCATGGTGATTAGTGCTAATGTGACAGACAGGTCCTTCGATAATTGTGCATTCACCACAGAGAATGCTGCCCGACGCGATCAACCTCAGTTTCATTAATTGCATTTAAATCGCTGCTGTGCTGCGAGCTGTGAGCAATTCTGAAGGATATTTTTTTTATTGAATCTTAATGTCGGAACAGAACCAATAATCTACTCCGGCGATGTTCATGTGGTGCCCTGAGGAGACATCAGCCCTGCTGTACACGATACGGCCACTGAATATGCATCCCCTTCCTTAAATGGTCACAGCTACATCCTGTCTCTGTCACAATGACTGACACCTCACATGCATACCTGCCTTCCAGACATTAGGCACACAAAGTAACTCCCATCGGGGGGCAGTGCAGATCACAAAATGTTATTTTTTTTTAAATATATCCCCTGTTCTGAGGAATTCCACAGGGACAGTGCATGGTTTTGCTGTTTTTCGTTTAAAAACGTGAGATGGGCACAGCTGAGTGATGACATACCACCTGCGGATGCATCCCAAGGGCTGTCTGGCTTACAAAACTACTGTTAGATGAAGTAAGTAATATGGCTTCATGTTGTTAGATTCACCATGCTCTTGGACATATAGCCACACCCACATGCATGTAGCCACACCCCACACACAAGTGACCACACCCAGTGAACCACGCCCATATGTGTGTTAGATTCACCATGCTCTTGGACATGTAGCCACACCCACATGCATGTAGCCACACCCCACACACAAGTGACCACACCCAGTGAACCACGCCCATATGTGTGTTAGATTCACCATGCTCTTGGACATGTAGCCACACTCTCATGCATGTAGCCACACCCCCCACACAAGTGACCACACCCAGTGAACCACGCCCATATGTGTGTAGCCACGCCCCCAGAACCCACATGGCCACATACAAAGAACCACTGGTACTTCTGCCATTATCAGTTCTTGGAGAAATATAGCTTACTAGCAATGGTTAGTGGAAAAAAAAAAAACAGAACTTGCACATTCCTCTTTATCCACACCATCAGAAGGGGGCCTGAAAAAACTATCTCTCTGATCTGGTAACTTTGAAGTGGTGCATCTTTGGGAAAACTTCAAGACCCTTCTTTTTCTTGTCCCTCAGTGAGGGAGTGAGTCACAGATCCCCATCTCTGGAAACTAGGCCAGCCTGCACCTGACTGACGCCATCACTGACGGACTGAGAAATCTGCTTATTGGTATGAAGACAATTGGGGTTATTGAGGAAACACCACTGTGCGGGTTAGGGGATGTGAAAAGAAGGTTCAGCTTCTCTAGCTCGAGTCGCTGCTCATTTTTGCACTTCATTAAGGCGATTCATGACTGAGAACATAACTGTATGAAGAAATCGCACCTATTCCCTGTGCTTTTTGGCTGAAAGAAAATCGCAACAGTGTTAAAGCGAGTATTCAGGGGCTGCGTGAGCATATATTCTTTTGCTTTCGCATCACGCTGATGTCTCTTTCTCAGGGTGACAGAATCGTCCCCTGTTAGTCTGCGGGACAGGCTGGGCGACTTGGCAAGAAGAGCCAGCTAACAATGACATTTTGGGGAGGACTGATGCTTTATTAGTGATTCTCCTTTTCTGCAATGCACAGGAGTGGCAAGGGAATGGGACTGAAAGAGAGTAAGATTAAAAAAATGGACAGTGAACGTTTAAGAAAATCGCTACACAGATTTCAGGAGTACAGAACCTGCCGGAATAAAGACAAAACTCAGCGATATATACATATATATATAAACCTGTAACGAGGAACAAGTGGAACAAATCAATACGAACAATTCTGACAGCTTGACTCCCTGAAGGCAGATGCCAGCACCCCCCATACAGTAATTATAGCCAGTGATTCATCACTCAGTGTTGCATCAGTATGAGTATCAGCAACAGCATCAGCTATGATTTGATCTGTTTCCTTTAAATTCAGTATCCTATGCTAAATGGGCATTTTGTGAATAACTGCTGCCTAACTCTCACTCATAGCCTTTGTTGTATTGACACTAATAGCATTTTTATTTTAAGCCGTAAGAAGTGTTGTTTCAGGAGTTACTAATCCATCACCCTGCTTTGGGGGTTTAGCACGGACCCCACTGCTATTAAGCACCAGACTTGGTACGACCCAAAGGACAGTGAATTTGGATGTTACGAAAATCCCACATGACTGCAGTGAGTGAGAAACCCATTAATCACCTAATTAAAGATGGTGTCCGGGCACTTCTGATGGGCACCTCTAATGTGAGAAGTTTAATGGCAAAACAAGGGCGTTGTCCAGACTTTCTCCTTCTGAAAAACATCCCATGTGTTACTCCTGGACAGGGGACACCAAGATGACTTTCTATGGGAGGTTGCTGTAACCCAGAAGCCTGATAGGGGCTTTATTCAGGAAAGTCGGTTTATACTAAGGGCTATACTGCAGGTACCAGCTGACCTAAATCCTACACTGTCACTCTCAGCCACTCTGTACATGACACTCCAGTCTATATATACAGTAAAACCTTTAACTCAAAGCATGATGGCTTGGTCATAGTCACCATAGCCTATGTAACCTTCTTCTTGTAAACTTCAAAAGCCAAGCAGAGCTCTTTTAGGAAGGCCATGATGCAGTGATGCAGACTGCAGCAGAATCAGTGGTGCAGTGAGAAGTTCTTGTAAAACCACAGCGTCTGCGCTCATTAAAAGGTCCCCCATAGCATTTTTCACAAAAGTAAGGTTTATAGACTACCCCCCCCCCCCCCAGCCCATGGAATCCAGCACTACTGCAGTTTTGCTACCCAGTATTCCACTACCCAGAATCCTCTGCCAGAAAGCCCCTTCGCATGCCTGCGTTTACACTGCCTGCTGCCGCATTCCAGTCCTCACGAAGCGTCACGCAATAAATAAACTGGTTAGTTTTAAAAATTCATAGTTTTGTAGATACGAGGATGAACATTCATATTGAGATGAAACCAGTTTGGTAACTATCAGTTTTCTTCAGTGAGAAAAGCAGAGCAAAGATAAAGAGCCTAAACCTGTGTGCATTGCATAGGTATGATTCCATGTTAATGATCTGACCGACGCTGAACAGCACAGTTCCTAAATACCATAACGGTACGGCCTCCAAATCCAGCAAGGAGCCGAGTCAGTAACTCAGGCAGGGCTACATGATGTGATCTCACAAAGCAGTCATTTATGACAGGGCTCCTTTTCAGAGAGCACTGTATTCAAGGCCAATGAGCACAGAATTGAGTGTAATAAACATAAACCTGGGACTCTTAAGCAATGAAAAGATTACATAATGGTCAAGCAGTATGAAGCCATTTTACAGGACCAGGTCCAGCCTGCAGTGCAGAGGCTGCTCTCTTGTGATGTTCCCATATTCAAAGATGATAATGACCACATACTGTACACACTCTTGACAGAGTGACAATGTGTTTCGTAAATGATAAAAAAATAATTAAATAAAATATTATTGTCCTCTCTAATCTTCACCAGATGAGATTTATGTTTTAATAAATGTACTGGCTGTCTAATGTTTGTTAGTTATTGCCTGTGTTTGAAATGGTTCACTTGTTCACTCACTCATAATTCCCTAAACAGGAAAATCTATTTAGTTTGCTATTTAGGGAATGAGTCATGTCTGTTATTTAAAAGGATTATTTATAATAAATATTTTATTAAAATTCCTATTTATTATTATTGCTGTTATTGTTATTATCTCAACTTGTGAAATGTCAACTTCAGTCGAGAACTCTGGAATCATTATGTTACCTTTAAAAATTTACTTACTCTTGTACTCAACACTGCCCTCTTCCACCGTCTTGTTCCCGTCACAAGTGGTCCAGTGTATCGATGCATCATGGATAATGTAAGAGTTAAATTTCCCAGTGATAATTCCAATGACTCTACAAAATGGCAGAGAGACACTGCGCTGTTTCTCTAACAGACACACATGCACTGTTGAATGATTTTTCCAGTGCAGTTTTAAAGTTTATTTGCTCATGCAGTGCTCATGCGAGCCGTCAAGCAAAGCCTCCCTGAAGCATCACCCACGCCCAGACCGGAGGGAAATGCTTGCAAAATGTCACCACAGCCTATTTTCCACCGCCTGCTCCCCAGTGGAGACTGTAATGATGTCCTGTTACACCTTAAACTGCCCTTCTTTGTCTCTCATTTGCCGTCCACAAGATGGTGGGCAAGATACAGAGGGGGGCTTCAGCTCCACAATGGCCTAACGGACGGAATCCAGCTAGGAAGATGAGAATGTATTGTGTCTATTTTTATGCCTGCTTCTTCCTTTCTCGTACTTGACAGGGTGCGATTGGGCCCTTAGGCATCAGCCGTGAGGAGACACTTGCCATGTGACAACTCTACATACCGGGAGGAAAGACAGCAGACGTGCACAGAACGGACCAAGAGACCAGCAGAACCCACGAACAGCACCGCTCCAATTAGCCCTATTTTGCAGCTAATAGGCTATGTCACAGACAGCATTTCTATGTATGACTGGTCAATGATTACAGCCAATGGGAATCTTCCCTTCAGGCTATTGGCTCAAAATAATAAGTTCCATCTCCCTTGCATCTGCTCTAGGGAGGCAAAGCTAACTCTGTGCCTCAGACTGTTGGAAAGGACACTCCGCTATACGTATGACGTTATGCACATATGATGTCCTGGGCCACCTCGTTGTCAAGATCTTCTGCAGACAGCTGTAGAGAATAATGAAATGAGAATAATGAGGCTAGCCGAAATGGCAAGATGGGATTTCACTGGCTGAGTGAAAAGGGGGAGCTTGATCTTTTCTACGGTCCCTGGGAAGGAGCAGCTGATTGAAAACTAGCGAGGGTTGTACTGTAAGGGGGAGAAAGGCGGTGGGAGGAGCGCATGTGGAATATGGGCCACGTCACAGGGTGGGGGGATGGACGACAGCGACGTGAGGCTTGGCATGGGAGGGACCGGGGGGGGGGAGGGCCAAAGCTAGCTCTCTGTCCTCCAGGAGAAATTCAAACACTCCAGAAATAATATGTAATGTGCCAGGAACACAGCGGCCAGTAAATGTGCCCGTGAGTACTGAGCTCAAAGGACGACAGAAGACATAATCATCAAAATAAAATGTGCAAGAAGCTGATTGGATTACCTGAACGGCAATAAAAGATGTGCTAATCTTCTGTTTCTGTAACATGACAGCAGGCCGTCAGTTCATCAAAAGATAATTCTGCAGATTCTTTTAACCAGGATCCCGACTGGCTTAATCTGCACTGAAGCTTATTTCACAATTATTATAATTCATTTCTTTGCACACTGATAATAAAAGAAACACACCGAGACTAAAAAGTCTCGCATAACTAGGAGGAATACAAGCCTTTGTGTAACTATGAATTTAGATTCTATTTTATATTTTGTAGGTTGTTAGCTCAAGCACATAGATTTATATAGCTGGAAAGTTCTTTAGTTTTCAAAGAAAGCCTGAAATTGTTCATTTCATACCTTAAAAAGAAGAGAGGGGATACTTTTAAATCAGTTTTTATAAAACTCCTTAAGTCTAATCAGGCTGGTAGGTGATTCTAAACCTAAGGAAGCCTAATTTAAACACAGCACAAATGAGAGGGTTTAGTTTAAGCAGAGCAAAGCTCAGAGCGGTGATTTAAAGTGTGTTGGGAAGTGAGTAAGATAAAGTGGGTGAACAAGGAGGGAGGACGGCTTCTTCGACGTGGAATGGGAGCAGTGGGGGCAAGCGGGAAGGTCTAACGGGCTATCAAAGTGATTATGTTTGCTTTTGGAGCGCTTCCATCCCGTGGGCTATTTATCCCAGCTGGAAAACAGCGTCTGTGAGTGTCTCTTTCCATAAACTACAAGGAAAGCGTTCAGGAGCACTGTGCTGTTAATTATTGAGACGTAGCGGTTATCAGGTACAGCAGTACAAACTTACGTGGTAACAACATGAAAGACAGAAAGGTAAAAAAGGACTGAAAATATTCCTACATTTATGCCATAATTACTACCTTTAGCATGTGGCCCAGTAGTTGGCAACTGATCAATTACAGGATTTTTGACTGAGACGATCAGACGGTCATCTTCACACAGATTTACAGAAAAAATCTACTGGATGGATCCCCCCTCCCCAAAAAAAAGACTCCTTTCATTGTTTAGCATTGCAGACAATGGGCACTTCATGCATAAAAAGCTGTCATTTGTCAGTTTACAGTTATCAATTATCAATTATCTCTAGAAGGAGGAGGAAGTGACCCATATATGGTATGGATAGGGCCGAATTTGGGCAGGGGGGAGCTGAAGTCATCAGACAGCGAAGTACACGGTTCTTTAAGTGCCGAATTCTTCTAGCAGACAATAGGGGCAGGACTGCTTAAAATATGAATGAGACTAGAAGAAGATCTGATCAGTTCCTCTGCTTGTCTGGTCTCCCCTATTTCCTTTTATCATTGATTAAGCTGATTTAATTAATAATTAAAGAGACTGACATTTGGTCCATATACAGTGATCCTCTTCTTCCTCTTCCTCCTCATATGAGGGTCATTTTTTTATAGATGTATTGACTCGTCATTAAGATGACTGTGACCACTTAAAGAAGTCAAGCAACAGAAAACTCTTTCAATAAAAAGAAAAATGTGAAGTCAGCATTTAACAGAAGTATTCAGAAGCTGCAATTTTATGTCCTACTCCCAATTAGAGAAGTGATTCTAGGAATCCGTTAATGAGTCATTGGCAGCAGAGAGGGCTTCTACTTTTTTACACATTCTTATGCATCCATACAGTACTAACTAATAAGACAGAAGGATATCGAGAAGATGGGAAATTTTCATCAAATCTTAGGTAGTCTTAACTTGAATCCATTCAATTTTGAAATACTGACATAAACTTTTATCTCCATATTGATTTTAGTATGATAAGCTTTGGATTTAGAGCAGACTGAATTAGACGTTTACGTATGCCAGAGGTACACTGTACACTGTAAATGTCAGATATAAATTAACATTAATAATGAAGACTGACAAATATTCGAATGATATACTGCATTTGTGTGGAGGAGCAGGTGTGATTCTGTGTCTTTCCTATCTGCATTTCGACTTATTGATTCACTGGGAATTATAAAACTTCTGCATAGACGAAAATCCACTAGAAGGAAATTCACAATAAGGGGGAGAACAAAACAAACTGCATAAAGGAATCAATTTTAAACTGATCCAAAACCAACATGCATAACTTGGATCAATGCAAACTGTGTCAGGGAGGCTCCACTGGAGAACCAACGGAAGGAAATTTGTGTATCGCAGATGAAAACTGAGGACAAAATCCATATATATTACGAGAATTATATGATTAAATAACAAGAACATGAGAATATGGATACGTGGATAATGGAACATTAAAATAAAATGATCAATTACACAATTTAGCCTGATGTATATAACACGCCTAGTCTAATAAGATCTAGATTGCAGTTTACAAGCAAGTTCACAAGAACCATTAAAAAGGTTAAAAACTATTTTGAAATATGTCCACAGAGATCTAACCTGTGTTTATCTGTCTCTAATCTCCTGGTGTACACAGTAGCAAACAGCATTTTAAAATGGGACAAAGACAATTATGAAACTGCATTAAAGTCTTAATGCAGCTAATAATAAAAAATAGACATCCGTGGTTGGTAATCCTGAAGTACCTCCTAACCCGTAATGTCATTCCGCTGATGAATATCATTGATTGCCTCGCTCTCCCAAAGCCTCCGTCCCTGAAATTGTGCTTTCATTAGACAGAGTGATTATCAGTTTGACAGAACAGGAATGAGCTTTGATATCTAAAGAGGATCAGCTGTCTTATTTAGCAGAAGTTCCATATCCCTCATCCCTTTGAATCATGTGACCATACACCTTTAAGACATCTTTTTTAGTGTACTTCACATCTCCATAGGCTTGCCTTTGTGCAGGAAAAATAAACTGAGTCCTTCCTTATCTGCCTACATTTTATTTGAGGTCTTGGTGGTACATTTGTCCCTCAGGGCCCTTTGTGGAGCTGTGCGCCTGCAAAAATCACTAGAAGATGTGGAGGTGGAGAGAGAAACCACCATTTAGACGAGACTGAGTCAGCAAGCGATTGTTCCGATTCTCTAAAGGTCAACTAGCTAGAGGATATCTGGAGGTGGACAGAACCTGCAGCACTCAGATGGAGCTGGGAGAGGAATCGCAAAAGAAAAGAATTTTCTGAGCCAACCACTGGGCAACACGGAAGCAGCAAGCGGACTAAGGACTGGCAACACAGCTCACTTAAACCCACTCTGATACAGAATTATATAGATACAGAGTTTGCATGATAAATGGAACCTGTCAGTTATGGTTCCGCAGCACACATGGGCTTGTGTGAGGGGAAGTGGAACATGTGACATCATCTCCATCCATCAGGAACCCCACCGATCCGACCTGCTTCCAAAAGCCATGCTATCATTTGCCATCCTCTCCACCACATCCTACAGATATCTGTACCTTCACGCAAACAGCAATATTTCGTTCAGCTTTTGGCTGCATAAGGCGGGAAAAAAACGAAATCTTTTGCCTGCTTCCTCTGTTCGGGATTCCCGCTGCTTCTTGGCATTTGAGATATAATATCCAATAGGGGGCAGGTGTCCAGTTTTCAATGGCGCTTGATGGGTGGGGACCCTGGAAAGAGATCCAACGCAAGACAGGCCCGAGCATCAAGTTGCAAATTAATTTGTGTTGAAATACTTATATTTCCTTTGCTTCTGATTGAAATTGGATAAGTGGCTGACAACATTATCAGTCCTGGCATTTGGTGCTGCTGTTATGAAGTCTCTCTCGTAGATGAAAGCCCAGCGGCAGTAACAGCCTCCTCCATACACAAGACAATGGAGCGTAAGCTGCCTCACTGCAAAATTTCAGCAATTTCGGCGCAACTTAGTTTTTAAATGGAAGGTCTTTACCTTTGTGCTGTGAAAAAAGTACAGGCAGTCCTTCCCGGCAACATTGTAAATTTTCCCTGCTTCTGCTTGGCAGGGGGATTTACGGTCACTCTCCTAGGGCCACACGCCTTATTTTTTAGGGAGATTATATTCACCACACAATAAGTCAATGCCAACTGCTTCGTGCAACATGTCTTTGCATAAGTATACACATATTAAAGGACAATGAATCTGCAAACAAACCATGACCCAATTCTTATACATATTGCAGTGGAAAACAATGTTTCTCTTTCCTACTGTTTCAGTACAACCGAATACAGGACTTGACAAGCCAGTACTTTGATCTAAAACGAAGGCTCTGGAAAATCTGGAGCACAGGCTTTGGGAGTCTCTGGCCTGGGATGTTCCTAACAGGATCGGTTATATGCACCGATGTATCTGCTGGCTGGACGCCATGAATCTATTAGACAAGCTACATATATAATGAGGAAAAAAAGGCCTCTAGGAGGCCTTGAAACAGGGAGAGGTTTGAGTAGCGAGTGCTTAGCAGATTTATGGTATCATATATGGTGTCATACATACATAGTATATGGCGTACAAGATGCACAGGGACCGAGAACATTGTGGACTATTGTTGCCTGCGGGATGGCCGTAGTTCTAATCCTCCGGAGAGTTTCAGCAGGGCCAATCTCACGCCTCCGTCACCCTGCGTCTCTCGCCGTTTTAACTGGTAAATTGTTTTTTATATTTTACAATTGAAAAAAATTGTAAGCTTTGCTTAGTCTAAAATACAGTAAATGTCACATGCTTTTGTGAAATATGCTTCATATGCCTGTGGACATGCGTGCAACATGAAACCGGGTTAAAGAAAAATATACATGAAAATTAAAATGACACCATCCATTACAGGACTGAAAATGTGTGGAATAAAAGCTGATAAAGTCTAATGGCAATAAGAACTTCTTATTGCCATTAGATCTGTCCTATAATTACTTTTGTTCTAATGTTTTATAAAACAGACAAAAATAATTAAAATTATTGTTTAAATGCTTTGTGTTGTTTAAGGAACCTTATTAAATTGTAAATAACAAAATCACAGATGAAATATAGATACTAGTAGCATTCTGTCTTTTTAAAGCATGTACAAAGGAATATTAACACTTGAGTTCTTAAATCAATCTTAAATCACTAGATTATAAGCAATATCATCTGAATAAAACCCTTCATAGAATCCTGCCTCAGTAATTACATGGTAAAAGGTCTGTGTGAGCCATCAGCAGGCTAATCTGTCAGCAACATAATCACACTATTAATGAATGAAGAGGAGATGAGGTTTTCAAAACCACCACGATGGGATTATCGTACACTGTCACTCAGAGGCTGCTCTCATTTCTCATCTCAACAGCTAGAACTGCCAATGAAGTCAAAACAGACACCAAAAAGGGGAAAGTAAATGGGAGTTATGTCCATGTGTAAACACAGCTCATTTATAAAGTGCTTTTGGTGAGCATTTGTTAATTTTGTATTTGTTTCAGAGTTCAACATTGGGAACAGCAAGCTGATGTTGTTCACTTGATTTAACACTATTCAACAAGAGTTTTTGTTGTTTGAGTTTCAGAAACTTCTTTCCCAGAAAACTGTATTCAGAACAAAGGCAAAACACAGGATTCAAACAAACTCTTTCCTACACACATACACAACATGGTACTATAAGTCACATATGAACCACATTACAAAAATCAGGGACAAAGGCGCACCATTTGGTTGAATATTGGGGGGGTTGAGGTTTTTCACCTATTTTGTAAATATTCTGGGGGGGGGGGCTGTAATGGCCGATTTTAATTATTGTTGGGGGGGGGGGGGGTCTACAGCCCCTCATCCCCTCTGTAATTTAAGCCCATGATGGGGTGATGTGTGACTCTGCGGGTTGGGGCTACCTTTGATCGGAAGGTCACTGGTTCAAATTCCATGACTGGTAGAACCTTGTCAGTCCACCTCCCTGATCAGAGATGGGATTCGGATCCCAAACCCAGGAGACAGTCGTGCGTCGACTGAGCCACCTAATGCATGTTTCTCAGAAACCAAATCTATCCCCGTAAACTTAAACAAAAGACTTTTTTGGAGGCATCTTTGAAGAACTTGCACAGTGGAGGTAAAACAAATTTGACATTATTCCATTATTTGCATTATAACCCAAGTACAGACAAACTGCAGAAGCAACACATCCTCAGAATAATCCTAAAGTGACCATAATAATTAGCGACAAGGAGCAAAGCAGAAAGAGAGGGTCCAAACTTACCAATCTGCATCTCCATCACGGTCATTTTGTTTTCTGACGGAAACAGGATCTTAGGTGGCTGGTCTGTCAAAGGGGCTGCAAAGGCACACGGACAAAGACATACTTCAGTTGGTCGCTGAATACTAACAACACTCCTTTTAATTCCAAAACTGGCTGGTCGTAAATCAAGTCCAGAACTAATGTAATGCATTTGAGTGGCATCAGTGATAAATAAAAGAGGACTTGATTTTTTTTTCTTTCCTTAGCTGGAGACGATGATGCAGATTAATCAGAGAACCGGAAGGAACCAGAAGAGCAGACAGAATGCAGCTCTCAGCACACGACCTACTGTATGGCTGTGAAAACGCGGTCCTTCATTTTACCATGTTCCATATCATGGCCAAATGCAGATTCATGCTCAGAGACAAGACATAGTCAGTGTTGGGGAAGTTACTCACAAAAGTAATCCATTCAAGGGAGGTGGAAAGTTCAAGTCCAGAAAGTACAATTCCAGACCAAGGTTTTGTTTCAACCAACCAGTTTAGTACTCTGTGACTGTGACTCTTTGCACTTGAATGGTTTGTTGAAACGAAACCATGGTCTGGATTTTTACTTTCAGAACCTCAACTTTCCACCTGTGCCTGTGGATGGATTACTTTTTTGAGTAACTTCTGCAACACTTGCTGTAGTAAAAGGCAGTACAATACAAATACCTGGTTAAAGCCTACATTCTTCAAATGTCTAGTTAAAAGCACAGGATTTGTTTTTGAGAAAAAATTTTGAGGAGTGTTCTTAATTTGACTGCATGAGGACTCAGAGAGTTTAGGTTCCCAGTCACATATAATGTAACATATGAAGAGGAAGCCTGACTTTAGGTCTCATCTCAGAAGAAACAGAAAATGGACTGAGTGAGCTTTGCAAATTAGCTCTTCAGTTGAGTTGAGTTGAGTGTGACCTGAGTACCTCAAAAACACAGGTAGGTGAGTTACGTAAAACAACCAAGGTTTTGCAGTATGAATGCCAAAGTAAATGCTGCAAGGTAGCACAAGGGGGGGGCACCCTGCCAAGATCATGAAGTGCCCCCCAACTTCGCATGACAGCAATTTCACTAAAACTGCACCGTGGGGTTCAGACGTCAAAGTTACGGAGATGAAAAATTAGCCGCACAACAAAGCATTAGGATTAGATCATGTTTACTGCAAACAAAGTGGGCTAAAGAGATGGTTTGTTTTTATTCATGATAAATCCTGTCATAATTCCTTAAAGAGACATAATACATTTAGATTTGTGGTTATTTATCTTATTCAAAAAAAAAATCATCATGAGCAAGAACGTTCTTATTTTTTTAAGCAGCTCCGTCCCGAGCACTAAAACAGTCAAAGTCATCTCCGTCCCGAGCACTAAAACAGTCAAAGTCATCTCCGTCCCGAGCACTAAAACAGTTAAAGTCATCTCCGTCCTGAGCACTAAAACGGTCAGTCATCTCTAGTGGCCAGCAGAAGAATATTTTGATGGAAATAGACAATTTGTAAAGTGTAGGTGCACTCAGTTTAAAAAAAAAATAAACAAAAAAAAAACAAGGACTTCTAATGCATCCTGGTTAATTGTCATCTCAGTGTTTCCCAGCAGCTTCACCTGATGAACAGCAACATATCCAGTCCTTACAGAGAAGGACAAAAGGCCGAGGGCAGTATATACTCTACTGAGATTATATGCAAATGAATAGCAAATTAATGTTGACAGCGTTTGCTACGGTGCTGAAGCACTGACTGTTTTTGTGGTAGTCATACTGAAGCTTAGTATTTTTATGTGTGTGCGCTTGTTTTTATTGCTTCCACGGTTTTAAAAATTCTAGGGTCAGGCCGTAACACAAAGGAGAGTGACAATGTATGGCAATAAATGACTCGGAGTGGTTTCCTTGAACGACGGGGACTTCCGAACGTGCGATCAACACTGGACATCGCTGCAACTAATAGAACCAAAACAATTTATATTTAGGTAAAGGAGAAAATGAGAGACACAATGAAAAACATAGAGTCTTTTCAGAATTTGTTTTCATCGCTTACGCAACATGGAATTGATTTCAGGTTTTTGGGGGACTTCAGGTCACCACTAACTGTCTCGCTCGTATGTGACCTACCTGGAACATTTTTCTGTTTTTAGAAAAAGTAGCATAGCCGCCCAAACATTAGCAGGATGCAACGGGTCTTTTTTTAAGAGCAGCGTCCCAGTTCAGCACTACACAAAACTCCAGACCTAATTAAAGCGGCTGCTGAAATAAACATAATCTACTCTTAAGGCAGCTTGTTATTATTAGCTCTTAATTAGTTGTCTCCTTCCTGTTGTCATTACTGTACCTCTTACAGTATCACCAGGGCTAATTAAAAGGAGTAAGCTTACTTATAGAGAAACTAGGAAACACATCATGAAAATTGTTACCTGCTGTTCACTAATTATCAAAAGTGCAATTAAATGGCAGTTTTTTTTCCTCTATGATCTGAGGGTCTCAGTGCTTCTCTGTCAGCCTTATGGATGCAGAAGTCATTACTTAAGACGGTTTAAAATAATAATCATTCTGGATCCTATAATTTGCTTGACAGCAGTCATTCTGTTCTACAGATTCAGCCGGTTAGATTGTGAGTAAGAGGCCTGTTACTCTTTCCGTGCGATAACCTTGGCATGTGTCCTCCGGTGCATGTGAAGACCAGACCTCTGCACTCTACCTCTTACAGTGCAGCTACAGTGTAATTCATCTCAAGAGCCATCAGAAGCTCCCGTGTCTGAGGACAACCGTGGCCAGATTTGACTGAATGAAATTAGAACCGGGTCCATTCATCTGGCAACTTGGGCCGATTTGCTTTCTAATTAAAATCTTAGGGATTTTAAAAAGCAATCTCCGTGTTAATTAATGGCGATCTGCGGCTGTAATTTCGACCAAGGTCCAGTCAGTGCTGGGGGGCTCAGATTTTTCTGTCCACTTGACACCAGGATCAAGGCTACCTACACACACCTGCTCACAGCTGAAAGGTTAGTCTGGTTGTGGGTCTAGTTTCCCCCCCTGATTTAGGATCAGGTTTGCAGGTCAGTGAGCCATAACCCCTTTGTGTCTTGACAAGGATTTATTTAACAGCATTGGCTGAAATCCTGACAGGTGCTCTCTGGGGGGGGGGAGCAGGGGTGTCATTCCTCATCATGGTGCATGGGGGGTCTCTGAGGGAGGCCTGGGTCTATTGTCCGGGCCAGGAACCAAAGCCTGCTGAAGACTCAGGTGGCAGAGCTTATTCAGACAGACCTGTGGCATGTGAACACGACCTCTGACCCCGCAAAATGTGGAACATACGGATTGGCTGGCATGCCTGTTGAAGCCCTTTAACTGGGCATCTCCATGTTTGCCCATCTTGGGTATGGACTGGAATCCTGAACTAAGCATTTAGTTGACTTTGAATCATTACGCAGGCCAACCGTGCTATTAAGAGGGGAAAAATCTTAACAGACCATCCATTTCACAGCACAGAAGACAAGCACAGCACAACATTAAAAACATTCACAGCCAAACCTGGATAGCCGCTTAGACAAGAACCAACATCAACAGACTGATTAGCTTCTCACTAACTGAAAGGTAAATGCCAACTCATGCAGAAGAATTAAATAAGGAAACTTTGCTCAAAAGATTTAATGTTTTCCTGTATACAGAAAACAGCAAAATTATTTCTGGCTAAACCACCCAATATTATCAGGTTAACTGGGTCACCAGATCCAGGACTGCCGCTCGCGATTTGGGGCCTGATGAAAGCATATTGGGCCCCCCACCCAGACCAATCCAATTATATTCTATGTTTTGTAAGGCCCCAGGAATCATCTTAACCTCCCCCCCCCACCACCCTGATTAGACCCAAGTAAAACCAACCATGTAATTTTAATGATTCATAAAGTTTGATTCAAAAGAGGAGACCCAGAACAACAGCTGAACCAAAGATCTTTGAGGTATAATGATCCTTCGTTAAACACAGCAGAGGTTCAACATAATCATTCTGTTCCGTTTCCTTGCTGAAGTGTGTCTCTACGAGGCCATAAGACTTTAACCCCAAATTAGAACATCCTACCACTTCAGGAGTGTCTTAAAAAAAGAACATTGGATAACAGCATGTGTGATTATCGTCTGCCCCTAGGTGTGTGTGCTCTAGTTATATGGTGCCATTTCCCCAGCTTGTATGACCTTTCGTAGTTTAGAATCCACAAATTGTCTTTCTTTGTTCCCAGGTTTGTGCCCTCTCTTCTCTCACTGTGTCATCCTCAAGCTTCTCGCTGCTCAGGTTGAGCCCAGCTTCTCCGACTACAGACCACTGGCTTTGATATCTGCTGATGATATTGCTATGTCAGTGCCTGCAACTACGTCCCTCCATTACAGAAATCAATCACCACCTCAGTCAATTTTAAAGATGGACACTTATGAACTTGCCTATTCATTAATGGTCATCTTATGATTGCACACAAACGGAACGCCACGGTAAGACTTTAATGGGTTTCCTTGGCTAATGACTTAATTTTGATTTTGTTTCAATAATGACATAAACATAATTGCTGCAGTTCAGTAATTTGCACATAAACAAACATGCATGATCACAGACATGCAAGCGCATACAGAAACAGACATGTTGGTGGACACACACACACACACACACACACACTCCATATAGAGCTGAAGTGCATGCTTACTGTGGCCTGCCTTACTGTGAAAGAACACCCCCTAGAGTCAGTTCCATGGAATGTCATGCATTGTAATGAACTGGTGTGACAGTCTGCACAGACTGTAGGCGGAGGTGTAGACCCCTCTCTCCCAGCACCTCCTTCTCTCTTTCTCAGCAAATCTACATAATGATCAGTGTCTCATAGCTGAAGCTGTATGAAGGTCTCTGATTCCTGAAATCACGTAATTATGGGTAGGTAGAGGAGCACTAACACCAGGCCCCAAACCAGAAGCCCTACATGTTACCCCTGTATAACATCTGTATGACAGCTGGGCTCTCATCCATGCTCTGCCTCAAGTAAGAATAAAATGACTGAACACCTCAGGGGGACAATTAACATAGTGAAAACTTAGTATTGCATGAATGCATTGATTTCATTAAACAGATTTTGAAAATGAGTTAAAGGCCGGCCCAGCTCTACGGTGGGGGGGCCTGGCCCATCCAGTCATAAGCATGACCCACCCTGGGGTCTTCCGATCTCCCCCCTGGTCCCACCCAACATTTCAGGCTTGGTCAAAGGTGCTGCAGAGAAGTTCCAAGCTCCAAGGGCAGACATTCCACTGATGTGTTATTATCATAGCCGAGTTGGTGTGAGGATGTGTTGGTGCTGCAGGTTTACTGCCGGCGCCTCAGGACCATTCCATGACATCTGTCTGCTTTGGTCATTATGGTGAAGTGTTGCCTGGTGTCCCCTTTCAGGTTTACCACAGTTTATGAGCTCCATGTGGAAGACTAATCACCATCAGGGTCTCAAGAGGGTGGTCCTTTAACAAATGTCAGAGATGAGCCTGGTAGAAAATTGCTCTCCCAAAGGTAACTGTGCTTCGCAGGAAACATGCCAAGGGTAATTCTTATCCCTCAATGAGCACCGTACCTTTGTGCAGGCCCCCGATAAAGCACTGGTCTCCTTCCAGTTAGGAGCAGAAATGCAAGAGAACGGTATCCTCTATCAGAATATAATTGGGTCCCATAGGTTTTGAGAGTATGCAACGGGGGCAGGCACTGCGTTGAGGAAACACCAGGATGGGAAGATGGAGTAAAAAAACCAGCGTTAGTTGGTCAGTTTCCAGCCTGGTGGACCAGTGCTGGAAAAAGGACAGCAGTGTTAAGATGAGCTGAATCATTTAAATGCCTGGAATGGAGGAGTTTGCATATTTTTACATGGCAAGGCACCATTATATCGACCAGCTGTACCCAAATGCAATCAGATTCAGATGCTTGTTTGCAAAGTTGTGAGCTCCTCCTCCATTTATTAGACGCTGTAGATGGAGAACAGATTCGTCTCCATGTTCACACCGGTGACCTGAATTTGGGAAACCAGGCAACTGTTTCCAGGCTAAAGAGACTGAAAAAGGTCAGGGTCTGACTGTCAAGCAGCCCAACTTTTACAAAAGTGACACACAGTCATGGAGACAGAGATCTGTGTGCTATTCATCAGAACAGGATTTGCATCCTCCCCAGCTAATGATATGCTCCAAGTCAAATGATTACATCCTGCAAATCTGTTCCGTGTCCCATCCTGACTGTAGATCAAGAGTAGGCAACCCAGATCCTGGAGTGCCAGTATCCAGCAGGATTTCCACACTACTTGGTCTCTGATGAATCACTCTCAGGCCAGGGGCATAACTTTGGGTTGAACATCTGGGGGGTTGAGGCCTCCACCCATTTAAGGGGGCCCAGGGGGCTGTATTGGATGGTTGTCACAGGCAGATAGTAAGTCATCAGATAGGGTGGAAAAACCTGATGGATACCAGCATCCCAGGAACAGGGGCTGCCGACCCCTGCTGTAGAAAATATTGCACATTCTTAACGATTCAACAAGGCCTTTTATTTTTTTCCCAGAATCCCTGAGCTGAGGCTTTAGCAGAAGCTGAAAGACATATCAGGTTCCCTTGTGTGCGAGTGAAGAACAATTCAGAAGTTCCTCTCCATTATGAGGGCAGTGTGTTACATTCAAATATTCGTAGAAGGTTCTAGAACATCACCCTCATTAGCCTGAAACAGCTGCTGGAACGTACTGTAAGCTCATTCTTCCCATGTTATTCCAGTGCACTTTTTAGCAGAAATCCCTCCTTCATTTTGTGAGGGATGAATAATGTTAGAATCTAAATGAAAACTATGCTCTACTACTGTACGTGCACAAAGGATGATCAAAGACACCGTTAAATACTGTTATGGAATGCTGTTCATCTTATTATTAAATACTATTTTTAATTAGTCTCCTTCCACGCCTTAGAAACTTGTATTGCTAATATTAAATTTGTCATCTCAGAAACCAAATGCAAAAATAAATGGGCAAAACAAAAGGGAACATGAAAAGAAGGTCTCTTGGCAAATCCACATATCAGCACTAACCCTGAACGCACATGAATGCGGCAGAGGGGACTCAAGTAAAGCCCCGCATTTCCTTTTCATTTTTACCACCACAGCTCTGGAGCGGAAACTGATTGCAGGCAGAAAACTGCAGCATAATCACCTTCAATGAGCATCAAAGTTATCTTAATTTGCAATAGGACACAAACGCTTTCAAACACCTTGCCTCTGATGTTTTCTTAGGACAAACCTGAATGCTGTAGGTAGATTTATGAAATTCCTAAGAATTTGGTGGTCTTACTTAAAGGTAACTTGAGAAATTTAAACGCAGCATTGATATTATTTGTGAGGTTTATATGTAGCTTAACTGGTAGACCTATGTATAATGCAAGGCACAGCCATTGGGCAAAACATCCATTCAAGTCTGCTTATCCAGAACACACAATCACACACTACGGGTAATTTAGAGACACTAACTCACCTAAGCAAAGGATTTTGGGTTGTGAGAGGAAACCAGAGGAAACTCACGCAATCATGAAAACTCCAAAGACTTACAGTTGGCGCTCAATGGCCGCGCATGCCACTCTGAGATAGACAGATACAGAATCTATATGAATCTATACATAGATAGATTAATGGTCTCCATCCTATTTACAGTGAGAGCTATGTTTAGATTGAAAATACGATGGGGGTGGGTGGTATATTTTGTCAACTGAGGAGGGGGTGCCCGTTGGTATCGAGGAGTTAGAAGTTGCAATTCAATTCAATTGTTTTATTTTCATATGTACAAGTACGAGTACCGTGTACCATGAACGGCTTACTTGCATGTACCCCTGCAGAAAGTGAACATAGACAAGATGACAAAAAAAACACAAAATAAGTTAATGTGATCAATTAGAAATATTGACCCCTGAGATTAGATAGATAGATAGATAGATAGATAGATAGATAGATAGATAGATAGATAGATAGATGAACTGTGATATAAGCCAACAATATGGATCTAGTAAGTTACAGCAGTAGGTGGTTTATGATTTCCAGTATGATGTCCAGCTCTTAAACCATGCTAAGGCACAATGCTGTTAACCGCCTTAGGATTAAATTGAAATTATGTCATTCGCCGAAGGTCAAGAACCATTGAGTTCTGAGGCTGCATTTTGATGCACCACTTACATGAGGAATGGATGGTGTGGGCTGTGTTCAGGGTGTCATTACTTCCTATGGCCTCAATGCCAGAGACAAAGCAGGTCCCCCTGCAAAGCACCCTCCGTGACAAAGGCCCCTTCGAGGGAACGGCGAATAATCAACGCAAATCTGGTTAATTAAAAAGCCAACCTGTCGCTGCCTCGCACGATTATGCTTCCGCACTCGTAATGGAGGTGTTTGAATATTTATGTGCCTGAACAGCATGAGCAGGAAGGATGCCACTGTCTCAGATCTGGCTTCCCTCATGCCATGCCAGCCGGTGAGGGGGCTGGACATCCATGAGAGGAGCCTCCTGACGCCGCTGCTGCTCGCTAGGTCTCTCTGCAAAGCCTCCTGACGCCGCTGCTGCTCGCTAGGTCTCTCTGCAAAGCCTCCTGACGCCGCTGCTGCTCGCTAGGTCTCTCTGCAAAGCCTCCTGACGCTGCTCGCTAGGTCTCTCTGCAAAGCCTCCTGACGCCGCTGCTGCTTGCTAGGTCTCTCTGCAAAGCCTCCTGACGCTGCTCGCTAGGTCTCTCTGCAAAGCCTCCTGACGCTGCTCGCTAGGTCTCTCTGCAAAGATTAAATGCAGCTACGCTCAACGCAAAGCTGAAAACAAATGCTAGCTCCCGCAATTACAATAATGCCTTGTCATTAAAAGTGCACCTGTGTAAAGGAGGAACATAGTTGCATCTTCAGACCAGGGAGGTTCAAGCTAACTTTTGATGATAAAGGACATATTTTAATGTTAAGTACATAGCATCACTCAGATGATACACTTTCTCTCCCCTTATTGCAATGTCTTCTATATAAACTTAATTAACTCCAAATTGCAAGCATGATTTACTTCCAGGAGATCATTACACTACTGTTTTTTTTCTAATTATCCACCTCACTGATGAAGCCCTTAAATGTTCTGCTGGGCCGCATCTAAGTTCCTCTGGTCTTAAAGAGCCCCCCAGGGAAGGCCTGTGGGACTGCATGAGGAACCTGCTTAATATACCTGCAGAATTCTCTTTCGGAGTATTTTGGCCTGATGCCTGCACATTTTCTAAAACTGCAGGAGAGACGTTATTATCTGTAACACATTATAAGTTCTGGGCAATTTTAAGAAATGTTTAGACGATGCTGAATTATCTGTTGTTGAAAAAATGCTGCAATTTTAATACAGTAGCCTATGAACTTCATTGTTAAAAAAAAACAAATTACATTACATGTGAGCTTTGAGAAATACTTCATCACGTTCTTTTCATCCTTGGGGGCTCCAGTAAATGTAAATACTCTAATTACTGACAATGCCGGAACTGCGAATGCCAAGAAACATTCTCTTAGTGCTGCTATAAATAGATCATAAAACATGTTCACTGCATTAATGTGATGATTAAAAAAAATACAAAGAAGGTTGTTTATATCACTCTGGGCAAACAGATCCATGTGACATGCGTATGGGAGAAAAGAGAAAGTGGGGTCTATGTAGGCTATGAAGGCTCTACGTTCATCGAATGTTCTTATCATGCATCCTGTTACTTCAACAGGTTTATTATGTTCTTGCTTTGTTTTAAGTTGTTGTGCAGTTGTTGTGTAGTTCCTGTTCCTGTTCACCTCACTTGTATGTAATAAGTATGTAAACGGTGAGGAGGAATGAATGATTAGTACAAAGGAAAATTCCGGTTGGCCCCTCCCTCCTGCTGCCTTGAAGAGAAATATCTGGATGACAGAATTGCAACATTTGAATAATTCTTGCAGACATATCAAGATTTAAAAGGCAGTAATTAAATAATTATTAATGATATAATGAAGTTTTTTGGCAACATTCACATTTGTAATTAGAACATATAATATATATTGAATCAATACCACATTACAATTATTAACTAGATTAGCATGTAATGCTAATCTAGTTAATAATTGTCTTTATTTAGCAGACACTTTTCTTTATTGTCTTTATTTAGCAGACACTTCTATCCAAAGTGATAAACAATTGAGACAGTGGGGGGGTCAGCCAGTGCCTGGAGTACTTGTGGGTTAAGGGCTCTGCTCAAGAGCCCAAAGGTAAAATCACTCTGCTAACTCTGAAATTCCAATGAGTGACCTTCTGTTCACAAGTACAGAGTCCCAACCCACTAAGTCACACCCCCCCCCCCCTTCCCAAGATGTGTCCAGTCAGGGCATGTAACTCAGTGCCTTGAAGGAGTTCGGGTTAAGCTGCAGACGGTAGTGTTCCACTGGAACTGAAATCACACATGTTCCAGAGCTACGCGTCATACTTCTAAAATCTGCTAAGGATGTTGAAGGATACTATTTACAGGATGTGCATTTGGTGATGCATGAACACGTACATACTTTTCTGTATGAGTGGCAGGATAATTAGTGTGAGCTGACAAGCGTGGCCAAACTGCACCACGTGATTGCATGCTGTGTTGCACGTCATCATGCATCAAGACAGAAGGAACAATCTGCGTGGGGTCACGCTGGATAGGCGTAAAACTTGTATTCTTTGCATTTAAACTTTATACATTGTTTTTATAGCTTGGAGAAACAGAGTTGAGGAAAAATGTTCCAAATCGGAACATAATTGCTATCACGGATCTTCTGCAGCTCTCCTTCAGGACCAGAGGTGTGGAACAGCGGGGGGCGCAGCAGACGGGTAGGCTGGGACAGAGCAGCACTGGGCCTGCTGCGAGACATTACCCACAAGCCCACTGTCACCTGTTGCAATCTGCAGGGGGGCCATGCGGAAGCAGCAAGAGCTCAGGCTGAGCCAGAAACTGCCAACCTCTCTCTCTCTCTCTCTCTCACCCTGCCCTGCTCTTCCTTTTTCACGCCCTTCCTCACCTTTTCCAGTGGCCGGCCACCACAGGGCTAATCGCTGAACCTCACATGACAGAAGTGCGCACGTCAAGCATCTAACATGTCAAACCTTAGACAGAAATAGTAACAGAGATGCAAAGAAATAGCAGAACTGGAAAAAAAATAAATAAAGCAATTTTCTACCCACATTTCTATTTCATACGCTACAATCAGGCGTCAGATGGACCTGGGGGCCACTGGGGCTCCCGCTCCGACTTCCTCTGCCACCATTCATAAACGGACAAGGAAAGAACTCGGAACCTGAACTCCAAAAATGGGACAGGCTTCCAGCAGAGGTGCCAATTACCACCGAAGTGCTGTAAAAAGAGCCGACTCCATAACGCAACACCTCGGCGAAAACATTAGCACCCCACTTCACGACGATTTCGTTTGCGCTGCTCACGTTTATTCTGATTCGCATAAATATAAAATCAGAAGTGATCGTATACAATATCAAACTGGATTTCTTACAGAAAACAGGCTTCCAATAAAGGGAAAGCGAGAGGGCAGTGACCTGCTGCCATGGCGCTCAAGCATGGACAGACCACGGCTAGGATATGCTTCTCCTACCTAATTATTCCCAAGCTTTTTCTTCTGATCTTCTCAACTGATGCATGCTGCCATTTCTAAAATGGGTTTCACAGGTTGTTCCTTTGAAAGTGATTACATCTCCTCATCAAGGCAGAAAGTGCAGCAGAGAAACTGCTGGTGTTTCCATCTCCATTCAGGAGATGCACGGAAGAGCAGCACATAAATGTTGAGATCAGTCCATCCACTTTCTGTTCAGGGTTACAGGGCTCCTAAACCTGCCCCAGAGGCTATGGCTATAAGGAAGGGAATTAGCTAGAATGGGATGCCAACCCATCACACATACTTCAGTCACACTTAGGGATAATTAGGCAACTCCACTTCAATTTAGTATGTCACCGGAGAACACAGGGGACACCTCATGATAAAATGCGGAAAACATACACATTTCACACACGGAGCCACAGAAACTTGAACCCTGGTTCCAGAGGTGTGAACCAATCATGTGCCACCCCCAATGTAGAGATCATACTCTTCTTATCCACACCTGCTGGTTCCATACATGCCATTAATCTTCAACAAATAACAACAACCTCATTTCTGTGGATGTAAACTTATTTCTCCCAAATATTATCTTTTATTTGGCTCTCATCACTGCGATCACTGAGCTGCATCCCAAACTGGATGAACGGTCTCCTGTGGCTGTCCTGGAGTGTGCTGTAACCTCCAGAGGGGGTGTAGCAGCCCACACACCCTCTGGCCCTGAGGCATGTGACCCAACATGCAGGCTGGATCTGGATTGAAGTTTACATACCCACTATCTAATCTTAAAAAAAGCAGCCATTCCAGTTACATCCTCCCACAGACCGATAGGCAATACAAGCGTGCACAACCTTGTTCTCAGAATAAATTACCCAGCAAGCTTAGGTCTCGACAAAAGTGGGGCCGACCCAGTGTTTGTGTGACTGCAGAAGAGGAGGATCTCATTTCTGAGAGAAAGGACAGGACAATGGCCACTGTGAAGCAGCTGCAATCCGAAAATGAAAAAAAGAGCGAAAAAAAAAAATGTGCGCATAAATTAAGGAGCCCAAGCACATGATTGGACGAAGTGGCCCAGCAGGTACTGAAATGAAAATTAAATGATGCTGTACTTGCTCAAATATGGTGGAATGCTGTTATTTTTTGTATATCCCATCTTGGTCTCCTTTGAGACACACACACATGGCGGGGGGGTGATTCTAGGTGCCTCTTATTGGTAACGGTGGGAAATTCGCCTGAACAACAGCCTGGTGGAGATGTGACAATTTTGCGAAGGGCAGGGCTTGAACTGACGATCTTGAACTGAAGCACAGAGGTCTAACCCAGCAAGTCACATGCCGTCCCCGGTGAGCCGCCCTAGGTGGTGGAGCTGGAGATTACCCAGGAACCATGTTGTATGTCTAACCGTCCAACGAGGTGTGCAAATGAACCCACAGCTGCTGCTGCTGCTGTAGTAATGTCTGGCTCTAACAAACCTTTGACATTACTAATGACGAAGCTCATTAAGAACGATTTAAACACTAGCTCCTATTGATTATTTTCCGATAACCTGCAACTGTACCATCACACACGTATGAAGAAGGCAATAAAAATTCTCTGGCACTGAATAGGGGAAAAAAAAATTAAACCCTTTATATTTTTGTTTGTGAAAGTGGATGTTATAAAAAAATTTAACATGAAGCCTTTAGCAGATAGAGGAAACACACTCACACTTTGCTAACTTGAGGCCGTTCTGTTTCATGTTGCCTGATTTATACTGTAAGGATACCACACATTCTGGAGCAAGCCGTGTCGCACTGCTATCATTTCCACAGTAAACTTGTTGCTTAGGAGTTACTCGAGGAAGAAAGAAGAAAGAAAATCAAAAATAAAACACTTTGCAATCATGACACAAACCAAGTACTGATAGGTGTTACTTGAAAGCTATGAAGAATGTCCTCACTTCATATCATCCATAACATATTCTGCAATTTATACCAAAATCTGTTTATTAAATAACCAGTTCAACCTTTGACAACATATATGGTAAATAAAGTATCATGTCTGGCCTTATTCAGGCTTAAGGCATGTAAGTGTAAACGCAATTCCCAGCATTGCGAGAATAAACAAATTACTGTCGCATTCTCCTGACCTCCTCCATGTAATGGCAATTATTCCTCCCATGAGGGGCATCGGTACGGCTTGGCCTCACGCTCACGCTGAGTCTAATCACCACCCATGTGAGAAACACATACCTCGCATGCATGCACAAATACACACACACACACACGTTCGTATTCATATCATTGTGGGGATCATCCATTCATTTCTATGGAAAAAACCCTAATCCTAACTATGGTAATCCTAACTATTGTAATCCTAACTATGGTAATCCTAACTATGGTAATCCTAACGTCTACCCAGTCCTAACCTTAACGTTAAGTAACCAAACAAAAAAGACATTTGGCTATTTTTGTTTTTTGATTGCGGACGCAGATTTTTATTAAATTTAGGTTTATACTGCGAGTACCTGAACAATGTTCTCCCGCGTTAACAGGTTTTTTACCACATAGTGGGAACATTTGAAGGGGACAGATAAACAGACGAAAGAGAGGAAACACAAAATACAGTGAAAGAGGGAGAAAATAAGCTCAGGTGTGTTTGCAGACAAACAAATAAACACTGTATGTTTAAACATGCTGGCAGCAGAAATAAACAAGCACTAAAAACAAAAAGAAAGTTCACATTCCCACACCACTCTGGGACACTGGTGTCTTCAGATCCAATATAATAATGACGTTTTATTTAAGCATCACCTTGATGATAACAAGGGATGTTTTGCAAAGTCAAAACAAGAAGAAAACAGATCACAGGACAGCATACAACTATATAAAACAGCATATATGCACACAAGGGTATAACTACACAGGATGAACGACATCAAAAAACATGGAATGAGACGGAAAGCAAAACACATTGAGGTAATGTGAAAACAACAGCTGGAGAGAGAAAAGTAACACTAAGAAAATATGTCATTTTAGCAGGAAAAAGATGAGACGACCCTTGATTCCTCATAGTGCATAAATGTGCAAATTACAGTACACATGTGTACCACTTCCTTTTATTTTTCCCAGCTAATCCTGCTGGAAGATGTGCTTGTTTTCATACATCATAAACCTCGTTATGCAACTGGATGTATCATACAGATGTAGGAACCATGGCTTGACGAAACAGTACCTCCTCAAAGGTTTGTGAACTCTGGCTTGCACATTGGGTTTTGTTGCATGGGTGTTAGGGAGCACTGTTTAGCGATCCACGAGGAGGACTGAATACCTTTCTGCTCATATTTATATGCCTGTCTGGCAGTATATCTCGTCTCCACAGGGGTATTATAGCGCGGAGCACATTTAATGCATTTACAAATGTTTTACAGAAGCCCCCGCTGGGGAACACCACCAGCTTCTGTCGGAAATGAAATAATCTCCTGTTTTTAATTACGCATTATTGATAATGACATCAGGGCGCTAAATCACTCTGGTCCAAAAGCAGCGCATTTAGAGGCCAGGTGGTAAAGCTCCTCATTACTGGTCTGCTCTTCCCAATGAAAGACAGAAAGATGGCTGTCATGTGACCTGTGCAAAAACTGAAAATAGATGATAAAGTGGAAGTGAGATGAAGTGCATTCCATCACACAGGGAAACGCTGAGACTCTGTTTTCAAGTATATTCCGTATCCATCAATCTTTGATAATGACATAATCCAATACAGGGTCACCAGGCACACACATGCCATTTAGACACGTGGAGGGTCACCTGAAGTACCTGTCGGAAGGAAGCGCACCTAAACACAAGGAGACTGTGCAAACTCCTGGATGTGCAAGGCTTCTGCGCTGACAAAACAGCCCCTCCATATACATTCCGTTAAAATCACTGAAGATTTACAGATTTTTTTTGTTTTATATCAGAGAGTTCAGGAATCTCATTTAAAACTCTTTGGAAAATACTCACATTTGTCTTTTGTTGGAGGGGACTAATTTCAACAGACTGAGGACAGAAACAGACAAACAGACTCACACAAACTGAGGACAGAGACAGACAGACAGACAGACACAAACTGAGGAGAGAGACAAACAGACAGACAGACAGACAGAGACAGACTGAGGACAGAAACAGATGGACAGACAGACACAGACTGAGGACAGAAACAGACAGACAGACACACACACATAAACTGAGGACAGAGACAGACACACACACACACACACACACAAACTGAGGACAGAGACAGACACAAGGACAGAGAGCGCGAGCGATCAGGCGCTTAGGTCAGCGCAGGCTGTTGGCCACCTGAGGAGCAGAGTGAAGTGAGTCTGGCAGCTGTCCATTTCCCAGCACCATGGACACCCACCTGCCCGACTCTTTACCCAGTTACATCTCTTTCAGTGGAAATCTTCATCATCTCTCAGCCACAGAAGCTGGTCCATGGATACCTGACCCACAATCTTCTTTTACAGGTTTGGATAGATATCCGCGTTCCCCCACAGGTGGTTAGGATAAAGACCAGGTGGCCATTAAATGCGGATTCTCCTCTCTCCGCATCCACATCTGCACCGCACTGTGACCATGACAGAAAGCCATTACACTCCTACTGGGAAAATCTACTTTGTGATGCTGGCGATTCATGGTTACGGTTCTGGCCAGGCAGCTGAGGTAATCAGAGAGCACTTTGCTCTAGGGTAAAACAACTGTGTCCCCACCTGTGCGGCAGACCGGCTCCGATTCACCAAGACGTTTATAACCCAAGGAGAGCGGCTCTCATTTTTATTTTCAAAAAACACCAGAGAAAAAGCACGTAGCACTGTGGCTTCATACTTCCAGGGTTGGAGTCCTTCTCCTAAATCCGCGTGTGGTTAGCACATTATCCCCATGGTGTGCTACTGCTGTGAGGTGATCCTTCTGCAATTCAGCCCCCCATAGTCACGTCAACTGGTGCCTCTTAATTTGCCTATTGTGTGTGAGTCTTGAACGCTGGATTCCAGAGGCTCTTGTATTTGCTTTTGAGAGCTGGTGTGTGGCTTTGGACCTGGGACTGCAGGGTCACCAGTTGAAATCCCACGGCTGGCAAACTGATGGGACCATTGTACCCCTGAGCAAGGCCCTTAACTCCAAACTGGTCCCGGGACACTGGGTGTGGGGGGACCCTATGCTGTGACCCCCCCAACCTCCTCTGCGTGTGTCCCATAGGGAACAAGACAGAATAGGCCTAAAGGGAATATCTATGGGTATCATTATTATATTGTGTGATAGAGAGACAGAGAGATAAAGTGCATACAGGTATGCGTTTCAGTAAATTCCCACAGTAAACTCTCACAACAGACCCTACGGCTTGTCAGAAGGCCGATCCGATCTATTTTTTTCCAGGAGAAAATGCACTTTGCTTGTTTTGCTTATTGGAGCCTTAAGAGGCTGTCATGTTACCGGCGGAACGATGACCCATGAAAACCACAAATCAACCTGCAATTATAACTTCGCCGAGGCCCAGTCGGCAAGCAACCGGGACCCCCAGCGACAGACTCTGCCGGAGACCCCCAGCGACAGACTCTGCCGGAGACCCTGTACAAAGCAATTATTCCACCCTCAACACAGACAGAAGCAAAAACAACATTTTTCTTCCTCCGACACCGTTTTTTGGTCCAAAGCTGCCAATCGCAGTTCTCCGTAAATAACTCATGGTGTACGAGGCAGAAAATGAGCCCCTAGCGGTTCGCTGTTTAGTGCAGCCTCTTACCTTACACCATAAACCGCGTTTCCGTCCCTTACAGAAAATCTCTGTACTCCCTGTCACTGCAGGGAGGCACAGGGTTATCTGACCATCTTTCCGTTTTATTGTATTTTCATATAAACAAACAAACACACAACAACCTGTATCCCACCCAAGCCCATCGCACCACGGTAATATATAATAAATAATGATTAAATTAAAAAGGTAATAACATAAATTCACAGCAGATTAGCAGCAGCCAGATTTCTGTCCGTCTTGAGTGAAAGTTAAACAGAGCAGTAAGACATGATCCAGCACGATGCAACAACAGATCATCGGCGTAAGCTAAGTCACGATGCCGCAGAGAATATCTCAACATGCTCTCGTCTGAAACGCGTTACACGCCAAAGGCTGGAGCCCTGCAGGACGCTGCGGAGTCAAGCGCGGTGTGACGTTTCATGTGGTCACAGCCGTGTCGGATTGTTAAAAGCACTTTATGAGATGAGCTCACCCACCGTGCCAAACTTGGCAGGATCTCCCGCCTTGCGCTTAATAGAGAAGTAAAGCTGCAGAAATCCATTCCTTTTCTTCCCCACATGCTGCATTTGCACAAATGATCCTCGTGGGGGTGCTAGCAATCTGCCCTTCTCCCACGGTGAAAGAGTGGAATGTGCATGAATCTGACACCCCCCCGCCCCCCTACTATGGCGACCCAGCTGACAAGCCGTTGAGTACTCTGAGAGCAGAAGGGCGTGGGGTGGGAGCACTGTGAAATTGGGGCATCTGCTGATCCTCCCGCCTTTCCTCAAAAGTTGATTTTAATCCCAAATGCAGCAAACAGCCCACAGTTGAGTTCTATCAGGGCACTTATTCTCCTTCACGGTGATTTAAGAAAACATAATAACAACAAGAGATACACGCGGAACGGCCCTCGAACCTGCACTCGCAGATGAATACAGCGACCTTGTGTCTCCACCCAACCATGTGACAGACACTTCATTCCTCCCCTGGCTGTTTCCACCAAGCGGTCTGGGGCGGAGAGGCCCACTCCACAGGGATGCCATGGAGGATGAATCCCCCCCCGCCCCGCCCCCCCCCCCCACTGGGGCTACGAAGAAAGGGCGCTGTTGTGTAACCACTGATGAGAAGTGGGAGGGCTATAAATCAGCCGCCCCCCACACTTGATGCCAAAACACTCGCAGCAAATGGACATATTCTGATCATGTGACTGGGGTGATGTATAAACGACCTCTGCTGTGAGATGTGGGATGACGGCAGAAAGAATTCCAGCAAGAGGCTGATGTCTGAGAGCAATTAAAAAATCTTCTACCAAAAAAACAAAACAACATAATACCATTTTTAGAAATGTACTTTTTCAACCTTAAAGGCGTCAGATTGAACATCAGATTGATGGTCTCTAACTAGAGTCCGTCTGTCTTTTGGATCCCGTTTCCTACAGTCTGTACTGCAGGGATCCACACATTGGAGCACATACTGTGGCCACAGGGACAATGGCCCTGGCTGAAAGCTGACTGGCCACCAGAGTAGCCCCCTCCCTTGTCACTCACAGAATCCAAAGATATCATTGGATAAAGATAAAGTTGGCCCTTATGCCCCCATCCTAAAAAAAATCTTAGAATAGCTCCAGCCCTCAGCTGACCTGCTGCAGGTGCCCCCAACTGCACAGCCACTCTTCCACACGGCACGCAGTCTCGCCCTGTCAGCACTTCAGAGGGTGCTAACTGATAGGCTGAAGGACTCAGGTCTTGGTCGTCACACAGTCATGAGAAACTCACAGGATCACCCATCCATTCCAGGAAGCACAAAAAAAGACCCAGTTTCCCTCAGCAGTGTAAGGAATATAGTCTGGAGCAGATTATATTTAAGCATATGATCCATTCACGACAAGGACACAACACAAGGAGGTGCATCTGCTCTGCGTTCCTACTGAATCTATGTCCACAAGTTCTGGCTCCCCATCAAAGGGCAGGGACATCGCTACACAATGCTGGACAAAGGTCTTTTTTGCAGCATTTTCTTTGTTATATTTAGACAGGAAGAGCTTAGATGTTCTGGGGTGGGCTAATGAGTGCCTTCATCCACCTACAGTATATCTGATTTCTAATAATATAAAGAAGAGTTCTGCTTACATCTCTGCCCCAGAGAGTCGAGACCAACCATCAAGATGTTCTGATTTCCTTTGTAGACCCAACACCCATGTCATTTTCTCCCTCTTTTGAAACAGAACTTTCTTGTGCCTTTTCTTTGCCAAAACCAAAAGGTCTCCTTCTGTCCTCTCATTGCCTTTTGATATCGTTCGGTTCTTAGAGTCTTATGGTAATACATACAAAACTACTGCTTTGCACAAGATCTTTCGAAATACAGTACATGATTAATCCCCAATACATTTTCTAACGCAATACTTGAACAAAGAAAAGCATTCGACAGAGGCCTGCGATGGACTGGCATCCTGTCCAGGAAAAGGATCAAGGCTCACTGCGGATCTGTAGTGAATAAGCCATTGTATAAGATAGATGGAAAGTGCTGGAAACAGGTGGCTGGTATCCCTGAATCTGTGCTTTCCAAAATTCCCAACATGTTTATGATGGACAGTGTGTGTATTATGTATTTATGTGGTAAAGGCCTGTGTGTGTGTTTGTGTGTATTAGGCAGGGAGCTCTCAGAATGAATGGGTTTGAAAGTCACTCATGCACTCAAAAAACAAAACAAAAAACAAAAACATTAAAACACTGAACCCCGCAAATGAACCACACATCCCTCACTGTCCACACATCGACATCCATCCAGGGATGGGGAGATCGTGTGTGCAGAGACAAAGGATAACGGAGACACAGAGATGAAGCAGGTAAGTGCTGACTGATGTCTATGGGCCGGGGGCATTCAAGTGTGTCTCCTGAAAGAAAGCTGGGCATTTGTCAACCCAGAATGAGCAGATCACGCTGCTCATACCTCAGTGCCGCCAACCAAAAACGCTGGGTAAAGCCAGCACCCCCCCTCCCCCCCCCGGCTTCTCCTGCACTGATTTTGCAGAGTTCATCCCACAATCTGTAGTTTAAATGCTGCTTAGTGTCACAGGTGACTGAGCGCGCTAATTTTGACGAGACACTTTCAGTGAACCCCCGCAGAAAAGGCGTCGGCAGGTTCTTGACAACTTCTTTTCCATTAGCTGGTTCTACCATTTAGCCACCCGTGCTACAATCGCTGGCTAATTAAAATGTTAAACTGGCAACAGTCGGTCTTAATGAGGCTGCCACGTGCGACTGGTGTTGCCGATAGCAGACGCACGGAGACGGGGATGCACGTGCGAGAATCCTCGGTTCATTAACGAGGAAGAAGAAGTGCCCTAATGGGTTTACACCTTGTGTCTCATAAAAGGAGGCCCCGGAGGGGCCCAACACGCAACGGGGAACATTGATTCCAGAGCTTAATCTGAGTCCCGAGTCCTTTAGATTTTTTAAATGAACAATCCGGCCAGCTTTACAGTCATGAATTAGAGTGTTCAGTCTCCAGATTAATACACACAAATAAACCTGCAATATTACATTTATTTTCATAAATTCGACAAGTGATGATATGGCATCCTCAGCTTCAGCGATGGACCCTATAAGGGCTACAACGAAAGTGCCTTTCACTGCTGCAGCCATAAACAAACGACGAGGATTCTGCCAGCACAATAGAAACAGCAGGAAAGCATGTTCCAGTGGGCCAGGGGATGGCGCCGCACAGAGATGTTGTTTGTTTGGGTCTGACATGCCGTTTCCATTGATTCGGAGGCTGTGTGATATGAGGAGCCTCTGCGAGAAGCGGTTAGGCTCCGGAGGAGCCTGCTGGAATGACAGGGAACAGCAGAAGTCAACAGAGACAAAATACACTGCACTTCCCATAGGTAGGCGACATGTAAGCAGCTCCGTTCAGACAGATAATTCATCATAAGTTGGAGAAAGTAATCCTATAGGTCACTGCTAAAGCCTTGAGCTGCAAAGATACTATTAGACCACAGTGGATGCAGGTAATTTATTGAAGAATATGAGGCAACTCAAATGAAACAGATCCACTCCCTCAGCCACCCCAAGTGCCTCCATTTCAAAGTGAAGAGGAAGAAGCTGCTTTTGAGACGAGGTAAGAACTGAGTGCAATATACTGAAAAAAAAACTTTGCTGACATTTTCCCAGAGTCTGTTTTGATTTTGGCTTCAACCCAGGCTTGAGTGAAAGAAGCATTTTTCTCCATGAGTGAGAATCAGTGATAAAGCAGCGGCAGCCCACAGCTACTCTGAGGAGCCACGGACTCGAAAAGTGCTGAGACAGAAAAGCTGAGGTCCTGCCAGAGGATCACGCTGTTGGACATTTAAGCGAAGACTCTACAGAAACTTCTAGCTGGACCTGAGTACCTTCGCACAATTCTAGTCGCTTAGGGTAGCACTTCCTGCTAAACCAATAAGCACATTTTGCATTACATTTTACACATTTAATGGACCCTTTTGTCAGAAGTGGCAGAGAAGTGAGGGAAATGGCACATTGCAAACGACCAGGCAAACGCGCAGCCAGGCTGAGCTTCCAATGAAGGCCCAGGTACAGGTGTAAGCAGGATTGGAGCAGGAGCTGCACAATGACTTCTAACAAAGCAAGACCATAGTAAGAAATTTCAAGGACAGAATTGCAACATAAAAATATTAAGGGAACATATAGAGGCACCAGGATAGTAGAAGAAATAATGGAACACCTTTGACTTTGGCCTATCACAGCTAGAGCTCAAAGGAGCCATTCACTTCACACTATTTTTTAATTTGGCATTTTATATCTCATATGGATGCCATTAATCTGATATTATTCTTCCGCCTAGCCTTCAAGGGAAGTGCCCCCTGGAGGCAGGATTCTGTCAGCTATATCACCATACGGGAGCGCAGAAAAAAAACCCCAGCGGCTTCAATTTACATCTGATTTATGAAGCCGTCAGAGGCCAGGGAAAAGAGTGACGCAGTAAAGACAGGAAAAGACAAAACGAGCTGGACATGCTGTGCAAAGTGACTAATCTCAGTGCATTGTTTTTCCGAGAGAAAGCAAGAGAGAAAACCCGTCCTCTGTATGTGAACACGATAAACGATGCTGCGCGAGTCATACTGCATTAACGTGATTAGTGTTAAGGGCGACAGCAGGTCCAAATAGAATAAATTTAACTGAGTTCCAAGTGCTCCTAAGGGCAATATGCTTTATGCCTGACATCCTCCTTCCTCTCAGAAAGCTGCCACACAATATTGGCATAACCTGTTAAACTGATTCTTGAAGTGTAGCTATATCTGGCAAGTCCTCGCTGCAAAGAGTTTTTGTTGTGCAGAGTTAAACGTATGCTGATTATGGCTACTGCACCACAGGCTGAACAGAGCTACTGACCTGACAGGGCCCAAACCAAACCAATTTTTTTCTCCAGACTTTTATGTAGCTAAATGTTTGATAATAGCGGCTGATATAATGTTATATCATCAAACACTAACAAGACATTAATACTAAATGATAGTCAATTTGTGATTATATCGGTGCTTTACTGAATGATTATGTCAATATGTCAAAATCAAGATCAGAAAAAAATTATATACAAAATAAGCGATCACATAACATCATAACATAAACCTTAAATCAAGTAAATGAAATAAACCACCAAACACCGAATTTAAACCAAAAAGCATGTTAGAAATTAACTGAAATCACTTTGTTTTTTATAGGACATAATACTATATTTCCATTCCCAGCCATCAATTAACAACCATATTATATTATACATGCCTTTATGTGTGATTACTGACTGGGCTTGTCTGGACTTTCAGGATGTTTCTTCAGCGTTGCATGCTGGGTTTTCATCGTTCAGTGCTTGGATGGTACTCTATGGCATGGATGCGTTTCTTTTTGCATTCTTTTGGTGCTAGTTTTTGGATTTAGTTAGGAGTAGTTCTTTGTCACCCCCCCCACCATTCAGTGAAGGAAAGGTCAGAGATTTTTTTGTTTTGTAAGATACACACACTGTTTTTTTTCCATCTCTCACATCTCACGTCACGACTCTCATCTACTAGGCCAGCAAGATATGAGGAAAACCTGTGATGTGTGATAACACTGTTCAGTATTGCAGTTCTAATATGACTTGCAATAAATAAACAAATATTGAAGTGCACGTATTAGCTATACAGTTCCTATATCGTTCTACTTTAATAGCTGCACTGCTTACATAGACCCCACACATTGAGTAGCTTATGCCTACTGAATACAGAAACTAAATTAATTATTTCAAACATGTTTTTATTTAACAAACTGCACATGAATACCCAAACAAACAGATTTAAATGGGATATTATAACCATAAAACATCTCTTGAATGAAAAAAAATATCTGGGGGGAAAACAACTTAAATAATTAAATAAATATAAATTAAACATGGCAATTTAAAATAACTGCAATATATCCCATTACAATCATCAAGGGCCTTGACTATCAAGCTGAATATACATTATCAATATAATAAAACATGATGATTATATCAAGCTAAATGTAAACAAATTAATTGTAATAAATCATAAAAACATTTAAAAATATATATATAAAAGGTATTTTATTGACGCAAACACTGTCAGTAAGGATGAACTTAAAAATTACGGGGAAACTTGAAACTCAACAATTGTATCATCATGATTGTGTCAAACAGCTGATCGACATGTAACAAGAGGAAGGAATTTGTATGGTGGAACAGATTTCATATGACAGCTCCATCTGACAGATCAAATGTTCACAGTCGGAGTGTGAATTTATGTTGTGTGTAAATTAAATTTTTCTCATTCATTGCGAAGCAGTCTTTCGTGATGTGTTCATATCGCCATGACGATTAAAGTATGATTTATCGGCCAACACTAATGTCTACTTACAATAAATAAAACTCATGGCAAAAACAATGTCCATGGTCTTTACTGCATGCAGTTACACACACGGTGTATCATGCATGGCTCAGCCCTTGTCTTAAAAGTAACCCTTAGTAATAATACTACACCAGGCTAAGTGAGTATGAATGGAGCATTAATGCTACACAGCATTTTCTCTGCTGAGAGAACCCCTTTCCCATAAATGTTTTAAGAGACCTTATTGGTGCTTGATCTGTGGGTTTTCCCACTAACGCTACAGTAATTCATTCGTGAATCCTTATTATTGGTGGATAAAATAAGCCAAGCAATATATGGATGTGGCCCTAGTGCTGACCTCATATGTAAAACAGAACTGGTTGGCAATAAACAATGTAGGATTAGTGGTAGGAACACATGAATGGTTTACATTTTTTAAATAATGATATCAAACTGCAAAAACACAAATGTTAATATGACAGTTATACAGTTATCCCATGGAAACATCTTGATACTTCTGTAACACGTAGCTGACATATGATAAGGTATTGCTGTTATTCCTAATGACTTGAAAGGAAATGTTTTAATTCTATGACTAAAATACCTACAAAAACAGTAACAGTTGGATATGGAAGCTTTTCCACTGAAAAAACCTGACAATCAAACCATTCCAGTTAAGCTGAGACCAACCTAATAAAAAAGCAGAATTAAATTCTTTAGATATAATATGTAATATGTAGATTGAAATTCAGGGCCTGCTGAGGTAAAACACACCTGTAATTAATCGCTAACATGGGCATCTGCAGCGGTTCAGCAGGCAGCATTGTGGTCTCACAGCCACAACATCATGGGATCGATTCCCACCCTGCCTCTGTGTTTGGCATTTGACTGTTCTATCTATGACTGCATTGGTTTACGGCTGCAATGCACACATAAGAATGGGTGTCTAAGGTCCTTAGCATATGTGTGGCATCTGTGTGCTGCAGTGGGCTGCTGGACAGCAGTTACTCTGAACTGGATGAACAGTTATAGAAAATGAAGTAGAATTTCTCCCATGAATTTTAAAGTACTGATGATAAGAAGAATAGTGAAACTCATTTTTGAACCACTAGAGGGTTGTGGAGAGTCTGGAGACTATCCCAGGAAGCCCAAAGAGCACCCGGAGCAGTCAGGCGCAGAGCACGGACACACACAAACGCACACGCACACAACCACGCACACACACACACACACACACACACACAATCAAATACTATGTCTTAGTTTGGTTTATGGTAGAAAACAAATGATACATAAACCTGAAGTTCTGAAGTTTAATAGCATCAAAATCGTGCAACTTAGCCAAAAACAATGCATCCAGGAATTTATCCCTGCAATGCTCCAATATAAAACATGTATCTACTTTGAAATTTGACACTTATTTCGCACTGTGAGTGAACGCAGAAAATTTACCAAACCAGAATTCCAACTAGAGCATTCTTCAGAAGAGGGGCTCATCTCTCAAAACAGCATCCATAACTCTGAAGAAGATGGCAATTGCAACTCATTACTCTTACAAAGACAACAGCAAAATATCAGTCCATAGGCATCATATACCATTTAAACTCTTCCTCTTTTAGTCTTTCAAGTGGGTGTGGAGCAGAAATAATTAAAAATCCGTCAGATACAGGTGAAAGCAGAAATGACACTGATGCAAGGTGCCATTACTTACTAAAATGATTTCATACAGGGATACAGGGAAAAGTTTGATTGGAAGGCGCTGGCCAATTATGGACCAACAGATTAGAGTGAGTAAATGCTTGGAAATAAGATCAATTCAACCTGATCTATGTCGATGGGGAAAAGATTGTGGCCCAAAAACACAAACATGAACCACTGGATCATAAACACAATTTTTTTTCATTACAGGTCCTCACATACTGTAGCAAGGAAAAAGAAACACACAAAAAAAATCCATGTTATGGCTGGTCACAGAAACTCAAATTCAAATGTTGGAAACATAAAACCAGAATCACCACACAATAGCGTAACAGGGATCAAGCAAGGACAGGGAGAAGGAAAATAAGTGCTGAATAGAAGGATTACACTTCTCAGGAAAGATCACATGTCATTCAGAATTATGTCCAAATATTTTAAGCTCTATTGATAAAACAAAATAAAAACTTACTTCAGCAACGACTCATTCTCAGACCCGCTTTGCTGCCTTAAATATTGTAATTTATTGTTATTTTGGTCGTGAAAGTGGTGCTGCCTTTTCAACACTAATGTCATGTTACATTTGCTAAGCGATACCTCAGTGTAGAACTACATGCCTTTTTGAAGGAAAAATCTATTGTTTTCAAGTCCATGAAAAAGTCATTGAGGCATAACAAAAAAGTCTATATCATTCATCACCACTATCTATCTAACCACCTCCCTATCATACAAAGATACACTATCTGAACAGAAGTTTTGGGTCACTTGGCCATTACACCTATGGGTTATTTTATGACATAACATTCTAAATGTTAGTTGGTCCCCACTTTGCAGCTACAACAGCTGCCACTCTTCTGGGAAGGGGTTCCACAAGATTTTAGAGAGTTCTTGTGGGATTTTTTGCCTATTCACCCAGAAGAACATTTGTGAGGTCAGGCACTGATGCTGGATGTGAAGGCCTGGCTCACAATATCTATTATAATTCATCCCAAAGATGTTTGATGGGGTTGAAGTCAGGTTCTTCCATACCAGACTCACCCAACCATGTCTTTATGGACCTTGCTCTGTGCTCTGAGGCACAGTCATGCTGGAACAGAAAGAGCCTTCCTCAAACTGTTCCCACAAAGCTGGAAGCATGCAATTGTCCAGAATATCTCGGGATACTGAAGCATTAAGAGTTCCCTTCACTGGAACTAAGAGACCTGACCCACCCCCAGAAAAGCAGTCTTATATCACCATCCCTCCTCCAGCACACTTTACAGTTGGCACAATGCAATCAAGCAGATAACATTCTCCTGGCATCCTCCAAACTCAGACTCGTCCATCAGACTGCCAGACAGAGAAGCGTGGTCCATCACGCCACAGAACACATTTCCACTGCTCCAGTCCAGTGGCGGCGTGCTTTACACCACAGCATCCGACGCTTGGCAGTGCACTTGGTGATGTGAGGCTTGCACTCAACTGCTCGGCCATGGAAGCCCATTCCATGAAGCTCCCAGCGCACAGTTTATGTGCCGTGGTTAATGCCAGTAGAAGTTTGGAATTCTGCAGGTACTGAATCAACAGAGCTCTGGCGACTTTTACGGACCATGCACCTCAGCACTCTGTGACCCCCCCCACTCTATTACTTTACATAGTCTGCCGCTTCATGGCTGAGTTTCTGTTGTTCCTGAATACTTCCATTTTGCAATAATACCACTTATAGTTGACCGTAGAATATTTGGTAGGAATGAAATTTTACAAACTGACATATTGCAAAGGTGGCATCCTATGACTGTATCACGCTTGAACTCACTGAGCTTTTCAGAATGAATTCTTTCACAAATGCTTGTAAACCTGATTGCATGGCTAGGAGCTTAATTTCATACACCTGTGGCAAAGGGTCTAAATGAAACACCTGAAATCAGTAATTAAGGGGCGTGTCCCAGTGCTTTGGCCCGTGTAGTGTATCTCTGACACACTCTGAGTTCCAAAACATTGACATTGATCGATTGAAGAAGCCAGCAAGAATTTGAAGCACCTTAGCTAAAGATTATTATTTTTTTAATAATGAAATTGTCAAGTGAAAAATATTAAATTACAAATACCAATCAGGAGAATCCTGTTATCTAAGTAGTGACTTCCCTCACTACTCACTAACGTCAAGGTAAATGAGGTTGAGGCTAAAATAACGACACAGTGAAAATTAACACTTAATTAAAAACCTAACTCTAAACATAAATTATGATTCAGATTTTATTTAGCCTACAATAATTGATTCTCATAAACTTTAGTGTACTGAGATGACAGTGAGTCACATTAGGTAAACACAGATGGTGACAGTATCACATAAATCTGTATAACAGGAGTTCCAGGTCCATACCTAAGCGGTTCGGTTAAATATTAGCAGTACATATCAATTATTAATTATCAGCAATTAACTGGGTACTTTAAGATATGGATATTGACATCAAATTAAATTATAATAACATTATCCTTCAAAACCAAGTAGTTCCTTGCATATTTGGGTCTGACGTTTGCACATCTCACATAACAGGGTTTTTAAACAGTTTGAATAGGAGAGCTCAAAAGTCATTGATTGAAGATATTTTGAACCCTTATCATATTCCCTCTTTTAACCTGTGTTATATTCATTGTCATATTTTATTTTTCCAGTCCTGTTTCCCCACCACAGTCCACAGACATGTGTAAACAAACCAGTGGTATTAAGCTGCCCTTATACTATGGCGCTGTTGAATTCTCAAATCTGATTGGTTAGAAAGTTGCCTATGACCTCCAAGTAGTGCAGGGGAATTACAGTAACGTGCAATTATAATCTTAAATTTTTACTAACGTTACTTAAAATTCTGAGCATGGAACACTATGTATAATTAACGGAAACATTAAAAACTAAGAAATTGCTACAAACATCAGGAATGGACTGTTAATCTGTCTCAGACTTTATTGCACCTCATAATTCCAGGGAAAGACTCTCAATTACCTGAAAGTGTTCATCAAAAACAAACGAACATCAAGAGATTGAAAGAAAATGTTTGACTATCGAAAGGTCATTCCATCATAGTGACAGCAGCTTTTATTATAATTATTTGCAAGTCTAACTTATGAGTAATCATACTTGTGTGTCTACACAAAAATAAAATAGCTGCTCTGCGGTATTCAGGGTGAGTGCGAGTGATGTCCCTGTTCTAACATGGGGATGTGTGTTCCTCTAAAGACTGGCACTGCCTCCCCAAGCTGGCATCCGTCACTCGTGCCCCTGCAGATCTTCTCCCCCCCGCTGCCTGCCTGTGTTTTATCCTGCTGCAGTGGACGACAGTGCTGTTTATCTTGCCGTCGGGTGCATTAAAGACTTGGCAGCCTGCCAGCTGTTGGTAATGCACGTCGCAGGTTGCAACGATGCATGCTGAGATGCTGGGTACGCCATCGTGACGTCTGGACGGAGGCCAGGTCTCTTGGGGAGAAGCGTGTCTGTGAGTGTGACATTTTTCCTTGGGACATATCACTCTGGACTGATTGATAGGCCATCTGTTAGGCTGCAACAGCCCTTGATCTGAGACTGGAGCACTGGTCTCTTCTCAGACCATCCCCACACCCAAAGCACACCATACTCCTCTCTATTTCCCTCCATGCACTTCCCCCAGTACCCTCAGGGGGGTGTGGCTCAATGGGCTAGCCCTACGTGCCTACAATCAGAAGGTCACCTGTTCAAATCCCATTCTCAGTAGAATAGTTACCTCTCTGTTGGGTCCTTAACCACCCCCCCCCCCCCCCCAGAATGGTCCAGGGGCACCAAATAAATCACTGATCCTGTGCTCTAACCTGAAGCTTCAGTCTAAATTGTTTATATACTGTAACTGTGTTGTTAAGTCTCAGAGGATGCAACACAGTATATTCAAAATTAACATTCCAATTTACTCCTATTTTGGCAAATGACAAATCAATCATCGTTTCATTTTCATCACCAGCTGCCTGCAGTAACTGGGTCTATGTGAATGTCCCAAACACTGTTTAGCTTTAAAGCTAAATCTGAGACACATGCAAATGACTTGTAGGCATGTTAGTACTTGGCTTAACTCTGAAGGGATGCACGACTTTCTCGATGCTGCGGAGTTGCATTAAACAGGCAGCAAGCTTACACCACCATCACACATTTATTAGTGGCTTTCAGGCAGTGCTTAAAAATTACAGCTACACAGCAATTCCCAGCTGTATTTATGCCGGAGGCACTGGATTTAGAGTTACCCCAAAAATCTCCCCCCCACCTCAGCGCGGAATGCAAAGCGGCCCTTTTGCTTTCACATATCAGCGTTTGTTCTCGGGTGACTGGCCTTGTTAAGCCCTGAAACAGTGACTCTAAACATTACACTCGTGGGTCCACAAACAAATAACCTCTAGGTCCAGAAGAACAGCAACCATGAGACCTGACCAAGCTCAGCCGGCCCCCATGGAGACACACACACACACACACACACATACAACAATCCCTTGCTTTAGACACTGTGCCATACATACAAGGTCCTCCTTCAGCCAAGTTGACATTGCACATATACATCCCCCTCTTCGTTCTCCTCCCATAAGACCCTGGAGATATAAAGCAGCTAATTATCACTGAATAATACTGGGAAGCTCGAGCTGAAGTGCAATGGCTTGCGAGAAGCTGTACGCATGAAATATTGATCTTCGCGTAGGCGAGGATCCATGGTGCTTTTACAGATATAGCTGTGTAGGTGATCCCATCATATCCCACACCCCCCCAGCCCACTCACAGGAAACCAAGGCCGATCCGAAATGCAGAGCTGATATTACAGAGAAAGAGGATTGTGAATTGTGAGAAGGATAATAGTTGTGAGGACAAACAACTATTGTGAGGACAAAGGGGTACTTGGAGAATAACCCTTACATGGCACTTTTCAGAGGAGACATTAAAGTTTCAAATACAGCCAAGGACACCATTAAATGGAATTATTCATAATTATATACCATCTATTAAAGGCGTTTATATGTTTACGAGGCCCATAAGATACACAGGGAGTGGCCAGACTATTGTCCAGAAAGCTGCAGACCTGCTCAGTACGGCTTTGAAACAAAAGCCGGTGAGATAATGGTGAATACCGTTTGGGGGAAACTCGCAGCTGGACTGCAAACAACTGCGTCCAGTGCCATTACTGCAAACAACAGCGTCCAGTGCCATTACTGCAAACAACAGCGTCCAGTGCCATTACTGTGCTGTTTGTAAATAAACAAACCACTTCTGGCTCCTCAGTACAAGGTTCTGGGACTTTGCATTTCTTAGGGATTTTTTCTGTCGTTTTAGGCCAGTGGTCCCCAAAACATTTGCAGTCAGCCAGATGGAGACCCCTATCAAACGCAGTCATAAGCCACAACGCATGTGGTGAGTGACACTGAGAAGAGCTACAGAGTTGTAAAAGACATGGTTACAGGGGTGTTATATGAGCCCTTGGCATGGCGCTCCAAAAACAGAGCAAGCCCACGTGAGTCACATATCCCTGTCCTCTAAAAGCTACCACAGAAGCTGTGTCCCTTCGTCTCCTGGTGCGACAGACACTCTTCAGTCACTAGAACCACACAAATGGCCTAATGAGCTTTCACACAGTGGTTAAGAAGGTCAGTGACGACCATCTTCATATACACAGGAAGACGTCTGCGAAGGGTTGGTGCCTCATCCTGGGTTATTTCCTACCTTGTGCCTGTTGTTTCCCTGGACCCCTACAACCCTGTACAGAAAAAGCCATCTAGAAGATGAATGGCGAAATGGATGGATGGATGGATGGATGGATGGATGGATGGATGGAAACAAAATTTGGTTCAGAGATCAACCTGGCACTAAGCAAGCATGATACCATTAGTTTACTTGTTTTCACTATGTACAATTTTGAGTCCTTAATATTTCAATATAAGCAAAATACACAAATGTTGTAAAAAAGTAAAAACACTGTCATCTCCTCTGTAAACTTACTTATGTTGAATTTTTTATGTTGAGTTTGGTTGGTGTGGGGTTAAGGATTTTGCATTAAAAAGAATATCAACATCTCAGCAAAGACAGAATATGTATACATGTACATTTGCGTGCACATTTGTCAACAAACAAACACTCTTTCCTCTGTTGCAGGAAGCATTGTTACTCTACCTGCCTGCATCCTATAGAGTGTTTTTTACACATCTGTCATTATATTTGCCTACACACAAGGCAAAGACAGGGCTGGCCATCCTTCTGTGACAGCAGGGTTCACAAACCCTATTTGTGGAAAACACAAGAGAATCTTGACAATCAACATAAAAAGGCTGGGGATTCAGTAAGCACTCCACCCGCTGATATCCTCCAAGGTAACAATACTGTGCTCTGTAGATTAACTCTCTTATGGGATTGTGCACAAGACCATATTAAATTGCACAGTAAATTCGGCCATTCAAAAAGAGTGCCATTTCTGTGCCAGACAGTAAAAGACCACTACTTACCACCACATATACTCAGTGACTTGTACATTTAACGAGAAATTGAATTTCACGCTCTTTTTGCAGGAATAAAGGCCAACATACTCATACTCAGTTCTCATACTCTGCTGAGTTACAGTAAATCAGATTCCACTGACTGACTCCACTTTACGCAATCAAGAAATCATCAAGCCAAAGCAGGTACGTTGCCAGTTGTCCCCAGTGTACCATAAAAGGAGCACAAACGAAATCAGGGCGCAGACTTCAGATCGTCTGCGGGCTCCCACGCACACCGGAATTCTCTTTCAATTGATTTTTCACATGTGAAATCTGATATAATTAGATAATATATATAAATAAATGAGCTGAAAAGCTTTTCTTTGAGTGTATGATGGCAGCAGAGGGAGTCAACAAATTGAAAATAAATTGAATTAGATTATTCCTGTTGATACTCTAGCCTGAGGTAAACTGTTTAACAAGGTACTGGCAAACTCAAAAGGAGTCAGCTAGAGATTAAAATAAAACACAGAAAACCAGAAACATCTGCGGTTTACCTTTGACAGCACCTAAGTGTTTTAAAGATTTACAATTACTGTTGTAGTCCAAAGTTGTTCCCTGGCAAGTCCGTTTGAACGGGCCAGACGATTTTATCCACAATACAATGAAGAGGCTAAAGCTGTTCACTCTACATCCTAAAACTTCACTCTGCATAATATTCAACCCATGGCAACAGCAGGAGCGGCAGAGAGTTATGTCCTCTAAGCCCCATCCCCCCCCCCCAGCCCGACCCTGACCCCCCTGTAGGCTTTCAATTACAGATCTTGAGTCTAGTGGAGTTCCTCCTGATGAGCTGATCATGCCGCTCTCGTTCTGGTAGGACAGTGCAGCCAGGAGCCTCGCTGCCCTTTTGCCACCCATTAATCACAGCATCTAGGTCATCTGGTCCACCTGACTGCTGTCTGTTCTCCGGCAGAGGATCCCAGCACAGCCACCCAGCTCAAGGGAAGGAGAACAGGCACTATCACAAGTAAACAGACGTGTCACCACCCAGCTTTTTGTGCTGTTCTTGGCGTAACATGACATAATAACTAATGTGACCCATGACTTGACCAGCGCATCACCGTCCAATGCTAATATCACAATGACAAGAGCAGCTAACAGTTCTCAGTTCATGATAGTGTATTACAGTTTCATTTAGCAGCTTAGTCACTATATTTACAGTAAGCGACTTACAATTTTAATGCTCATTAAGCAGCTAGGTAATTTTAATTAAGTGCTGAAGGTCTTTCCATGTAATAGATCAGCACCCTTAACCACTAGAACCCAGCAAGGACCGGATGAGAAAGATACCAAAAGGCCTTTCAAGGAAAAACAACACGTGGAAACAGAAGCAAGTGCTGTATAATTGTACAGCACTAAAAAACCTAAATTAATGTAGGCTAATATATATTTTTTACTGGTCATGGTGGAAGATGAGGTAATTACATTTAATTGCCTATAAAGACAACCAAATTGAAACTGACCCTTTTATTCCCCTTGTCTTTTCATAACAACGAGGGAAATTAGAAACCCAAGTGGATGTAATCTTTAACAGCATCTCAGGAAGCAATAGATGTTAATTAACTGGTATCGAATTACACCAGTTTTTGACCCCTCTGCGGGAAGTAGTACGGAAGCCCACAAGGGGGCGTTTCCATTATGTTCGCTAAACACAGAGAGTGCTAAAATTATACACGAGTCACATGGAAGTTCGCGTTGCCGGGCAATACATGCTGCTCACAAGCGAGCAAAACACTCACTTCCTTGTGTGAGATCGCAGCGTTCCATCGTGGGCATGTCGTACGCATCTATATATACTCGCTTCCATCTGTGTGAGTTGGCCCACTGGCGAGCTCCACGTACATAAGGAACAGAATGCGGTTCTCATAAAGTTAAGAAGTTCCTGTTCAAAGAATGGATTCTTCGTCTTTACTCGTGCTTCCATCTGTCACCAAACATTACGCTTCTATTTGAAACAGATTGCGCTCTGCCAAAATGGCCCAAATCTTCCATAATAGTAAATAGCTTCCTGTAAACGATGTTCATTTAGTTATTGAGGAGCCCTGAGAATACCTTTGGGCTTTAAATTAATATTGCATATTCTTCTGTAAAATAAGGCATGGCTGATGAAATGTTTGTCATCCCCACTAAACCTTTCAAAACAACATCTCACCCAATAATCACTCTAATGGATCTTGTACCTACTAAAAATATTGTTTTTTTTTTCTTTTGCATGCAAAACTTGTAACAGAAAGTGTATGAAAGTTGCCCAAATGATAGCTATGATTACTTAGGGCTACCTCAGAAGAGGATTACATTTATTATTGCATGGAGAGTTCAACATATCAGTTGTGTCAGGGTCTTAGTACATTAATGTTGACAGTAAAGTGCAATTTTGTAACATTTTCATTGAATAAGAATAAAACATGTCAATGTAATGTGATACACAAAGGAACATGACCGATTGCTGGTCACAACCTGATACAAATAAAATATAAAAATGATTTAACCCATATTGGTACTAATGGGTAACATTGTACATTCACCCTTTTTTTGTAACAAGCATATTTAACATGTGATTCTCAAGTCTGGTTATAGGGAAGCAAAAACCTTTAAAAACATTTATAATGCTGGAAACATCTAAACGTGGCGTTTAGCTCATTGTCTAGATGTCTGTAATGTCTTTGATCAGAAGGTCCGAGATCAGCAGTGTGATTTAACCATTCGTTTGATTAAAGCTTTTAACCTGTAGCCTCTCGAGGGACAGTCTGACTCTGCTGCCTCGAAAAATGTCTGTCACTTTGGGACATTTTTTTTCAATTTTTAAGTTTATAAGTGGAAAAATCAAAGCAGTTGACAAACGCTGGAGGTAGTATTCCCGGAATTTAACTCGGCAGCCAAAACGCTGCATCACAAACTTTTAGAGAAGACAGAAGACATTAAAGATTTGAGTGTTTTGGAGATGAGTTCTTAAAGTTCAACCTTGAATATTTTAACGAGCTTTATTAGCAAAATGTGGTAATGAAGATGTGGTCGTTCTTATCTTGAACTCCTAGTTAAAAGTATTGGCAAAAAGTTCTAAGAGAAAATGTAATGGCCATGTTTAGTTTAAGACAGGAAGAAAGTCTTCTCAGGCTCGGAGACATATCCGGTAAACACCTATCTAGCGTCAGGATAAATTTGTGTCTGATAAAATTGTCTCAGTGGGAGACAAATTTGTGTAAAATAAAAGCTCCAGAAACCTAGAGTCAATAACCACAAGATTGTGCAAACCCTTACAATGCGGTGATTCCCAATTCGTTCTTTGGGGACCCACAGACAGTCCACATTTTTGTCTGATAGGGAGCAAAAATGTGGATTGTCTAGCAGGTAGCAGAAAGGAAGCAAAAATACATGTGGGTCCCCAAGGACTGGGTTTGGAAACACTGCTGTGCAGGTCTCAGCCCCAGGACCACAAAGACCCTGACTGAGGTCTCCAGCGGTCACAGATGACCTACCTGTGACCAGTAGCTCAGTGGTCCGCCGCACCACAAACGCCCCGAACTGTAATTCACACGTGTAATTTCCTATATCATCTTCTCGCACATCCTGGATCGACAGCGTATCCTTTCTGTTCACGATACTTTGCCTCCATTGCTTTGGCTTGCATTCCTTGAAGACAAAGTAAAAAACATGGTGTAGCAAGGTTGCATTTCCATGGTAATAAGCAAACAAAAAGTCAGCAGAACATTTGGCTTTGGAAGATGCCTGAAATAATAAATGATGAAAGTGGATCCTTTTCATTAACGATAATGACTTTATTTGAATAGTTCATTAATGAGGTCACTGTCACCCACATGGAGTACAGCACCACTGTGGAGACAGGAGGTATTCTGGCACTGTCACCCTGCTACAGAAGCCCCCAACTGGAAGTGTCTGGAGCTCCGTCGCTTCTCATAGCCCAGAAAGCAGAACTCTAATGGACCTTAGCCCGTACACGTCTTTTAATTTCATTCTCCAAGAAACTGGAAAAGACCTGTGCCTATATAATCCTAAGCTGGGATGAGCTGTCCTGGGTTTCTCTCAGCAAGACGGTCTGTGACTCCCTTAAAAAATGACCATAAAACAGTCATAGCACTGTTACACTGGGACTAAAGCTGCGCTGAGCGGGGACTGACGAGAACGGCAACAAGCAAAAGTCAGACCATGATTGGCGTATGATGCATGACTTCTCTCTCACACACACTGAAAAACACAAAGGCTCAAGCACTAAACACACATTCAGATGGAAACAAAGATGATTCAAATACTTAGAAAAGTGTACATCATTTATCATTCATATTTAGCACAACATACTGTGAAAGTTTCTCCCCATCATAGACTAGTGAGTGACAGCTTGAGTGACAGCTTGTGCAGACCTTATGATAATCAAAGATCTCATGGTCTCAGTAGCAGACAGGCTAATTGTGTGTTGCTTCAATGCGTTAAAATTAATGTTTTTTTTCTTCACATTTCTGTGAGCTGAAGGTGCAAATGCAGACCTACTCTGAAGCTGATGTGATTCTCCCAAGCTCTGAAGTAGGTGCAATATGGAAATATGATGAAGATCACCGACAGTGCAGATGCTCGCTTACCTTGTACCAAATGATCTCTGGGTCCTTCCCTGGCTGTACGTAGTCCTCAATGTCAGGACAGGAGATTTCTTTGCTCTTACTTAACTCAGCTTTCTCAAAGTACCTCATTTTGGAGTTGTAGCAGAGCTCTGAGTCATTCTCTGCCACGATCAGAGACATCGAGACCTTCATGCAGTATGAGGAATTTCTGCAAGAATGAAAGCAAAACGATTCAGCAAATTCATCGCTCACTGATTAATTGCATGTTGGTCTCGCAGATCAAGAGAGACATGTTGAAGACTGCAAAACTGTAAAACATTTTTTTTTCATCAGTATGAAAAAGCAATATAAATTAACATGTAAATACAATATGCTATTAGTTTATTGGTATGGTTACCTAGTTCGAATGGTGCTGTTGCATTGCTCTTAATCACTTGAAAGCAGCTATGGTAAGTGCTTTTAAATGCTAGCCTACTGTATATTAAATAAACTGAAGTGAAGTGAATGGAAATGAAATTTCCTCTATGTGACACATTTGCTAATGCATCAGCGACTCTTCAAAGGCAAATCATTGCCATAACATGGTTACGTTTGCAATATGTCAACAATGGCACCCTACAAAATTAAAATTAATAACAAAATAAATATATCTTCCATTACAATTTAGTGGCACTTAGTGGAGGGAAACCAAATCACCTGCTACCTTGCTTTTAATGAGATTGGAAATAAGCAAATTTGTTTCAATCGGAGTTGACATACTGTATGCCTGTGGACCCATGATTTAAAATAATTTCCACAATAAGTAACAATTATGAAGGAAAGACTGTTGGTTAATGATGAAGGAATGTACAGGAAAAGCAATGGCAGTAACATCCTTAAAGCAATACTGAAGACAATAAAAACACATAGTTTAATTGAAGGTTGCATTTTTAATGCCAATTTCCAACACTGAGAAATAAAACAAACAAAAAACGTCATTTCCAAGGCGATGCCGATGCCAGAAGGTTACATTCATTTCTGGCAAAACTGAGTTAAAAATATAATACAAAAAAGCCAATGCCAAGATTGTCAAGATTCAATTAATTGTTAACACAGTAAGTATCCAACAAATGGGATGTCCAAACACTGCATAATATACTTATGGAATAAAATAAGCTGTCTGGAGTCACTGATGAGCGCACATTGAAAAGTCATTTGTTATGGAGACCAAAGAAGTACGTGTAGCTGTGTCGTCATCTCCGCTGTCACTGCTGCCTGGCAGCCACTGCGCTCACTGGCAACAGCCACTGCGCTCACTGCCCTGCAGCTGCTGTGCGACTGGCCATCAAGATGCAGGCAGCTTCTTTGGAAAAACCTACTTATCGACAGCAATATACTAGCCATACAGACTGTATGTCACATAAAACAACTCCTATTTTTCACTACTGTTTCTGAATAATTTGAATGGCTCCGGTGATATTATGTTTTGAAGTCATCTTCTTTATGATGTGTTATTTTTTAAAATAATATATTTTAACATACAATTCAAGTAACGGCACCAGGAACGACCATAGAACAGTCATTGCCACCATCTAACAGAGTGACAATTAGTTCAGGGCAGGGGCCAGCATTACATGAAATGTGCAAAATGGCAGAGTATGCATGAAGAATAGAAAAAGACTCAGCGACGACCTTGAATACACGCGAATGCACAGTGACAGCTCTGGGGTCAGACACTAAATAGGCTTATCTTGTCCCTGTGTCCCCATCCTGCAGTGTGCAGATCATGTATAGCAAGATAAGTATTTGAGGATCAAATATTACCAATTCATACATCTTCTGTGTCTGTAATAAATATTGATTAGGCTTTATTATTCCTGTCCCCTGGTACTTCAGTGGGTTTCAGCGGGCAGCCCTGCAGCTTCATGCAGCTTCATGCCTTTAGCGCTGTGAGATTGATTCCGGCCTTTGTCCTTTTTGTCGCTGGACTTTGTGCATAAGTGGATTTACCTCAGGGTCTCCTGCTTCCACCCACAGTGCAAAAACATTTTATGTGACTCTAAATGGCCCTTAGCCTGTGTTTATACCCTGTGATGGACTGGCATGTGTGCCAGGCTATCCCCTGCACTGTGCCCCGTGTTTCCTGGGATAGAGTCCAAGATCGCTGTAAGCCTGTGCTGCAAAAGTTGTTCTGAGAGGAACGAACAAATAAATATATAAACAAACAAATAAATAAATTTGCATTGAACTGAGCAAATTGAGATTTAGTTAGAAAAGGTTTGACCATCCATATTACAACACCAACTTTCTGTCCCCGTCTCTCCATTTTAATTACTCAGAGATGATGAGGTCACACCACCCATCATGCCCCACATTTATGGTGAGACATAACACCCAAGTCCAGGCCCACAATACGGCCTTAGCTTTTGAATAAACAAACCATGCTATGAATTCAAAGATCACTGTTGCATCCGCTTCTTTATCATTTGATTATATGTTCTGGTTTTCACTAAACACTTTATTTGCCAGCAAAACTGCCGTGTTTACACACACACACACACACAGACACACACAGACACACACACACAGTGCTGCTCTCAGTCTCTTGTAAACAAGCCACTCATCAGTTTAGTGGCAACAAGGGCACCATTACTGTGACCATTGATGTTGAATTTAACAGATAATATATTTCCAGATGCAAATAAAACACAAACATCAATTCCCAACAAAGTAATAAAAAAAATGTCTGTGTCTCTGTGGATAGAAAAAAATGCAGTTTTGGTCCATGACGTAAAGGAGTTACTAAGGAAGAGGATGAGATATAGATTAAAGCACTTTCTCTCAGATCTCCCCATACAGTATCAGTGTTCCTCACTTCACTGCCAGAAGTACGATCAAGAATCTCATCGTATTTAGATTATAAATCTGTCTTAATAAGAGCATCTGGCAAATAAATGAATAATAGGGAAGGATAAGGAGTTTCCACCTTGACCACCACACAATGGGACAATGAGTGACAGTGGGTAGGGATTTTTCACGAACAATGCGGCCTTTCCACCCAGGCAATCCACTTATCTGAGAGCTGCTTGTTGTCCGCTCCATTGAGGATGCATAAAAGAGCTGTGTTGTGTTTGCTCAACCATTTAGGTACGAACGAGGATCAGCTGAGCCGAAAAGACGAGCCCAGCTATCACCAATTATCTAGCACAAAGGAAAAGTGATGGGGAGAAGAAGGGGGAAATATTCTGGGAAGGAATAGAGGAGGACGGTCAGCCCGGGTGGAGACTGAGCGCTCTCTCTGCGTTAATGAGTATGACGGATAGCAGGCCAAATCCCATGCGTTTATGGTGCGACATCATGGGTACACAAGTGCACAACAAGGGGGAAATTGTTTAAGCGGTCAACACTCATGCAGTATTGAATATTTGGGTAAATTTCACAAGACGTTTAGTCCATAGGTTGTCAGGATGCATGATTAGCCACTAAACAACACTGACTGATGTATGAATGGGATGTAACAGAGAATACATTGATTTTATTAGCACATCTAATATTGCCTTTTTTCCCTGACTTGGTAATTTGTCAGTTTAGAAGGACCAAAGTAACAAATATGACAGGGTCAAACTGCCACTTTCTCCTCCCAGACCAAAACAAATAGCATCATCGGCAACGATGGCGTGTTATTGAGTTCTTTAGGAGCCCAGGATTACTCAGCAGTCCTGGACTTCATTAAGGTACAAGATCAGAAAACAAGAAGATTTTTAAAAAAGAAATCAACATACTGTCTTTTTCTAGAGTTAATGATCCTTCAATATAATATACGTATCCGACATATGACCTAAAAAATTACCCTACTTTTTTTTGATCCCCTCGTAAAAAGACATAAAATACACAATTTATATCAGCATATCAAGGAATTAACATATTCTGCACTGATGAGCATTACGGGTTTGCGCCATATTAATAAGTCAGTTATGTATTTGTTTTGCACTTTCTAATTCTAATACATTAAAAGCCACTTCCTGATTCTACAGCTTGCTTTTCACTTATTTATACCGGCACATTGTGAACCATGTCAAACACCTTCACGGAGGTGGAAATAAAACATTAATGTTGCTGTGAAGATGTGTTTTTCTCAACTGGAAATAAACAGTGTGTGTGATATTCTATAGTACATTTTAAAAGTGAATGCGGCGCATTAAAGATGAAGCTCTGGCCGACCGTAATACTGATACAGTACTGCTGCATAAACAAATTAGCAGAAGAAGACTGTACATTTTTTGTATTCATACCCATAATGCATCATTCTGCCCTTTGGTGATGCATCCACTTAGAGGCCACACACTTAAATCCTCTTAAAAGTTTAAATCTCCTTTCTGGAGCCATTTTATATTCTAGCTGCTGGATATACACAATCAGAGAGAGGGCATATGTGTCCCTGTCTGTTTTCCTAGCTTGTCAGATTTTTAACCTTCAACAAAAAGCTCGAGACATTGGTACATAAAGCTGAAGTGTGTCTGCATCTGTTTATGAATATGCAATGCGATGTGATACATTACAGGGGAAACGTATTATGGAGCAGGCAGCAGAGCCACAGAAGAATATAATAAATATTTTAGTATTACACTGTCAGCTACTGCTCAGTCCACTGGCAGAAAAAAAGCAAACGCAGCCTCTCTTTAGTGCGTTTTGCATGACCCACAATCTCCAAAGGCTAATGTTAAGGCTAGTGGGTTATTTATATGTTGACAAAGCAACACTTTTTCTGAAAAGGAAACAAATTCCTGGAGTGTAAAATCCATTAAAGACTGAAGTTTATAGCTGACCTAAGGGATTTAAATAATAAAAAAATGTGAACCAAACTGTAAATTGTGAGAAACCACACTAAACGTATTGCATTGCTGTTTTGATGCCTAAATACGGCTTTTCGGACAAAAGTGAGTCTACCTAAAACAAATGAGCAAGACTGATAACCTCATTCGTAACGTAAACAAACCTGCTAGTTTCACTAAAGCTCTTGGATTGCTATTTATTCAATATATTTATATTTAAATAACACAGTGAAATCAGCCAACAATGCTCTGATCATATTTTTATCAGTTGGATTCATTACAGCTTAATAGTGCCATTCACTGCATATTGTTTGCAAGATTATATTCCAGGTGGATCACAGAGAATTTTAAACGGAGCATCCATATAGTTAAATTCTGTCATTCTGTGTTTGCCTGACCTAGCCAGCAATTTCATGAAGATTATAGGGAATTCGACATTCAACAAGGAAACATGCATGATTGCCACTGAGTCGTCCCAGTGCATCATCAGACTGTGACACAAGATGTCACAGGACTTCAGAAAACCTCCAATTCAGCTACTCAGAAGGATTTTTCAACAGAAAAGGCCCGGCACAGCTTTCCGCCGTCCTAAAACTCTATTATGCTTCTAGAAACAAACAGTGCAATAATAAGCAATGTGCCCTTATTTAGCCTCCTGCTAACACTACAAAGGCTCAAGACCACTGTTCACCAAAACCAGCAGACAATACTAATACATAAAGTCATTTATATTTTGGTGACATTTTTATAGACTCAGTCTTGACCTTGTAAATTAGAACTAGATTAGTAAACATCTCTGCTCTGCAAGACACAAAACACAATACACTTGACCTTTTTCAGTTATTCATCCATCTTCCAACTAGTTATCCTGGACTGGGTCATGGAGCGGGGGGGGGCAGGGGAGCAGGGGAAGCCCCTGAATAGCATATCAATCCATCACAGGGTTTCACCCGTTGAATTAAGTCTAATACTGAGATTTTTAAGGTTATACATCTATACAGCATTGTTCAAAGCTGGATGGAAAGCATTTAAATCTATGTTTCAACTTTACCTATATTACTGTCTGTTAAATCAGTGTTTTCTATTGTTATTGATTTAATTGAACTGCATGCAAATCAAATGCAGTAAATGAAATGCAATACACGGAATGACTGAAATGACAGTAACGCCCTAATCGTACAGTACTCTGTATATATGAAAAGCATATGTGAAAAATGCATACTGTTACTCACTAGCTAACGCTACTCCTGCCGTTAGTCCAACACAGAAAGTTGAGCAATAGGTTCCTTAATAAGAACCATGTTTAAGACCAATCAGCAATCAGTGTTCCAGTCTACTTAACTTACAAGGGTACAGATTACACATGTAAATACTTATTTATTCTTAGATTCTTTGCACTTCCTGCCACGTTAGTGCTCAATGCACATTATGGATATTTATGATACTGTCCTGTGCTTGTCTGTTTACACCTATAATCCCCAAACACATGTCCTCTGTCTACTCCGGAACTCAGCAGTGATGATGTCAGTGTACCCACTGTACCGAGTGTAAAACTCGGAACTACCCATAGATTTATGTTAGTTCTCACACTGATCATCACTCCTCGCAGCATCAGTGGGGATAAATAACATCAGTGCTTTCTTTATCTAATTAATTAATGGCAGCCCCATGTGGTAACACACCTTCTCCAGGATGTCTGATCTCCAATCTAGCTGCCTAAATTAAAAATGGTGGCAGCTGTGCCATGATCGTTTCCATCTACTGTAACAGTGCAAACGAGAAGCTCCAGTTACGTACAAATTTCAATTCAAAAAGGATTAATTAAAACAGGATTTACTCCATAGGGAAACTGGCCATCAGCGGAACACTTCACTTTCATAACACATGGATCATGTAATAAGTAACGGGGGAAATGTGGGGTGGGGTTAGGGGTCAGTCTTTCGTAGACCCTCATTTTTCCAACCCTAACAGCTCAGGGGACAAACTAACTGCTGATGTTTTATTTGTAGAACACCAAAGAAAATTTATTTTATTCATTCATATTTATTTTGTGGTACCTGTTTTGATTAAATGAACGTAACACGGACACCTACTATGAGTTATTCATAAATTCATAATAATAAGATAAGGGTTTGCTCTGCGATGTAATAAGAACATCCATCCATCCATCCATCCATCCATCCGTCCGTCCATCATTCCAACCATCCATCCAACCATCCATCAGTTATCCTGGTCAGGGAGCCTGAACAATTATTTCCAAATTGCCCGTCCAAACATTTCCCACGTTGAACCTACCCCAGGAAGAATGGAGCACAAGGCAGATTTCCTAAGCCGATGTCAATCCATCACAGCCCATCAGAAACCGTCACTCATAATTTACTTTTTATACTGTCTGACTCACGTAGCATTTAGCAATAGCATTAATCATACTCTGATTCTCTCATTTCTTACATAATTAATGACAGGGGACGCTGGGCTTTAATAATTCATTTGTGAGGCTGTCAGAATTGTGAGAATGTCTCACCACAAACACGCTGGGGCATCCTGCTGTTCCCATGCCAAAGGACCACTGAAAGCCAGCCTGCTACTTTGCATAACCTAAAAGTATTCATCAAGCGTTCATATCGGACAACAAATAGAACAATCTCTGACTCAGTTAAAATGTGAAAGACAGGAAAAGACAGCATCCATCCATCCATCCATCCATCCATCCATCCATCCATCATAATTGCACTATAACATTACTTCTCCAATACAAGGTCTTGGTGAGTTGGGAAGTACATGACATGCAGTGGAGGTTCTAGACCATTTCCACTGGGGGGGGGACCCATGTTAAGTGTCCCGCAAAAGAAAATGTACTTATGTTTTTCCCATTTCCAGTACACAAAATTCTAGCCACACATATATAAATGTAAATAGTAACAATAGTAATAATATCAATACATTTATTTCAGACCCAAGTAGCATAAGTGCAGTATTTCGGGGTGCCACAGGGGGGTCATGTATGTTGACACAGTGACACCCCCCCAGAACCGAACCTGATGGCAAGAATTGATGGACACCCTTGATTGGATAGTGGATAAGATCCAGCATTAAGGAATTACTCTCTGAAAAGGGCTTTTTTCCCTCTTGGGCAAAGTAAGAAATGTTGTGGGAAGTATGGAGCTGAGTATTTCACATTAACTGTGAGTATTTCACATTAACTGTGAGAATTTCACATTAACTTTTAACTTGTGGAAGTAGTTTTGAGATTCAGAGCTTCCATTTTCTGCTTCAGAAGGCTGCACTGTTTGCTATGTAACATTTCCTCCATCTGGTGACAGCTGATGAAAGGTGATTAGATCATACAGGGTTTTCTCCAGCTGCAGGGAGGGCATGAGACAGACAACGCTAATTTACAGCTTCAGCTTGACATTTTCATGCTGCCGATAAGCCCCCACACGCAGAGGGGGGGGAGGTCAGAGTTTTATACATTATATATATATATATACTGAGCCTGAGCAGTCAGGCTGAGGCACAGGCGCTGACACGCATGTCTGAGTTGGGGGTGGGACTCGCATTAAGGCAGACACAGGCTGCGAGGGACAGCTGAATATCACGAGGGAGCAGCTCGGCTTCTGCTGTCTAGGAGCGGATTGCTGCGATGGCCTGGACCTGTTTTATGACTTTGGTGGATGCACAGTGAGTGACTTTCTCTTCTTGGCTGCCATTTGCCCAGGATAACCTCTGCTCAGCACTCCTACAGCCACAGTAACAAATGCCACTGATATGTAAGAAGCAAAATTGCACCCCCTCGTCCAGAGGTGGCAGCACTTTCTGCAGAGCACCTTGATGTCTCACATTTCTGTCACGTTTCCAGGAACTCTGTCCTTACCAGTTTACTCCATTAAATGTTGTGCTGTCAAAGCATAACTGTGGAAATGAACGGAAAGTCAGATGCACTTGGCTGTACTCCCACATGTCTGATTTTATTTTTTGCCGTACTCACAGATTTGCAGATACTTGGTCCTCAGTATCTTCATTTCTGCTCCCCAGTGAGTGAGAGTGCCGGAGCTTGGGGGGAGCAGAAATGTGAAGTGTGGCGTGGTGCCAACAAGCGAAAGAAGCATTTTGATCATTTTAACCAGCTCATGCTCTTTTACTTTTTTCAAGCGTTGTGGTAAAGATGTGTTGCATTTAAATGACATTAAACTGTATTACATTTTATTAATATTAGATGCCTTTAAGTTAGAGTCAACATTTCTCCAGAATGTCTACATGCCTTTTGGCTGCATGTTCATTGTTGTGATAACTGACTAAATTCCTGTTGGTCATCAGCTTTCATGTATGACCTTCTCAGATGAGTAATACAGAAGCAGGACACGAATCACAAACGTACAGCTGGTGGGTATTAGGGATACTCTGGCTGCACTTTGGTTCTCCTAATTCATCTCACCTCTATCACCGCTCCAGGTTCTCCCACAAGTCCCTCCATTACCAAATAGCAGCCAGATGTGATAAACACTTTGCTGTCCCTGCCTTGTCACTCAGTTGGGTCACATGGTAAGAATGGTCCAAAAGCTCAGGTAGATTTGCTTCACACTAATAAATACACACAACAGCTATATCCTGTTGGAAATCAACATGGAAGCTGAGAATACGGAAACATTTCTTTTGCATACTGACACATATCCTAAATCCATAATCATTTCAAAGTGCAGACATTTATTTTGAAAGCAAAGCTTTTATTTTGAAAACAGACCTCAGACTTATTATGATGTCAATAGCCTGACACCTAGAGGTAAACAATCAATACACCACAGTCCCTCATGATGAGGAGATGATCAATTTTACTGGGGATCTGACATTTCACCAGTTTAGGGGGGGCACGCAGATGTTCTCGGCTCAACACGAGATACAGCGTGGGGGAGGCCCGAGATTATTAAAATGTGACCTTCCCGGGGCATGTATGGAATCTTACCTGCGAAGTCCAGGACAGAGTGCGATTTGGAAGGTGGTCCCCATTAATAAAGTGGACATTAGCCAGAAGTCAAATATGGGCTCAAGGTCACACACTGGACTGGCTCCCGCTTTCTCAAACACATATGACATGACCAGAATGTTCCACATACTGTATGTGGCCTTCAAGCAAGCCTCTGTGGCCCAGGACAAAAGCACCAGACCTGCAGCTTGGAGGATGTATGCCAATAAAATCACTGAAAGACTCAACAAGTTCACAGACAGTCGTATGAGGTATCGGACACCTGTGACTGATACAGCGAAATGCTCACAGTCGCCTTTACAGCTGAAGCTGCACCTGTGACACAAAATAGCTGCTCTATCAGTCCTGAGAAAAATCATAGAAACTTACATTTGATATCGGTTCAGAAAATACTGGGGGAAAATAGACATATCAGGTAGCGCTATAGTTCTAACTGCAAAGCAGGATCAAAAGAGATCAAAAAAAATGTCAAAAGAGACCAGAACATACCACACTGCATTGGTACATGTACTGTATTAGTATCTACTACATTTGAGTTCAACACAGGGAATTTCCTTGGATTATTACAGCGGTGGTGAAAAAAATCTTTAATGATCTTGAGCTTAAAGCACAGTTATATTATACTTATGTATGTATTATGGAAGTATATACTTGTGTTTGAAAATCTTGCAAAAATCATATTTTTTTAGCTGACAATTTCCCTCAAGAAAAATGCCTTTTTTGCCAAATACATACAAGGTTAAAACTATCATTGGCAAATTACAAGTGCAAATTACTTTTCACAGGAATGAAAAACAAACAAATGGATAAAAATAAACCTTGACATCAGGGGTGCACGCGCACACACACACACACACACATATACGCATACACACTCACATACACACACACACGCACACGCACACACACACACACACACATATATACGCATACACACTCACATACACACACGCACACATATGCACACACACACATACGCATGCGCGTGTAGGGTAAACATATCCCTATGGGGACCGCTCATTCATTTCTATGAGATAAATGCTAACGCTAACTATGACAACCTTAACCCCTACCCTGCCCTAACCATAACCATAAGTAACCAAACAAAATACAGGAGTTTTTGCTTTTTTAGTTTTTTCATAGCAGTCACCAATTTTTATAAAATAGAGTTTTCCCTTAGGGGGACCAGAAAACCGCTCCCCATAAGGGAAAAAAACGGATATTTATCACGTTATGGGGACATTGTGTCAGGTCCGGACCACACCCCCCCCCGGGTGGGCCACACCTCCTAATCTACGAAACCGGACTCACCTGTGTGTGGGCAATATAAGGAGTCGCCTCACTCTCCTCGGCGCGAGGTATTGTTGATTCTATGCGACTTACTGAGCGTTATTCTGGTCCTGTCTGCAGCCCTAGTCCCGTCCCCTCATGTCGACTCCGTGAGCCCCCCCTACCTCTACCCCCGCCTGTGTCCCCCCATCCCATGTCCTGTGCTCCCCATCGGCTTGACTTCCCCGGCGTCTTCGACCTCCTGCACCGTGCCCTGACTACGTCTTCTGATCGCCCTTTTCAATCTCGTTTGCCCGATCCTCCAATAAAGCCCGTCCACAGACGTCTGGTCCTCCCGAGTGTTCTGTGCGTCGTGACACATTGTGTCCCCATAAGGATGGGTAAACCTGCTTGCACACAGACACACACACATATACGCACACACACACATATGCACACACACACACACACATTAGTACCTCCAGTTGGGCTGTTTTTACATCTCACTATGCTTCTAAACACAGTTCTCCCAACAAGCACCCCCCATCGCCCAGCATCACCCACCTACACCCCATGCCAGGTGAGCATCTCAGATTCACTCCACACCAGTCTTTCCCAGTTCAGTCCTTGTGATCCCACAGTCGCTCCATGTTTTTGCTGCCTCTGAGCTCCCTGCCAAACAGTCCACATTTCTGCTCCCTCCCTCCAAGCTCCAGCAAAAACATGGACTGTCTGTTGGTCCCTGAGGACCAGATTGGGAAACACTTCTCTAAACTAAGTGAGTTGACCCCCCCCACCCCCAAGACCTTTACTTGCCTACAGGCGGCCAGCCTCTACCCACAGAAACACCCACACAATCTGTGCTGGCAGAAGCTAAAAACAATCCCACACTGAAAGATGGTCCGGTGCAGCTGGGGAATCAAACGTTATGTAACTTTTCTCCCTTCGATATGTTAATAGTGACTCCTTCATACATCCTGGGGTTTTTTAAATAGATTCCTCGTAGGTGAAGGAATTAACAGATATTAAAATTAATATGTGTGTGCATGCTTTATATGTCATATAGGAATTATTAATAGGCAACAGTTAATAATAATAATAATAATAATAATAATAGTAATAATAATAATAATAATAATAATAGAGGGAGGTTTGGGCATTTGTTCTACAGTACCCCTGCGACCCAGACCTGGATGAATAGTGCAGAATGGATGGATGGATGGATGGATGGTTATTGTTGTAAAAGCGCTTTTCGGGTCTATGGTGTAAATATCTCCGGAAGCGCTCAGCAGTTTGGTAGATGCCCCATATTAGACAAAAATGCTGCTGCAGCTTTTGAGACCCCTCATCATCCTCCGACGAAGAGGCACCGGAGGGTGATGTGAAAAATGCCGGGCGGCTGAGCCCAACGTGTCACATTTCTCTTGGGTCACTCGAGCGCTGGTCCAGCGTCATCTCAAAATCGCATTCTTCTTTCGGAAATTTCTGGAAAGTATTTTTATAATAGATGTCCCTGTCATAAAGTCTTCATAACCTCGTCAAAAAAAAAAAAAAAATTAAAAATTAAAAAATCATAACCTGATACAAGGCAGGGTGCAGTTAAAGAAATAATAAACAAATGGTGACAGTGACATATGAATTTATGCCTTGTGGGATGTCACGCTCAGTGTGACAGTGACTTATGCCACCTGTCATGATGTATCAGCTATGGTTGCCGTAATTCTGCCTCACACCCATAAAACACTACTGCTAAGCCACATTCAGCTGGCAGCCATATTTGTTTTCATCTCTGTTTGGAGAGTCCGGACATAAGATTTGCAGCTTATTTCCCCATTAAATCAGAGAACCATAGATAATTTGACATTTGAAGGGTAAGCGTAATGCTGAGGGAAGCCACAGGGATTCAGCGAAGGGATTGATGAGAAAGCTCAAGAAGCGAAATATGAACAATTTGAAAAGAACCATAGAAAGTCAAACGTGAATTAGCATTTTTAAATGATGCACTGTAGGCAAAACTGCCAGGGCATCTGATTATACTGGAGATAATTAGTTACATTTCCAGATGTAATTTATGCCGTAGAACACTGCTTTCAAAGAGCCGAGTAGTATAAAAGTCAAGAAAGGACTTTTTAGAAAACTGTTTCTAGAAAAGTCCTGTTATGGATGTGAATTCACTCCTATTTCAATCCTATTTGCTGTGCACTCCTGGCATAAAATGTGTGTCTCCTGGGACAGGTTCTAAGCTCTCCATGACCAGATTAGCAGCTGGAAGACTGCTGAATGTATGGATTGTCGAGGGTATAGATCTGGGTATGGATGACAGGGACAGTCCCTGCGAGTATCCTGGGAGTACCATGTGTCTTCAGGAGGACCGGGGGATTCGGGGCCGATTTATTCCCTACAAATGTTGAAGCCAAATCTATGCCCTTCTGGGTGGCTAATTACTTCTATGCTGTTGCAAAGGATTTATCATAATATCAAAAATACTACATATCATTTTGTGATATCCAGTTTTTTAACGTTTTAACGTGTTTACTGATGTGTTTGTTCAGTTACATATTTGTTAGTCTTTTCAATTAGTAAATATATTTGAAAAATTATATGTATGAAAAGAGATATTCATTTTGTACATTAGATGGTTAAGCTCAACTCTAAACATCACTCTAAACGTGATAATTAATGTACAGAGACATCACCTTTGTTACCACTAATTTCCTCAAAGACCCCCTGCAGTTGAGCTATGACAAAACTCTGGCGGAGTACAGAAGTGAGGCATAACAGACAATACAAAAATCACGGAGAGAACCTCTTCAACATTTTGTATCTGTCTCTCCCCTTAGGCATGAATAACGTGAGAACACTTTTCTGGTCCTTGGTGATATCAGATAGAGCTGAAAGCATTTGTAATTGGACAAAACGTAGTTCCTGGGGCCAGAGTGTCTGGGCCTTGCCAGAGGAGTAAATGAATATATGAAGACAGGAGATTGCTCACTACTCTCCCTCTCTGATAGGGTGATCATCTTAGTCTCTGCTTCTCTGATAAGTTGATCAACTCAGTCCCTGCCTACTTCGTAGGTCAATTAGCTCAGGCCCTGTCTCCCTGATAGACTGATTAACTCAGTCCCTGCCTCTCTGAGAAGTTTACCACCGTCGCCAGCTTTGCTCTCCGGTGCCCTCAACTGAAGGACACATCTGACCGGCTGAGCAGTGGGTCCCACACCACTGTGCACCTTGACATTCTGTAATGTGACGGAACAGATGCAGGAACAGACGCAAGGCTACCATTCTGACCCGGCAGGAAGGGG
>JAODKF010000040.1:14118376-14129218 GCA_026779585.1 Mormyrus proboscirostris
GGAGGCATGGGGTGGGAAAACGGGAAGGAGAACAGAGAAAGAAGTGAGGGAAGGGCACATGGGACATGGGGGAGAGATGAAGAGAGGTGGCTAAAGCACAAGGAACGAATAAATGTGGACTTTATAAGATGTCATAGCTCCCTTATACCGTCATATGTTCAGCCTTTGGCATTCCACAACCTACTGATTTAGATCAGCATATGTGATAAAATACTACTATCCTTGTATTGGGCACAGCTGTGCAACAACCTGGCCTACTCAATACTGTACAACTGCACCAATCCAGCGGCATACAGTACATGTTCACTGAGCCGTCTCACTTCACGATCATGAAAAACATGCAAATTAATCATTTGGAGACACTGGAGCTATGGGTAGTTAAGCCACAGCAGTAGACTGATGATAAATGTAAAGTTTAGGATTTGGCAAAAACGAATTATGTCAAATAATATTCCTTAACTTCCGTGGACCTGGGAATAAAAGTAATATTACTTTTTTTAAAGGTTGGCATAATCATAAACAAGGAATGATTCATTGTACAGCTGCAGTAGAATCTAATACCTTCTTCAGCTCTCTCACCATTGTGCAGACAGCGTAATCCTACCTCAATATGTTAACATATGCAACTTGGTTGTACATTTTAAATGAAAGCTAGAAACAAAAGAGTTTTCTGCTGTATGGCTGCGGTGGCAGGTGAGGACAACAAGATTTCACCGACTCCCGCTTATATAAATGGGGGGTGATAAAGGCAGACTCTGAATTTCTGAACCACCGTCTGCTTTTTTTGCTCGTCTTGTAAATGTAAAATATTAAAATCACCTTCTACATTTCCGGCAGCACTTGTTATTCACAATGGGGCACTAAAGTAATGCAAACAGCCGCCAGACCTTAGGCATAAGCGGAATCGTATGTCCGCTGTAGTTGGGGATTGACGGACAGCACAAATATTGGTTTTTATATCCGTGTGTAGGGGCAAACTGTTCCTCTCAGAACAAAATGCATATCATTTAGCTTTAGGGGAAATTGGCACATATCTCAGGATTCAGCTAAAGCGGAGCGTGAAGGGGGCTACACTAAAGCGGACATTCTCCCGAAATGAGCAGCTGTTTCAGGGGAGATTGGAAATACGGAACCGTGCGAGTCCATGCGCCTCCACCGCCGTCTGTGTGAGTCACACCGATCACCTGGGTGTCATTATGGGTTACGGACAGGTAGGCAATCCGTCCGCGGAAACACAACATATACTCACACAACCACTCCAGCCAATGTCACCTGGCTGACAAGTGATGCATCAGGAAAAAACATACACAAAATTTTAAAAGCAGTATCAGCCTACATTATGTCACTTTGGTTTTATAATTTAGAAATTTCATGTATAGATCACAGTGGGCAAAAAAAAAAAATAAAATAAATTTCTGTGTGAGCAAAGGCTTTTTAATTCCCATTAAAAGCAGTCAGGAAAAGCAGACTAATGAGTCAAAGAAAAGACACTTTACGTAAAAGGTTAATACGTTATTAGCATACAATTATGCAGAACCACCTTGAAGTGAAACTTGCATTGAAGATCCCCCCTCCATATCATATTTCCTTGTTGCAGCTCTATACCCGGAGTTTAACAAGAAAGGTAAAGTTCACCAACTCAACACTAACTTTCCCTGAATTCTACATGGGGGAGGGGATTTCATTTTCTGAATTATCCTTTAGAAAAAGAAATGCTGAATTATGTAAAATGACAGAAAAGTCGTTTTTTGCTCGAATAGAAGAACACCTGAACACCTCAAGCTTCTGACCAACACCGTGTTCCTACTGGAATGTTCACTGCAGCTGAGTTTTAGATTTTGCAGTTTAACAGCAGCACTGCAGAGTATTTCCCAGTGTTTCCTATATAAAATGCATAACCTACATCGTTTTATTGGCTGGTTTTAGAGTGGCTAGAAACTGCTAGGTACAGAAATATCTGGAAAGACCTTGCTAATTTACGTGAGACAGACCACCTGACTTTCCAAATGCAAACTGTACGTTTTCATAATGTTTCTCTTAGACAAATACTCTTTAAATATTCAATAACCCGTTACCCATTATGTCTGCCTCTATCTGTTACTTGTATCTATCCATATTTCTATCTATGATATTACTCATTACCTATGCTATTACTTTTTACTGTTACATTATAGAACTTTAAATTCTCTTCTATGCAAATATTTTTTGATCAGATCTTCTGAAGGTTGCTAAGGTGACGGTATCATCACATCATGGTATCTTTCATGATACGTTTTACTGAAACATACTGCATGTAAGAGGGAATCGTTTTCAGGTCAAGGAATAGCTTTTAATTGTTTGATCTGACTCATTGTTCTGTTAATACTTCAGAATCCCACTGATAAATAATTGGGAAGTCTGACAGTTTGCACAAAATGTGTCTCATTACATAGAGTGTAACTGAAGCGCCAACAAAATGCTCATTCTTCACAAAGCACTGCTCAAGATTTCCCTACCACAAACAGAGTGGAATTACTTCTTTTTATTGCAGTTGAGTAAATGTTACCCATAATTAGGCAAAACAGTTGTGACTCGCAGGAGAGTAACACACTCATCCAAATCAAACGTCTTTGCTTTGGTTCAGGCCTGATTACACAATGATGCAGTGCTGAATGATTGTGTTCCTAAGGCAAGACAGTGTGAATACAGTGGAGAGAATCTCTGCAGCATTATACTCACTACATGATTTGTTTTTTTTTTCCTGGCTAAAATTTCAAGGCCTCTAAAAACGAAAAAGCAGTAGATTGTTTCCCATGAGCTCTTTTGAAGCACCCCCGCAAAACCACGTAACGGGGCGCAAAGCTACTAGAACAACATTATTCATTATTTATACAATTTCTTATCAACAATATGTCTGCCTTTTTACATCTTCCTTTGCTGGCCATTACAGCCCAGCAGTGCTGGCAGAGGGCAGGATGCAGCACCACTATGGACGGCAATAATGTATAACACGGTTAACCCTGACAATTCCCCAGACTTCGAGAGCGGTTGAGCAGTAACAGGAGTTTGGCCGTTTGCTAAAAGAAAAAAAAAATACAATCAGATGTGTTTTTTAATCTCTTCTGTTGATTTTTACACAAGCAAGGTGTAATGCAACCTCATATATATATATATTTTAACGGTTCGGGAAAACATTACTGTATAAGACGACTATATTTTATAAATAAACTGCATCTGTAAAACTTGGTTTAATCCTGGTTCTGTTGGCAGAAGGCTATGGAGCTTGTTTCCAGGTTCAACATTTGTAAGGGAGCAGTACGCATGCGCAAGGTGACGCAGAAGACATTGGGAATGATCAGAAACCAGCCAGGTAGAGGGCAGAAACAACCTTCTAATGCCAGAGATGACTGTTAACTTATCGAACAGTTTCTCATGAATCGTAGAATGACATCAAGTGACCTTCAAAAGGAACAGGAAACATTAACTGCAGGTGTGAAGTGCACAGCTAGGACAGTTTGTATCAGGCTCCTAGAAGCAGGACTGAGGACTCATAAAGCAAGAAAGAAGCCCGTCATTAATGAGGAACAGGGAAGAACCAGGCTGCAGTTTGCAAAAAATTATATTACATACAGATGCATGCCCATAAATTAAGAAATGAGTTAAACAAAATGTTGTCATAGTTTCCTAATTTTTTCCAGGGCTGTGTGTGTGTGTGTAGGTGTAATGTACAAAGAGAGAGAGAGAGAGAGAGATTTGATTTGAGGTATTAATAATATTTACTCAGAAATAAAAAGAAGGCACGATCTTCTGGCCAGGAGGTAAGAATGAAGAGGAAGTCACAGCGGGAAAGTGAAAGGGACAGACTGCTGATCACAGCCAAGCTCATTGGGGTGCGTGTGACCCTTGTGCTATTGAGACCGTTTCTCGACATCGGTCAGAGAGGCAGAAACTTTGAATCTCCAGGAATCACATGGCTGCCTGGAAGAAGGAGACAGGGGAAGAGGACGAGCTTGTCCTGTGTATGTTTGTGTGTGTGTGTACAAAAGAGGAGCACAGTCTACAGACTGGCAATGTGAAGACTGACTTATTGCTCTGCCAATACCACTTAAAACCTCATTCTTCTCTTGGGGGACGGGAATTAAAATTCTATTTTTTACGTTGGCCTCGTCTGCATGGACATGGCATGGACATTTGTTGAAGGTTCTGTTGGCTATTTTTTGTAATACCCAGAACACCACAGAAAAACAGGGGAGGGGCCTGAGTGATTGATTCCCATACCTCACAGTGATGAAGCCCCTATTAGCGTGACAACTCTGAATAGCCTTCGCATTTAAAAGACGTTAATATGCATGGGCTATGCTGAAAAACGGCACTACGGAGCATGATGAAATCATAGTTCCGATCATCTTACCGTAGCACACAGGAATAAAGTCCGACATCCTGTAACTCCGTGGGTCGAAACCATATGGCGTCCTCTTCCTTACTCATGCGCAGGCCATCGAACGAGATGGGTTCCTCAAAGTCCCCGTGGCCCGTGCTTTTATACCACATCAGACTGAGTCCCGAGCTTTGGGCGTGTGTGTAGTTTGCACGGATGTATCCGTAAAACAGGGCACACTTAATCCTCACTGGCTCCCCCAGGAGCACTTTGTACTTCAGGTAGTCGACCGACCAGTCCGTGCAGCCGTCCACTGAAATGACAGACAGACAGAACAAAGGGAATCAGAACACTTAAACACTTAAAACACTTTGCAGTATCGCCATAAAAGCTCCATTATGTGGCCAGAATCTGTGCTGTACAAGCATTTGGGCTGCATTGCCACTAATACGAGGGGCAGAAAAGAAAACATGCATTACCCTCAAAGTTCTTGTTGAAGCCTTGTTACCATAGAAACACCATTATGCACTTACACTTAAAGGATGTTGTTAATGAGGTTTCACACATTTTATGCCAGATGTAATATCGGAAAATTATGCAACACTTTACTTTCTTTTTAGTTTCTTCTTCATCTCATGAAGACCTTTTGTGGAGAAAACTTAACTTCCTGAATCATGACTCACTACTGAATCGATATTTAAACAGTTGAGATACATAAATAGAAAGAGAGAGAGAGACTAAACAGATCAACATCTATTTAGTTATTCCCTTCTTATTCCCTAATACCAGTCTTTTATTTAGAAATAAGAAAAAAAATATTTCATAAGACTCGGAATTATATGTGAGTACAAGCTGTACAGACACTGCTGAGATTTCAGTTTCTGTTTTTGACAATCCACCTTACACATCAGCAAACATTGTGCTCTTCTGTGAAATTATGTTTTAGTATTTAGTATTTGTTTACTAAGATTAGAAAGTTTTGTTTAATTGTTGTATTTCAAGTGTCATTTCACATTGTGTGGGTATATCAATAGGCCATACCACTTTTGCGTTCAAGGTGTCCTTTTAAAAAAAAATGCATGGAGACAATATTGAGGTCAGACACATTAATCTGCTTAATTGTTGTGGTGCTTCACAACTTTTAGCTTAAGGCTGGTATTCAGCTCTCAATGAACCGGAGAAGCAACTGAAAAGGCATCTAATGCGTAAGCAGAACATAATCATACCTTATAGTTGAATTCTCCATGACAAAAATCAACGTTCAGTGGATGTTTTATTACAGTAATGTTCATTGGCCAAAACAGACAACCACAAAGCAGAATACGATCATAATTAATATTCATTATAATGTTAAAATACACCTTGAATAAAATACAGGAGTTTCCCGTATTCCTGTATTATGACAGAAGCGTATAGATTTCATGCTGAGAACGAAAAGGCAAAGCATGAGTCCAGCTGAGCCGTTGCTGTAGCTGTGACCCAGCGAGCACGTGGTTCTGTCCAGGAGAGACGCCTCCGGGTGCTGGAGGGAGGACACTGTTACTAGGTCACAGCACGGTTCACCAAGAGATCGGCGTGAAAAAGGGGCCTAGAGCAGAGGGGGCTGCAATCCTCAGAGATGTCTCTCCGCTCCATTAAGTAGCCGGGCGGGGAAGCTGGAGACGCTCGTTCACACACGCGCCAAGCCCAGCGCAAACACCCCCGCAGCCCTATAATCTCCTCTCAACGTCGACACAAAAAGGCTACGATAAACACTTCATTTTATGGGATCATTTGCCGTACCGTATCGTTCCGGCGATGCGCGCTCTGCTTAAAAAATATATGAAACACAACCAGGCATCTCACTTTAAATGTTATTACATTTGCTCATTCACACTCATACGATCACTCAGTAATAGAGTCGAAGGAGCATTTATCATGTATTATCGCTGGGTTTCTGTACGGACCACCATCCCCCCCACAAAGGATGAGGTTCAGCTAGCTGGGGCAGCACAATGCAGATTCTCTCCACCCTTCACACATCCATCAAGGGAGCTGTCACAGGGAGACCACATTCCCATTACCTCATAAATACAGAAAACGCCTGAATTATTCAACAGCATAATAATATTCTATTTGTATTAACATCCCTGGCTGTGTGGACCACGGAAATGCCCGGCGTAACACGGGCCATGTTAGAAAGCAGAGGAGAAACCCCCCCCCAGGCTCACGCTAGTATCCCTTCGCTTTCCAGGAAATGAGACCCAACCGTAACGTCGCGGCCTGAACTCTGTTCTTCTCAGCTGCTGCCGGAAGGTTCTACAGCAGGATTTGAGGACACAGGGGACAAAACCTGCAGGGGGGGGCAAGAGGATAGGGGGTGTCCGGCAGCACTAGAAGTGAGGCCCCCTCCCGGCGTGTCACAGAAGCTGGAAGGGAAATTCCAATACAGAGACTGGGACTCCAGGCAATCTCACGTTTTTTTAACGGTGGATTTTGTGGGATTGGCTGCAGGAAATAATGAGAGCGGTGAGGATGCTCAGGGAATCGGCATGCGCCGCCGATCCCAGAACAATAACGCGGGAATGAGATCGGCCACGCAGCCGGCATCCGCAGCTTGCTATGAAACCCCAGGCAGCTCGGCTGAAACGCACACGTGTGCAGGGGCTGGTATAAATGAAGATTAAGTGCTGAGGGTTAAAGATGGAGGCGGGGCTTAGGAGCCCGTTCATTCAGTGGTGGAGAAGGCTGGGGAGCTGATGGGCTTCTCAAGTTATTCTGTTTTTGTTCATGTCTGTGTGTGTGTGCAGGGTGGGGAGGTATTTTTTATGTCATTTTGCATTTTGGGATACGCAATATAAAGCAATATACGCGACAACCTCTTCTTCATCTTTATATGCTTAATGCGTATTTTATTGGCGGTATAAAGGTTAAAATGCACAGTAATGTCATAACGGTGCAACTGCACACATAGTAAGTATCCATTCCTGTCGTTATGAATATGCATATACTCCTGGTATGTCAAGTGCAGCATCACGTTTCTGATGGATCTGTCAAAAGATCAATCAAATGAGGAAAAGGCGGCTGCCTAAACAGCCATTTCTAGCCACACCCCCGACTTCCCAGCTTCCTTTTGCCATGTACACTGAATGTGGACAGTCTTCACCCTGTCTGCTATACTTCTAAAGCTGCTTTCATTGTCACGTGATATACGTCGATGTCACACCATGTCCATTACTGGTGTGTGGCCTGTCAAAGCACACTGCTGACATGCATCCATCTTCTCACTGTCATTCATGGTATCACATCATACGTTTTTGGACTTTCAATTTCTCTAAGACGCAAGATCTTCCCAACTCATAATGACTAGCAGGTTTAGTTAAATAGTATGGTATCTTGGTTGGGGGGCTGTAGCTGATTTTACTTATATACAGAACATAAATATAAATAGATATAATGAGGTGTGAAATTATATTGGTGTTAGACTGTCACACTGCTTATTTACTCTCAGGTGGGATGAATGACAAGATGAATGCTGGGAAATGATAGGAGGAGGGAGGAGGGATATTAGGTTGGGGAGTAAAGAGGCATGAAGCAAAGTGCGGGGAGGAACAAACACAAGTATGACGGCTTCAGTGTCAGCAGAAGGAAGATACACAGGGAAAGTCAGGCAGCATCAAACTCTGAAAACAGCGACAGTGAGCCGAGGCCTCAGGAATCAGCTTGTTGGGGGGGGGGGATTACACACAGATGAATTAAATGAATGCGCCCCCCCATGAAATAATTACTTTACAGGCTCTAGGAGAACAAACTGAATGCTGTTACAGAAACTTCCTACAATTACATTGACATTTCTAAATACTAGAAGGTAGTTTCTTTTTCTCAGTCATTTCCATGGTTACGAAAGGTTAACCATGCTAATCAAGCATCGATTAATTAAGCCCCATTTTGTGTACAGTAATATCTTGACAGCTGTGTGGCAGTCTGTAACTAAACTGATCACTCGTGGGGATCTCTCAGTGTAATTATAACCCGCAATTATCTTCACAGGCAGTTTGATGGGAGGCATCCTTCCTATACTGTTGGCCCCTCTGATACACAGATTTGGTTGGAAGCCAGAAAAGATTTTCGTGGTTTAACTATAGATTGAAATTAAATATTATAATGTACTAAACAGTTTTATGAAGACTGCACAGACGTATACATTCTCTGAGGTAGGCTGCACATGCACGGATCAGCATCCTTAAACATCACAGCTTCATAGCACCAAAATGCAATTAGCTTATCAGTGGATGGAGCCAGCACCGTTACTACAGTTACTGGTTATGCTAAATGTCAAAGAACTTCCCCGGTCAGCGTATTGAAAATCCATTTTGCTGCAAATGCCGATTTATTTGTTTATTTATTTTTTTGAGCGAGAGAGAAAAATGCTTATTTCAAGAGGAAGTACTTTATCCAGTACACATTATTCAATTTCAAAACCTCATTTAATCCAGTAAAGAAATTGATCAAAGTAAAGGTTCTGAAAAATCCTTTTGTGCTACAGTCAAACCTCAATTATTTCTGAAACTGATTTTATTTATTGAACACATTGCCACTTGTTTTTTATCCTCTTTAACTTCTCTGCGCTGCACAGCATTTTACTATAAATACATCTGTTTGGTCATAGTCCCCCAATACTAATGCTTGATTTTTGAAAAAAAAACAAGTTTTCATATCACCGGTGTCATGTACGTGTTGGCTTGTGCGGTCCCAAGGTGATGCAAGATGACAAGATTAAGAGAAAAGCAGAGTGAGAGGGAAAGAGAGAGTGATTGAGAGAGGGAGAGACCAGGAGAGACATTGAGAGATGGAGAGGGTGGAAGGAGACAGAGAGGGGAGGTGACTCCATTGAGCCACATTAGGAAGGGCTCCCTCAGCCACACCGGCAAGAGATACATGCACGCACACATGCACGCAGGCATGCACACACATGCACGCACACATGCACGCACACATGCACGCACACATATGCACGCACACATGCACGCACACATATGCATGCACACATGCACGCACGTACACATGCACGCACGCATGCACACACATGCACGCACGCATGCACACACATGCACGCAGCCTTGCGACTACGCTGCTTCCTTCGTGTCAATCAGAGGGTGAATCTGTCTTACTCTTCCACAGCAACTCCACATGCACCATGACTCCTATCCGCCATCATAACAAAGGTTTTTCTTAGGTGAATCTCAGAACACAACATGACAATAACTGTCTCAGTGTGACAAACTATGGATCAAATACCATCCATAAATCCAAGATGGCAGCTAACACTGCTGCCAGATCGTGCTGCACCTATCATGCTACAGTATGTGCAACATGTATGACTGAGCAAATATCTCGAATTCCCTGTGAGTGCAAACGTACCTGTCCATTAAAATGCTGCCTGTTTATCCATATAACCCACATCACCATTAACCAGGAAAGCATTACATTAACGCACAGCATTAAAACAAACTGAAATTAACCTGAGATCTCGATATCTCAGCACAGGGATTCCAATGGGCGAGCAGCAACATCCTCTCTGCTATGGGCGGCATCACCAGTTAGAATTCCTGTGCTGAGATACATATATAAAGGGAAGAAGCGACTTTGTAATGTCAGAGATGACTGTTAACTTATCTGACAAATTCTCACAAACTGTAGTATGATATCAAGTGACCTTCAAACGGAATAGGAAGCATTAAGTGCAGGTGTGATGCTGCTCTGCTAGGACAGTTTGTATCAGGCTCCTAGAAGCAGGACTGAAGTCCCACACTGCAAATCATTCTGTGCTTGCCAAGTCTGAAAATCTGAAATCTGGAAATATAACATTAACTAAATACATTAACTTTAACTGTTTTTAAAAGTATTTACTAGTTTCTGTCTTTGAATTTTGGTGTATTCTTAAATTGATCATAAATCTGTCTTGTAAATCTTACAATTGACTAATTTAATGGCAAAACAAGCTACATTAGTCAAATTATCAATTTATACCATGCTTTTCCCTTGGGAACTTGTCCCAAATTGAAAGTTGCTTGATTTAACAACCACACAATTTTTATATTTTTCATTCAATGAAAATGGCCTGACATACTCCACCTACAAGAATATGAAAGGACATTCTTGTCTCTTTGTCTCTAGCTGACATCCTCGCTCACTCTGTCTCTAGCCGACATCCTCGCTCACTCTGTCTCTAGCTGACTCCCTCATAGAATCATTCTCTTTTTCACCATCTTGCACCCCTCATATTTATATCACGTGTATGTTGTGAGATGCCATTGGCTGTATAACAGCACATTGCTGACTACTTTCAATTGTCAATAAATGTTGGGAAATTTCATTTGCACTCATTTGTATGATTTCACGTCCTAGTTGTAAATTGTACCCTCTGAGATTACTACTTATTAAAACTACTTTTAAATTAAATATGTGTTTAAGGCTACTCATCCAAGATTAATTAGGCTGTGGTA
>JAODKF010000040.1:14131779-14142788 GCA_026779585.1 Mormyrus proboscirostris
GCAAACTCCACACACATGTAACCCAGGCGGAGACTCGAACCCGGGTCTCAGAGGTGTGAGGCAACAGTGCTAACCACTTTTAATTAAACTCACATTTAGAAGACCTTTCAGTTGTAAGATCAGAGCTGACCTTTCAGGATGTAAAATCAGAGGCAGGTAGTACATTGAAACACACACAGTTTTCTTTGACTTGGCTCTCTCTGTTTCTCTAGTTGTGTTTTTGAAACAGAGCAGGACTAGGTATACACTCAAGAACCCATAAAAATAAAGCAATTTTCTACAGATAAAGTAATTAGGAAATCCAAAGTTTTTTTGATAACGCACACGGACGCCTTGATCATTAAGGTCATGCAGACATATCTCTTTGAAGCACATTTTGTGGTCTGTGCCATAATGGGCGGTCACCTTTTCATTTACACCTACCTTTTCTATCATTGTGAAAATGCTGCTATGGGTGAACATCTCTGGTGAATTTAACCCTTTAGGTGACTATCTGGAATCAATATGGAAGCAAATGAATATTATCTGACAGGATAACAAACGATGGGACAAGATCTATACATCCATATTCAGACTAGTTAGTCCATACAGGGTCACAGTGGAACCTGAAGCTTATCCCAGGAAGCAGGGGGCCAAGGCCAGAGCACCCTCATAAGAACACAAGGCAGGCCTCACCCTGGGGGGGGGGGGTGCACGTCTGTCGCAGAGCACCCTCATAAGAACACAAGGCAGGCCTCACCCTGGGGGGGGGGTGCACGTCTGTCGCAGAGCACCCTCATAAGAACCCTGGCAAATTGTGGGCAATTTAGAGACAGCATGTCTTTGGACTGCATGAGTAAGCACAGTACACAGCAAGCCCATTTAAACATGAAGAGAACACACAAACACCTTACCGGCAGGGACTGGAATGGAACCTCATTTTTGCAGGTTGAGATTGAGCTGGGTCAAACAGTATTAATTCCTATTCGATGCACAGATCAGGCAAACCACCTGAAAATTGAAGCCATCACCATTATAACCATCCTAATCCATCCCTATTTGATCATGTGGTTGTTCCCAAGCCCAGGAAAGGGGTTCAGGGCTTTTTAAGAAACTTTCTGACACACTAAAAATGAAGTGTGTCATTTTACTGTCCTCCCCCCTCTGTACACATTACTCTTCACAGCCATGAATCAATACGTCCATTTTTAAAACATCTTCCTTTTCCACGGGTATCCAGTCCCAGCAGTGATAATATAAGATACCCCACAGAAGAAAGTGCAGACAGCAAGGTATTGCGTCCTCTGGATAAGGATAGACAGGCTATTGGTGGGCTGATGGTGGTGAGGATGAAGAGCAACTAAACTCATCAATCCATTACAGCATCATCTGCTCAGTAATGCACCTTTGGGTTCCATTTAATCTCAATGAAGTAATGATTACAGCTGATCCCTCAAGCTGTAAACAAAGACAAAGCACCACAGTTATGACCCAGACAAGGCAGCACATCTTCTCAAACGCTATGGGCTGCGTAAGAGTCAATATTGCTATACATTTACTGTATAATTATGCTTGCGAGTTTTTTTTTTCTTTTTAGCAGCTGTTGAGCTGTCAGAGGGACAGCATTGTTCTTATGATGGGACAGTTATGGTAGCTTTGGCCATGAACCCTTTAAGGTTGGGGGTTTTACTCCCAGTCTTGGCTCACTGAGTGTCCAGTTTTCACATTTGTTTACCACATAGATTCTGAAGTTGGGTTGGTGAGTTTGAGCACGGCAAAGCATTCAGGGTGTTGCCCTGCCTTGTGACCTAGGCTGCCTCCACCCAGCCCTGCATTTGTCTTGGAGAATGCATGCAACTCTCATGCAAAAGCAGTGGAGGTAAACTGTAAGCTGATTTTAAACATATACTAGATAATCTTGAAAATTAATGATTATTAAAATTGCAAAACTCGTTCGGTTTTCTCTGCCTATGACAAAGTAAAAATGTTTTAGCTTGAACCCCCGTGCTATAATACCTGCATAACATTGAAGGAAAGAAAAAGCCTGATCTTAATCTAGCTGACTAGCAATGTAAGACTTGGTTGTGCATACCATGCGATGCTGGTATTAATATTGTACGTTGTCCAGTCCCACTACAGATATTTTTCAAATTCAGTACAAAATACCTCGCCTTGCATTGTAATGTCATTTGGCATACAGTACCAGTTTTTACACCGGTGCGAAACCAACACCTTGAAGTACCGTTGTTTTGGTACATTTTTGAAGTACCAAAAGTATGGTACCTGGTGTGGTGGAAAAGCGCCCTTTAGTTTAGAATGGTGAACTGGACAGCTTCACAGAGCCGCTGTACATGCTGTACGTACTCTGTTATATGCTGTACGTACTCTGTTATATGCTGTACGTACTCTGTTATGCGCCATGTTTCCTCTGTGTACCAGCATCCTCTGTTACTTCCAGGTCAAAGCCCAGCATGTGGATCATGCGCAGAGCGCATAGGCCAGTTTGAATACGATTGAAAGTATACATGCAGGAGAAAATCGACTCCCAATTGCAGAGATGCATCAGACAATAACATGCAATTTTATAAATTTAAATATATAAATATGTCTATTATTATTAAAGGATGAACTACTGAATATTGCTTTTTAATTCCCATGGTTTCCAACTTACGGTTCACTAGATATTTGTACCTAGGATCAGAATTCGCAGCTTGACACAGCATCAAATGACCCCACAAAATTCCCATTAAGTGCGGTTCAAGCACAGGGATTTCATTGCTCTTAGAAAGTCCTGCCCACTGATAACTTCACAACTGAAGTGTGCTTCTCCAGAGCAAGAATAGAACAGAATACATCCATCAATATCAAGTACAGGGTCATGGTGAACCTGGAGCCTATCATAGCAAGCAAAGCCCAAGGCTCAATGGAGAGGCATTCTATTTTGGGGTACACACCCGCACAATCCCGCAAACACTTTGGAGAACTTGGATCTTCTGTTAAAAATTGTGATTCTTCAAGGTGGCAATTTTTTATCGCTGTGAAATAAAAATTTTATTTCTAAATATCAATTTAAACATTGGTTACACTTGGTCCTGCTAATATATTTGCCCAGTTGCACACAGCCTGATTTGCAGGAGTTCGGCAAAGTCGAAAATCACAAATAATGATGTCTCATTGGCTGCAGCTCGCTGCCACACTCATTGCCAGTTGTAGCATTTTTCACACTACAGGATTTGGAGTTACCGACAGCTGTTATTTAGCCTCCGAGATACTGTATCTGATGGGCATCTGCCATGCATAAGCAACTCTGTCTAATTGTGTCTGTGGACTCATAGTGATTGAGCACCAATTTGCCAGAGCAGATCGCAACCTGATTTGCCTCTGATCTGGGCCTTTGGTTGTCGATCGGCAAAAGCTTTCGGCGAGTGGAAAATTGGGGCTAAAATCGTGCAAGTGTGAACTCACTTATTCTTTTTCAGCTCCGTCTGAATTTCCTGGCAAAAGCACACACTCAGATGACATTGTCTAGAATGAGTTGACATGGGTTAATGAGTTACCAGACATTCTTAATATTATCAACCGCTTTCTCTCTCTGGTGTTTATGTTATTTATTGGGAAGCCAGAATGTTCCCAAACCACTGATTTATGTGCTGTGGGAGGCTCTTCGAGCTCTCAAGCACTAGCCACAATGACAGATGCACCAATCCGATATTCAGATCAGTGTCGGAGCCGATCAAGACCTATTCGATGGATTGGATATCGGCCATATGTGCCCAAAACCACATTTGATACTTTTTTATTTAGTTTTCAGCAGTCTGTATATTTCTTGTTAAATCAATTTGTACAATCAATCGCAAGACAGCTCTTCCCCATTTATATACATATTTTGCAGCATTCAAGCTGAATGCTACTCAGTTTTTGCCATTCAGTGGGTGTGAGTAAAGTGACGTCCACTTACAGTGATGTCGTGAGCATACGCTTTGCAGCAGGAGTGTAAGAACATCAGATAAGAGGGCGATGATCTGAAAGTATTTTACACCGCGAAGCAACATTCAGTGGAAAATGGCACTAAACAAAGTGCATTCAATTCTGTGAGACAATACGAGTGATATGAAAACTGCAGTGGATGATTTGGGAGTAGCTGGCCTGGGTTGTTTTGCGCACTCACTACAGCTTTTGATACACAAGAGGCTGCTATCGCTATGAAATGTATGTGAACTGTTGCCAGTGGAGGAAGAATCGTGGGGCATTTTAAGCATTCACCATTTGCTTATACTCATGCTTATACATTTGCTTGGAAGATATTCATACTGAACTGCAAATGCCTCAAAAATCCTTAAAACAAATAAGGTGGACAGGTATGTTATTGTATATCTCTAGTAGCCTAATTAAAGATTTTTTGGCATACAATTCTTTTGTTTGCATTTACTAGTTTTAAAAAATACTGATAGTGACATATAAAGTATAAATATTTATGCATTATATATACATTTATCACATTGAAATATTTAAGTACAAAGAGCTGTTCTATTGGACTCTGTATTGGTACCGGCAGTCGTGTATCGGAATCGAATTGGAACTGAAAACATGTTAATCATCCAACAAAAACAGCCAACTAAAAGCCACAATTAGCCACAACAGCCACAATATTTTCCATGTAGAACATGCACTCATGAATTTAGGTTTCACCCATGTCAACACATGCATTAAATAATTTCACTGCATGTTCCAAACTGAAAAGGTTGCCGCGGAAAGACATGCAATGAATATGTGCACCATTACAGTGCTTGTCTTTACTGTAAATGCGGACCTGAAACACTCTTCAGCAACTGCTTAAAAATTGAGATACATATCGAATCGGCAAACAGTTATAGATGTAATATCTATTGGGGCTGTCATGCTGATTGCCATTGTGCCAATGCTGCCTGTCTATTAACATGACGTCAATCTATTCAGGCTTTTAATTTGCCGGTGTTTAATATAAATCCACTATAGAAAAATAGGAAGAAAATTAAAATTGCCGTCTTGGCAATAGCCATCAGCATCAAAGCAGACATTCTTCGTATTCTGCTGCTTACTACATGGGTCAGATTTAAAGCAGAAATACAACTCTGGTCTGCCTGTAGATACCGAAATATGCGGTTGGAGTAAGATCGACAGATTTCATGTAAGAGGGATGGGCGTGTCCTTAGTGGTGTGAACAATGTCCTTGTCAATGGAAATGAAGTAGAATTAGGAATTCCTGCAGTCCAAGGCTTTTACTACAACATAATTTGAATTCGATTCATCTCTACACAATACAAGGCACTAAATCTATGCATAGCCTGATTGGCTTCAGTAGGAGATATGGGGGAAAGTCTGCTTCCAGAAGGTGAAATGGTCGCCATGTCGTTTGCCAGCCATTTGTAGGACAAACATTAGACCTGTCTGCTAGACAAGGAAGACAATGATTTCATCTGGACACCTAATGTGTCAACATGAAAATATCACAGGAATAATGTATGATATTATATGGAAAAGGAAAAAAACATGTTCTGCACAAATTAACATTTTAGAGTTTTTTTGTGGGGCTGAAATAAGCTACTTCAGTTACATGGCGACTGGCAATAATAGAAAAAAGGAAAAAAAATACATTACAAAAGAATGAGAAAGGCACCGTTTCTGACTTAATGATTCAATATTTTGTAATAAATGAGATATTCTTGGGAGCTCAGAGAGGAAATGGATCCATCTATTTCGGATGGGTTTTGGAAATACAGAATGTCCTCATTTAACGACTGCAAGTGAGACGATTATTCCGATGAGACTGTGTGCTCTACTGAGAGAGTTTGAGCTTATGTTTAAGCGGTGACATGGCTACTTGTCATTTTGTAAATAATGTCAACAAATAGCAGAGAGTGGTGTTGTCATACCCTGCTCGTCCGATCCTCCTGTGTGCCACGCCCCCCATTAACCTTGTGTGGAATCCCTGCGTTTATCAGCTGTTTCTTGTTATTGTCATTAAGTCTGGTGTATTTAAGTCCATGTCAGAGTATGTTTCCCTAAGTCTGTCATTGAAGTGCAGTGGTTAGCACTGTTGCCTCACGCCTCTGGGACCCGGGTTTGAGTCTCCGGGTTGGAGGGTTGGAAAATGGATGGATGGATGGATGGATGTGTGACCTGTAATCCATCGGTATTCCATTGGCTTCATACTGGTTGGATCGATATAGGCGAAAAAAAAAAAGTAGGTAATGCATTAATATTACTGCCAAAGAAATCGGTGCAACTTTGCAAACTGTAATGCTGCACTTAATTATAACTCGTATTCAAATACATTTTTTGTATAGCTCTATGTACTGTATATACATAGAACATGGGGAAAACATGCATTATAAAATCTTTAATTAGATTAAGTAGAAATGAATGACTGTGTTAGCCGTTCTCAGATTCCCTGGTTTGACTTCTGCAGACGCTAAATAAGAAGAATCCTTCTGTGGTGGTATGAAGAGGGAGAAGAAGCCTTCTGTGGTGGTATGAAGAGGGAGAAGAAGCCATCACTAGCCAACATCCATCTGGCCTGTGCTGGTCGGATATTGTCTCCTACCCAACTGTCCAGTCAATGCACAGCAGAAACAGTAAAAGTTCGCTTTGTAAAATGCTAATTATGAAATGAATATTGATAAATATTGACATCGATACTATAATAAGTAACCAGGGTATTTTAAAAGAATATTTTTTCAAGAATGCCTCATACTCACACAGAAACTAAGGTTACAGACAATGTCCTTGACCAAATTTGGGACTTTTAAAATGGATCCTTTTAATAACTTCAAATTGAATTCAAATTAGCTGCACACTGGTTATAGAAAGAACATTTCCCTACTGTGCATGAAATAATGTCATTCAGATATGAGCTTCTGATTTAGCTTTTTTTTCTAGTTCTGCAACAAAAAGAACATTCTTGAAAAAAAAAAACTTGCTTCGGTTTTACCCATGGAGAGTTATTTGTAGCTGTTTGTTTGTTTTCTCCCAATATATCACAATACAGCCTGAATTATGAGACTTTGGGGAATCTCATTGTTACTTCAGCAGCTCTTTATAAGAGCATCAGGACATTGTGGTAAAAGCACCAACCCCTTCGGAGAATGCTTCTTCATAATAACTAGTTCAGAGTGCTAATTATTACTTTGAATAACCGTGATAAAAGAGGAGGTTCAATGTGCAGTTCTATGTGTTACAGAGTCGACACAGGTCATAACTACAGTACGTTTATACAGATACGCAAAGCGATACAGCACAAGTGTTCAATTGTAAAAAACCAAGACAGCTGCCATTTTCAGCATTTAATGCAGCGTTGTCTTTGCACAAAGGCATGCAGTGTTTCTGTGCTGTTTGAAGTTTTTTTTTTTTAAAAAATAAATAAATAAAAACTGTCACATCCTTAATCTTCCTCAATGGAATTACAGTCCCTGAAACGTTATCTTTCTATTCCTATGCATGTTTATATACTCTGCAGAATCAATGTCCTCCGGTTTGACAAGTCATTATCACTCCTATTCTTCAAATGCTTACACTTACTAATGCAGCACAGCAGATTTTTGAAGGAAGAAAAGTTAAATTTTTACAGCTGCATCGACACTGTTTAATCTTAGGTTATAATGAGCTGTTGTACTTTATCTATTCAGTTTCTGAAACCATGGAAAACCAGAATCACAGAAAAAGGGCTGTGTGAGCCGGTTGCTCGTTGAGGTGAATAAGGTGCAAAGGTCACAGGGACACTAACAGTATTCCTGGTAAAGGGTGCCGTGAGAATGTCCTGGTCAGTAATGGCACAAACTAGGTTGCACATCAGGGACCAGGTTCCCCTTTTCAGGGTTACAGGGACGAGGCAGGAGTGGGGTCAACGCAAGACGCAAGGGCAAACAACAAAGGCAACCAAAAATAAAGAAGCCTGACCCTATGCAGCCTGGGACAGGCTCCAGGCCCAACAGTGACCTTGACCAGGAAAAATGGTTAGAAGACGGATAGATGGATTTGTCCACCGGTGAAATATTCCTGTTTTGAAGAGACAGACTTGGAACCATAGTCTGAGTAGGATTTGTGGGGCATGTTTAGAGTCTGTAGAGAAGGAAAAGGTAAATGGAATCACAACATTACTACCATTCATCCCCAACCCTCCACCCCTGAAAAGGTAAACTGAATCACCCCCCCCCGACCAACGAACTTGAGGGCATATATGGAATCACAGCATATCTCCAGGTGACCCTCCTTCCCACAGAGGTATACTGGATCACAACTTCCCAGCTGTACAATGAACATGTTGATTGATGGTTTATCAAACTTTGCATTTTTTTTTTCATATCATGAAGTTGCTCTTTCATAAAGAAAATGTGTTTGATGCTCTTGTCAGTTTATTTCACTTTATTATCAAAATAAATGTCCCATCAGAATGAGTGGCCCTTAGGCAAAGAAACCTCATAGAAATTCAACAGAAATTCATACTTTTGGCTTATTTACAAACCCTCCAGATACCTGCACTCCCTCTCTTCATCACTAGCATGTTATTAGGCGTCGGCGTTAGTCTGCCCCAGATGCCTGTGCATACTGTACCCCAGCTGGGGTCACCCCTGCCCAGCCCAGATAGCTACTGCACATGAATATCCTTCGGTTAGCTTGGCCCTCAAGAAGGAAGGAGAACCAAAGTGTGTCATATGCTGGGTGGGAGGGATCTACAGTACAGGTAAGAAGCAAATGTCTCTCATGTACATTACTGAGTTCTCCACCTACCGTCGTGATCAGCATAGGGGGACGGTATCTCCACTGTGGAGGACTGGGGAGAACTGAAGCTCGTGTGAAGGGTGCGAATGGCTAGAATGCAGAGGAAGACGTAGGGCAGAGGTGGCCATGACTGAAGCAGAGGCTCTGAAAATCAACTCCACCTACAATGGCGCTCTAGCACATCCCACTAGAACCATGACGTCCACGTCCGGATGACGCAATACTGATGCAACATTTGGGGACAGTAGAGCATGACTTGTGGATCTACGTATCCCACAATGCAAGAATGGCACCCATTTATCATTAAAAACGGGCAAAAAAAAAACATATGGGCACTTCAGTCTGAGGTAAAGTGCTGATTGTTAGCGAGCAATGCTTCCCTCTTAAACAAGCTGTGCCGTTAATGGACTTTTTAGGGCAGCGAGAGTTGCTACATTAGCGCTAACAGCTCTGGCTCATCAGAGAGTGCAGGTTAGAATAATTAACACGCGTAGAGCCTTGTCGGAAGCCTCCTGGCAGGAACAGATGGTCGTGAGCCATGTGCCCCAATCTTAAAGCAGTCCAGTAGCAGAGGCACGCTCTCGCGTCATAGCAGCGTCGCGGACAGTCCCAGTGTCTCTCCGGTGCCATTAGTTCAGGACAAGGTCTGACCGAGGGTACCACAAATAGACAAGATATACAGCATCCTCCAAGACCTGCCGTGTGTTTATCTTTTTAAATAGGCCAACTGATCCTAAAGGAAGCAGTACAATTTTAGATTAAAAAAAGGTTCCAGTGGCAGGAGGGTATCTGGACAGGCCAAGACCAGTAACTGCACCACTGAACCATCTTTAAGGAGCGTCTCATAGTAATTAGCATAGCCTTGTTTAAATGAATGTTACTTAACTTGCAATTTACACAAGCAGAAGAACACAGGAATGCTGCTTTGCACATACAGTATCCCTCCTTTGCTTCTTTGGGACAAACATACACACAAGAGAAAGAAGCTGAGAGTCCAAGGACAGGGTCAGACCATTTATACAGGGGGTCAAAAGCCTTGCTCAGGCCCAAAAGACGTGATTCTTTTATTCGGGACAGGATCTGAACCGGGGACTTTCTGATCACAGACATAGAGGTCTAACCCACAGAGACACACTCCAGCCCTCGGGGGGATTAAATATGATCCATAAACAACAACCAATAACTAACGCAGGAAAACGACCAGGAAGCATTTATTTTGTTACTTATTGAGCCACTAAACAAATTTTGACAAATGCTAGCGAATTTCTCTGCATGGTGATCCTCCCATTCCAGATTTTGGTCCTGCTCTCTACTGGCACCATGCTGGGAAAGGCCCTCCGCCCTCATCCACTCCTCCTCGGAAATGACTATGAAGCCCCTGTGTAAATGATGTATTTAAAACAGCTGCAGAACTGCCCGTCTGGCTCCATCTCTTCGTGATAATATGCTGCTCCCTCTGTATCATTGGCTTCCCTCCCCTCCTCAGCAATGAGGGGGTGTTCTGTCCCTCCCACCGCAATGTCACTCGCCCTGGCAACCCCATATTTCCCTACATGTCTAGAGAAGGGGAACGGGGGCTATTTTCACGTGCCGCCCACATCTAAAGACGGCTACACTTCGCGCAACGGAGAGCTCATGAGCTTAAAAAAATAAATAAAAAAAAGCTTAAAATTTTACATAGGAAACCTCTGAGCTCTTCAGCATCTGGGAGGAAATGGACCCAAACCTGTCTTTATATGGATAATGCATGTCTAAGAAAAACAGCAGTGCGTCGTGGTTATGTAAGAACTACGAAGAACCTTTCAGACAGTAGTGGAGAGAAAATTCATTCATTCATGTGAAGCTTTATGTTTCTAAACCTCCCCTTTCTTAACCTGACAGTTAATCTACCTGCAGCTAGGTTAGTAATTAATCTCATTCCCTGAGACATTAGGACTCGGACAGGGACCCACACCAGCAACCAGGTCACATCCATAGTCCCCTTGCAAATACTCAGAATCCACCATCTTATTTTGAGGGCAAAACAGAATCAGGAATAAAGGAATATTTCATCTTCATAAAGAGATACCATACATATAACTGTATAACATTTAGAAAATTGTGCTTTTTTGGTTCAACTAAGATAAACACTTTTGTTAGGAATGCTTATTTTACGTTTTAATGCATCACATGTCTCCGCCTGGGTCGCATGTGTGGGGAGTTTGCATGTTCTCCCCGTGTCGTCGTGGGGTTTCCTCCGGGTACTCCGGTTTCCCCCCACAGTCCAAAGACAT
>JAODKF010000040.1:14172481-14188717 GCA_026779585.1 Mormyrus proboscirostris
GGGGAATCACTCTCTATAAGATATAATGATTATCATCTACCACCACAGAAGCTCAGTCTTCTTTTCTGCACCAAATACATACGCTCATTTAGTGTCTTTTGATTGTTCACTTCTATCTAATTTTACAGCAACGCATTTACAGTAAGTGAATGTCAGTATATTCCTTGGCTGAATGAAAAGACGTGATTGCAGAACACAAACAAAAGCTTACAGCTGACATTTGTGACTTTGGACAAGTGAAGCACAGCTTGTGTTTCTCCAGCAACATTTTAAAAGCACTGTCAGATCTTAAAGTGCAATAGAGGAACATTCATCAGAGGACCAAGGCTTAAAAAAACCTCACGAACATCTAAGATACTGCAATTAAGAATTCCATACATTCAATGTTTAGAATTCATCACCGTGAGAATGATTTAATTTATCCACTAGCACCTTAACTTGCATATGTGTAGTTTAAATCAAATGCAAAATAAACAACTTTTTGTCAGAACCTCATTTCACATTCACTTCAGTGCTCATAAGCTTAATGAAGCTTAAACATATATTCACTCTGCTAAGTATAAAATATAGCAATCTAATGATGAAGGGACATAATGAAATCTGATCGTTTACAATTAGAGGTAACTCTCTTCTTTCTCACGTTTTTAATATTTAATAAACAAATTATACATATACATAAATTATACATATAGAGTCTTTAAACAAATCCCCAATAAATACAGTTAAATGATGCATTCTACCAATACGTTACGGACACCAAACTGAAGCTTGAGCAAGTCACAATTCGTCACCGCAATTATTTCACAAATGCATTAATGTAATTATTTCGGAACATCTGTGGTACAAAGTAACATTTCCTGTCATTTGCTTTAAATTGCTTTGGATAAATTACTTAAAATTTTAAATAACAGAAATTAAAAATGAGTTTAAAAAAATCTTATAATGCCTGCTTATTGCCTAATTATCAGTAGCATCCCAAGAGAAACATAAACACAGCAAAAAATCACTAAGCAATAGTTCCAGCAGAAATAGAGCTGTTGTGACACGTATAAAACACGACAGTTTCTCCTGTTCACCAAAAAGCCCACTGCCTTATGAAGGATCTTGTGGTGACAGGTCTAGCATGTCATAGAGGTGTCTGGACGTGATGCCGTGGTCGTCACGGTGACATTACAGTGTCATTCTTCAAGCAATGTAATAAAATGTCTTGGCCTTTTTTGCCTGAAAGTAGGCCATGGTACCGTTTGAGGGTTCGAAGGCCCTAGAGGACGGCGACTTCCCCGGATGCCCCTCTTTGTCACAGAAGTCTATGCATTTAATTGGTTCAGAGCTTCTAGCTGCACAGCGGGTGCTGTCAGGCCTAGAGGAAACACTCAAGCTATGTTCTTTTATTCTGTATCTTGGTAACAGTGTAATTGCTGCAGAAAATCGGAACAAAAATACAAAGGCCACAAATTTGTAGAATGCAAAGGAATTTGTGGGAATAACATTGTGTATCTCGAGCTTGTAATGAAAATGTAGGTGTGACACTGGGAAATGGATTCAGTATAATGAGCTCCACTGTTATATATCTGCCTCAAAATATCTAAAAAAATCATGCTAACATTTCTCTGCGACTGAATTATCAGGAGAGATACAGCATGGATACAGCAGGACATGTGCCTCAGCTGCTTGGGACGGCTGAGTGATAACATGCTGAGACCTTGTGTTCTGCTGGGATGATGCTGAAGTGGTCTGCCACACTCTGATATCTGAATCAGTGCAGAGCCACCATCGGTCGGGTTCAGATCTGCTTAGATTGACAGGGAAAGAGAACGTCGGCCTCAACTCACCCCCCTGTGCAGGGCGGGGGGGGGGGGGGGGCTTGGTCTGGCTGCGGCATGAGTAGGTCCAGTGGGAGCAGCACTGTGGTCTCATGCTGTGAGAAAACACTCAAAGAGCTGCTACTGAAGGACAGCGGAGTGAGAATGAGAATTAGCGTGACTCTCCTTCTGAGGACAGACAGTCTCCAGTGTGAAGCCCTGTCACACTGACAGAAAGCAGCACTGTCGCTATTGATAAAGGCATCCAAATGCAGTGATTGAAAGGTTACCCAAGACTAGCCAACCAACAGACATGATGCAATGTAGCACAATTAATGGGATGACTATTAAACACCATACCAGCTACACAAATAATAAATAAATCGTGCCGTGCCTTCCTTTTAAAATTAAAAGTCTAAATTAATTATTGGGAGGCTACGGGAAACAAATTAAGAATTATTTGGGTCTGTAAACAAAAAAGGAAAAGAAAAACAATCTCTAATGTTACTTTTAACTGATTTTTCTATAATGAGTCTCCTCATTATCTAGGGATACCTCCTGCATTAATGGTGGAAATCTGTACTATAGGCTTGGTGACCACATCCTCCCCCCACCAAGGCACCGCAGGAGGGATGAGGGAGGAAAATCAAGCTGTCTGTGCACCAGATTCTTACGATCTAGAGGTAAGTCCCAACCACTCAGCTAATCACAGGAGATGGGCTGGGAGCAACGTCAATCAAGAGGCACGTGAGTCTGGGAAGTGGAAATATGGATGAATTTCCCTCCCCTACCTGCACTAACCCAAACCTAGGAAGTGCTACACTGTACCTTGCATCAGGCGTCAATTATTTCTAATGTTCTTAAAGGTCTGAAGATGACAGGAGTTGAGAGACTCGGGTTGAGATAATCGAATCTTGATTAACGGCATATGATGTACCGTTTACACGCAACGCCCATATTCCACAGCTTGATCGGTATAAGTCCTTATTTATGACTTATCAAGTGATGTTGCTATAAAAGGCTTTTCTGCGTTGTTAACTTTTAAGCAACATTAGATGAAGCACAGAACGATATAATAATAATAAAAACAAGCGTGGCTTCATATGCAGCGTGAAACAAATGCCAGAAGACATACTTGGTCTGTGAATTACAAGCAGAGCTTTAATCCGCATCAGCAAAACCAGCCAGTAGCCCTGTCATCTCCAGCATGTAACCAAGGCAACATCAATGCAAGGAGGTCGATATTAAATTCAATTAGGAAATGTAACAGAGCTAAATACAACCCTCAGCTCTTTTTAGTGTCAAAGAGTGGAATTTCTAAATCATAGTCAGCCTTGATCTTGATGTTTTAAGCAGAAAAGTAAGAAACAAGTTATGACCACTGAAACAAGACCAGTGCACAAAATGTCCATTAGTTTACTCGTGATTTTAATATACTTCTAACCTTCTATACTGTAAATACACTCCTAGTGATCAGCAGTCCATTCCAGAGGGCAATTTATTGTTTACTGACACACAGTATACAGTGAAAGATTATTAAAACTATGTAGACTAAATACGTGGAGAATGTAGACCTAATTATAAAGTGTTGTGGTTATCTATAATAATAGCCATGTATACAAATTATGCACGCAAATTTACAAATACAAGTGTTTACATACATAAGTGTATACAATAGATCTTTGTAAACAAATAACTGCATTACAGGGCCCAATTTAGTTAAAAATATGTATATTACAAATGAACCAATTAAAGAGCACAGGCTGCTTGAAATACCTGCTCAACCAGCCCCCGCTTTTAAGTTGACATGTAACATAGCACAGCCATACCTGCAAAGATCTACTTTCATGTCCTCTGAAAATGATTCTGTTTATAATATATAATTTTTAAATTTGACTGGTCATGTGACCATCTTTTTCTGGGCACGTTCTTAAGAATTAAAATCACATGAAGACATGGCTTCTCTGTGAAAAGAAAGCAAGACCAGGAGCCAATCATTTTGTGTTTTCTGGTGACTGGGGTATTATAATAATAAGCATGATTGTTAAATCTCAAGCATTGCGGGGCAGCCTGCCCTCAGGCTGTGAAGGATCCCTTTTGCTGCACCTGCTATCACAGTTTCATCACATTCATGCATAATTTACAGGCAGAACACAATAAGTGAAAACCAAAGGTGGTTCTAGTCCCTCCGCAACATTTTAGCATTTATTGCATAATATAAAATAATTGCTTCTACTGCCAAACCCCTATTGTAACTAACCTTTAACAAGAGTTTATGGAACCAGACATTGTGAGAATATCATAAATTAATTGTTCTTTGCTATGTATTACTGATAATTCCAGGAATGTGATTTTTCACCATACCATGACCAACACTGACAGAGAAAGAAACATGGCCCCCCCAATAAGACAAAATTCCCTGATCTAATTTAACAGCCCGGGTCGTCAAGGCCAGGATGAGTAGTTGCTCCCTAAAGAGATGGGTAAAATTTCAGTGTGGAGGTAAATTCAATATGAGCTGTCGCTCAGACATTTGTCTTTTTATCAGTTAACACAGAAGTATTTCTTTTATATTAATGTTGCCAAATTGTTTTTTAAATCAGATTTTTGCTGTTCACAATGCATTATCTCATTAATACATTTCTTCCCCAGATATATACAGCTTATGTTTTTTAAATGGACAAAATAAGTAACTGAGGCAAAACTGAATTCCTCACTTGTCTCATCTCACCTTGACTCTGCTGTGAAAAGACTCCACCTGAAGAAACACTAGACACTGCCTGCTTTTGCTGCTGATGAATGGAGAGACCCCTGGGGTGAGTGGCCTTTGAAAGAGATGATTTCCCCATTGGGAGCATTTTAAGCCTCTATCACTCTATCACACACACACACACGCACATGTAGGGTAAAAATATCCTTATGGGGACCGCTCATTCATTTCTATGGGATAAATGCTAACGCTAACTATGACACCCTTAACCCCTACCCTGCCCTAACCGTAACCATAAGTAACCAAACAAAATACAAGAGTTTTTGCATTTTTAGTTTTTTCATAGCAATCACTGATTTTTATAAAATAGAGTTTTCCCTTATGGGGACCAGGGAAAAAAATGGATATTTATCACATTATGGGGACACTGTGTCCCCATAAGGATAGGTAAACCAGCTCGCACACAAACACACACACACACACACACAGAGTTGGGGACCGGTCCATTAATTTCTATGGGAAAAACCATAATCCCAATCACGACACCCTTAGTATCAGTAAACGTCCTCCTCGTGGTGGAAACAATAAACTCTCAGAAATTAGGGTGTTCCTTTGACGACAGGAAAACCTTGAAACCCCAGACTGTGGAAGAATTTAAAACAGCACAACACAAACTCAAGAAGCCAATGAAATTTGCAGAATGAAATTCATTCTGGCAAAATAAACTGCACGTACCACTTTATAGTCATATATTGTTAACCATACTGCTACAGAAACTATAAATATTGCTTTGCTGTTATGAATACCATACTTGCAACTGCTACGTGGCTACAGTATCTCTGATATTATTTGAGTCTACTGCTGTCTTAAATCTGGAGGACATGCCAGCATATGGTTCATTTCCTATTAAAGGGTGAGGAAAGGATCCATTGGGCTGGGGGAAACTGGGTCACCGTGAGCTGCAATCACACCAAAACACGGTGAGTCGGTGCATAGCAAACGGTATCCCACAGAGAGCTGCCCTCCCATTTACAACCATATTCGCCATTTGACTCTCATCCCTATTCTCTCTCCACCCCAGTTATGCCGGGTGAGACCCTGCATCCAGGGCGACACAGCAGGGATTGTCACTAACAGCATCTCCATTTTGCAGCTAGTGCACAGAGACAAAAATGTAGTAGCAAGGATGCTACAAATTCCTCCAGTCTAGAGCATTTGTCATGCGTGTGATTGGCCACCTGGACTTGTCACTGATAATCAAGCAATTTCACAAGTGAGTATAATAATACATTGCTGATTCTTACCAAGGCATTTTTGAGAGTATTGACATTTAAAACTAAAGCTGTGTCATCCGCTTCTCTCTGAATGTGCTGGCTAACACCAAAGTCCGACATTAGCAGCTCCTAATAAGGCATTTCAGTTCTCATAGTGAAAATCAGATTTCTCTATCTGATGGCTGATGAAATAATAATGATTCCTCAAACAGACAGAGCAGTGCCTGGAGGAGGGTCTACGAGGAAAGAACATAGACTGAAGAACAGAGAAGCCCATATATGGGTAGGAGGCCAGGTTAAAGTGTGCAGAATGGGTAGACAGATGCCAATATTCACGCAGAAGTGGCAAATACCAGCAGAAAACATCGCTATAGTTGCCCTGAAGTTGTCAGGGGCCTGATCGTGCTGGAAGCCTCTGGCTAATCCAGGCATACATGCTAATACTTTTCAGTCATGAGAACTACTGAAAAAAATCACCACTGCAGCGTTAATTAAAAAGAGGGAAGACGTCCAAAATACAAAAAAATATTTCAAAAGACTCCATTTAAACATGACGCTGATGTAATATTTATTAGGTCTGACAAAAACATTTGGGTATGTTTATTGAATTAATGATCTGAATTAATGGTCTGGTAGGATTTTTCACCATTCATTCGGTGATTGTGACTCTTTATCTTTATATACTCTTTATGTTCTTTACATTCCACTGTTTGGGTGAAATAAAACCTTGCTCTGCTCTAGTGCTTTCTGCACCTGAATTGTCCACATCTGGATAGCAATTAATCCAATTTTATTCCAATCTTCTTGGAATAAAAGTATAATGTGATGGCAAAAGGAAATATGCTAAATTCAATTAATATATAATTTTAAGTTCTCTTCTTTTCCCCGATCTTTACTCACAGAGACACAAACAATGTTGTCATTTTATGAATAAAAATCAATCATGCATTGTAATGTCCCGTAAATTACTTTACTATTCAGAGCTGTCTTTGTGAAGATCATTTGCTGTTAATTAAATGTGCGGAATTTAATTAAAATAGGTAAGTACGCGATAAATGGTTTACAGCCCAACCCAGCTAAAGTATACAAACAGGCTTTGTTATCACTCCGATCCAAGGTCGTGATAGGGGATGTTTTCCATTGGTACATTTGCATAATAGTATGCAGCAGAGTGAAATGATGAATGCTAACGAGGCTAAATGAGACCAATCACAGGTGCCGAAGGAGCCTCGGAGCTATGCGATTGGCTCTTGCACGAATCAGCCCCTAACTTGGCACCCGTACGCCACAGGCCATCTTTAGCTAGCAAATTCTGACCAATATGGATTCCTTCATAAGCACTTGGAAAAACACACCGTAGCTCAGGCTAAACCTTCCAGGCGATCAGCAGGTGGCCGGGAGGGCATGCAACCCCTCCGGTTCCCGTGCTGAATCACATGACCGGCAGAGCGGTGAAGCTGCGGGCCTTCCGTTGGCTTACTGTGAATCTTTAGCTTACTTGGAAGCTTCTTCACTTGCACTGAACGCTCCACCTGCTTGGCCTGCGATCCTCCTAATCTCCATACAAGCCCCATGACAGCTTGCCTCCTCTCTCGGCTCTGTGGTAATTGCCAAGTCTGCTGAAGGAATGACTGCCTGATTTGCCTGATCCATACATCCTTGTTGAAAAAAGCATTTTGCAATCATGTGTCGTTTCTGCCAAAAGGTTGCATTGTTTTATCTAGTCTGCCATCAACTGCAACACATTGCAGGGATATTTTTTGCCTTCGTAAACCTAAACATAAGTTTAATGCTATGCATACGTCAGTGCATTGTACTATCTTCGAAAACACACTGCTAACCAACAAAAAAATCCCTCAAAGCATTATTGCTCTGAATTATGCAAATGCACGAGTATATCTTAAACATCTGTCTATTCAATGCAAAACAAGACAGATTTTTGTGGAAATGTCCATTTCAAAATCAGTTTTGATGTGAAATTATTTACTGAAATCCCAGTGTTGATGCTGAGCATATGACACATGAGTAATGCTTGCAGAAACCCTGCTGAACCCTTTGGGATGAGAATCGTACCTGACAGTTCACTTAATATGACTGTCAATCCGTCGCAGGTGGCCAGTCGCGGGGCGTCTGATGGGATCGATGCTGCAGCTTTTATTCTACCTAAGCTTTTGATCTCACCCATGCGACATTCCCATCCTTTACCACAGTTTACTCCAAATCCTGTATTTTTTTCCTCTGGTCACCTCTGGGTCCCCACCTTAACCCCCGAGCGCTTATTGGCATTCTTAAGGGCTGCTCAGCTTTCCTTTCCCCACAGCGACGGGAAAACATTCATACAGAGCAGGCTGTACCATCAGCCAGGTCCCTGCGATGAGAGCTCTACCGTAAACCTCACTCGTGTCATTTCTGATGCAATTCCTCTCCGCAGCGCAGAGAGGGAGGCTAAGATCCTCGTGCCCAGTTCTAAGGCCTGTTTTCACGAGGGAGTGTAAGCTGACGGTGGGGGAGGCAGAACCCGAGCACTGTGACCCCCTCATAGCTCGCCACCATTAACTCTTCTCATCCCAAGGTCCTCACGAAGGAGGGGAAATTTCAGGAATGAAGGTGACATACAAAAGCATGGCTACCTCATTAGGAACAGTGCCAAAGAATTTTTCAGTCCCGAGCACTAATTAAAATGGACAGGTCCTCGCACAGCTCCTGGCCAGGCCTCAGAACAGAACCAGTCGGACTGCTACCTGTGTTAGAGTGTTACCCATCTAATAAGCACAGACCAGACGTTATGGGAGATTAATCCGCACAGAAGGAACTTTCACACCCTCCAAGAACATTTCATTAGATTTCAATTTCATTGCAGGTTAGCCTGGAAATATATACGTTACTGAATTAGTCCAAAATCCAATCATCATTTAGGATTAAACTGCTTGCCATAACGTCTGCAAATGCAGATGACAGATATATCAAGTGACAGGTTCATAGTACAGGTTTAATGTGAAACCAGGGGTTAATTAGAATCTTTAGGTTATTTTCTAAATGTGTAAATTTTGAATCATTATCGTTCGTTAGGGCAGAATCACAGCAAAAGAATGGCCTTACAAATGGAATGTATCTGAATTCCAAAAAATCAAAACAATGATTAATTTAAAAAGCCAGGACATTTTCTTACTTTTATTTAGGAATTCTTCCTATGTCTAAACAGCCTGAATATCAGAAACAACATTTGACTATTTGAATATTTTACATAACACTGGGAAGTTTTGACACCACTTCACGAATAGTTGGCTTAAAATAAACATTTAATTGGAAAAAAAAAAACTACTGAATTCCATCTCCTTTTTAACGGATACAAGAACAAATACATACACAAAATAGGGGAAGTGTAGCAACATTGCCCAGAATAAAATTCCATCAATACTGCCGTCTCTGCAGGGCCTCGCAGTGAGGTTTCTCATTGGCTGAGTAAGATCTGAGGATGGCTGGTAGCTGTTTAAACATCCCACAGATCTAATTAAAGGCTCCCCCTGTAATCACTATGTAAAGTACAGTTGACCTTGTGGCTGACATTCAAAAGGAAGGCTTACACTTAATGCTCAGTCTTTGACACTGTAGTTAACGTATAACTCTTTCAGGCCTCTGGGGGTGGGGGGATGGTTTATATTGTGCCCCCTGGTTGAATTACCAGAGTACCAGTGGTGGGAAACCCCACGACGTTCCGCTTGACATTGTGAAGTGATGCCATGGTTTGGGGTGCAGCTTTTGAGTGTAATACTGCATTCAGAGACAATACGGTACCTCAGTACTCAAACAGGGATATAATCTGCCTCTATATTACCCACCCAAAACGAGACTAAGAATCCTCAGAGTAGAAGGAATCTTCACTAGGAACTAAGGAGGACATTTTGGTGTTTGTTGTCATAATGTTCTTTCCTGAAGTCATCCGGCTGGGTTTAGATTTTTTAAACAACTGGCATGCATTTGTGCAAAATGCCCTAAAGAATAATTCCCACAGTTCCCAGGTAGATTTTGGGCATGTAATTCAAAAGAGATTTTTAGATGGAGTCTCTTATTAAATAATAGATTACTGGAAAAAATATGGGATTTTGTCTTAATTAAGTTATCGCTTACTCATGGTTATATCTACAGCATAAATGTTCTACACACCATTAATTATATGTTGGCAGCAGTTGGTCCTTTGACATGGAAGAGGCAGAGATTCTCAGACTGGGCCTGAGGGAATCACAGCGTATGCCAGCGTTTTTGTCAACCGACCTCGTTATTAATGAGCCGAATATCAGCTACAGATCTATTAATAGGAATCTTAAGGTGCGTTTATGCGCATAAAAGTAAAAAATCTATTCAGGCTAATTAAGATAAATCAAACCTTCAGTTATTTGTTTATTCAAGTACTTGTAATCTATGTAATAAAATTTATCATAACGGACACAGCGTAATCATATTAAGACCCAAAAAGATTAAAAAAAAAATTAATCTTTTTTTTTTTTTAATCAATAGACCATCAGTGGAAGTTGGTATTTATAAACCATAAAGGAAGAAGAACTGAATACCCTATGCATATTTCTACTTACTTAAAACTATCATTAACATTCGTTTTTCTGCACCTTAAAATACTGGTGAATTCTATGATATTTTAATGAGTATTTAATAAGAGTGTAAATGCATTGTAAGTACAAATTGCATTGTAATATTTTAAGCTCCACAAGGAGGCACAGCCAAGATGAGACTGTATTCTGTTGACCCAGTTACTCTGTCCCGATTTAGCTGACTGACTTTATTCTGTACCAAGTAGTTCAGTCAAGGAAAACAAAGGTCAGCTGTGCCTTTATGGCAACAAGTCCACCAGACAAAATACCATTAACCGAAGGTTATTATTTTTAATTTAGAAATTGATTTTTTTCTGTAGCTTTGGGGCAAGACAAAAAAATCAGCATTTGTAGTGTATAGGAAATCCATGTTTTGTCAATTAACTTTCGAAACCTGAGGGTTGAAAAGGCAGCCGTTGGAGGTGCCATAACACTGCCGCAAGGCGAGGACACATCTATGCATCGTCACCTTCAGCAGACGCCACGGAAGGAAGGAAAGTTCACCTGCATTAGTACACGGCAGAAGAGACACTAAACTGGCAGAAGGTATACTGTAAATCACAACTGAAATCACAGGTAAGAGAAGAGTCATCATCAATATGGGAATTACACTCACTGCACATGGATATCTCAGGTAGATAGATAGAAAAGTCAGTCACACTGGATGTGTCTTTTCATACGATGTCTCCAAAGATGTATGGAGCAGTTTGAAACCACCCTACTGCCAATTGTCATTCACTTAGCATTAATTTATGGATTTCAGAGACATTTCATTAATGACTATAACTCTGTACCTACTGATGTCATACATTTTAATGAAAATTACATAATCTGGGCACTCAGATTGTAATTATCATCGGAAGAAATGATATCGTTGCAGTTCCCCATAAGACACCTGACCTCTTCCTGAATTAGCCCTCTGGCATGCTTAGGTTCCTCGAGATCGGACTAAAACGACACCCCAGCGACTGGGCTGCTGGAGGCCTTGGCAACAAGCCTTGTCTGAGCCAGAGGAGCCACCTGCCCCCCGGTGACATCGGCAGCTACGGGCTGAAGCTGGAGGAGAGGCTGAATTTAGAGGCAGCTTGTGTCTGATTATTGACGGCTGGCACTGAGCTTACAGAACATCATCTCACACACATGGATCCTCCATGTCAGTTGGCACCTTTGCCAACCCAATCACAACAGGTTAGATGGCAGATGTACATTTAAAGTACCCAGAACTGCAGTTTCGTTTAGCCCACACTGCTGTTTCCAAGGGACATAATGAGCAAATGAACAAAACCAGCCTGATTACATATGCTTGATGGCTGCCATTGGAATGAACATCGTCAGTCAGTACCACTTAATCACGACTTAATGGTGCGGCACAGAAACATCAGTAACACCTTCATATTCTCGCATATTATCAGATTTTTAGTAACTCATGCAGAAAAAGATGAATGAATGAATTCATAATATTTATCTATTTATCTACCCAACCAAATTCGGTCCGCTCATGACCTTCATGAAACATTTCAAGACCCTCTCAGGTTTTAAAGGTATTAGCCATACAATGATTCAAAAGATCATTTGCTTTTTTGTTCAAATCAATTCAATTTTTGAATAAACATGGCTCTACAAGTACGTGCGCCAGTTTCACTCAGTAAAAATGTTGGTGTGCGTAAGTTTAAAAAGAATAAGCGCAAATTATTATCACAATTTTTTCACTTTTTTTCCCTTGAAGGGACCTTTGCAAAAAATAAAAAGCTCTTACGTACGATTTACATCGCGTGCGCTCACGAAAGTAAGAGTATTTTATTTTTTGCACCGGTCCCTTCAGGGGCTGCGGATATTTACTTTTTTTCGAAGATTTGGGAAGAGTGGCATGTTCTGTCCCTTTATGCAAATAAAAAAATACATTATATTCAGTACACTTTAATTGTTATTAAGGTTGGGTATGGGCGCTCTTATTTCGAAGAAATATAAAAAGTGACATACGTAATGGTTTCTCATATTCATTTAATAACATTTAATAATTTAGTAAAAACCCAGGGTAACAAGTGTGCATTTTACATTTCAAACGCAGGGTTGCCAACTTTGTTCAGCTGCCTGGAGTGAGATTTTCGATTCGAGACGAGACACATAGACACACGCATGCGACAGTTTTATTCTATTTAGTTAGCGTTTGATGTAGCTAGTTTTAGGTTTATAATGGCGTAACACGCCAGATGCGCGACTTTTGGCAACCCTGAAAACTCTTTTTTGTTTGTTTCACCTGAGTTGATTTGTATAAAAACTAACATTACTTTAGTTTTTCCAACAACGTAAACTTTGACGAACAAGAAATCTCCAATAAACTACTTCTATTTATCCAACATTTTATAAAACGCTTCGTTAGGGAACTTCTCAGCTTCATCATTTCAGGACAGAGCGTTAGATTCGTGCTGTTACTAACAAAAGAGCCACATTCGCCGAAGTAGGTCGGGCTTGAGGTTAAAGGAGTTCGATGTTGTTGGTGTGGGCATGTTAACGGGGCAAAACCACGCTGCGGCGCATATACATGCTGATTTAGCGATTGCATTTCACGTTTTATTTTGCTACTATGTATGTAACTGGGTTGTTTTTGTTTAAGGTCTACAATTATACAAAATCTGTAATTGTTGAATTTTATGTTGAATTTCTTAATTTGCTGTCAGGATGTGGCGTCAGAGGGTTTTTATAATAAAATTCACACGACGCAGATAAGCCGGTCACATATACTACACGTACAAAGCTTTGCCAAGCCACTTGGACTTACAATGAATTATAATGTGAAATTCGATAAATCATCAAAAGAGATCCAAAACCCTAAAATAAAAATCTAGTTTCTTGTCAGATTTGTCTGTCATACTTAATCTTCGCATTCCACTAGCTAGTATGTGAAATTGTATTATAATGATGCATTAAATTTCAGTTCTTAAAAAGTGATCTTTGGGGGAAAAAAGGTGAGCATAGTGCCGTGATAAAGGAAAGTACAGCAGGCCTTTATGTTCTTAATTTCAGTCCAGTCGTTTCCAATAAGATCCCCCTGCATCACCATACGTACCCGTAACACTGTCATGTACATACATGTAGTCCTGACTGATTTATTTAGTTAATACTGTTTACTGCACTGTATGTTGTCTTGTCCTGTATATCACACTTCTGTATTCCTGGCTTGTTTCTGTCCTCTGTTTCTGCCCCTTGGCCCTGAAGGAACAATGTTTCATTTCACTGTATACTGAGTATATGGCCGAAATAAACCTGCCTGCCTGTCTAACCTAAATTTGACAATCGCTCAGTTTGAAAAGATGGTACTCCTTGCCATGTGCAAGCACGGCTGGGGCAGGCAAACAGCAGCCGCTAAAGCGATCCCAGGTTCGCTCGATGTAGGGCGATGACTGCGTCGATGGAGATCGGCGAATCCAGTGGCTCGCTTTGTTTTCGGCAGGAGGGGAACAACATGAAAAAACTCAGATACGGCTTAACAGAGTTTAGCTGCAATACAGCTCATTGATGTTCTAATACACAGACAAATACAGTGTAATCCAAAAAAGGCAAGATATAAATCCCATGTATGAATATGTATGAACTGTTACAGGATGACAGTTAACATTAATAGATGAAGTACATTCCAACACAGGGGTAATTCACAGATTTCCAAAGCACGTATGTCACTGGATATGTTTCCTTCTTCAGCATTTGACACTTACTGCAATTTGTGCCTGTTGATTTAAATGTGAAGGTGTGGATTAAATGGATAAGAAACCCATATAATGCTGGAGATTAGCTGGACTCTTACATGCAGACACACATATTCAGACTGATGAAATGCAATGTTTCTCACCAATCTTCTGTGTTTCGATACAGTATGTCTGTGTAAATGAGCTTATTGCAGATTATTGATTTTACTACGCTAATTTTTTTTCCCCTTTTAAAAACTGTATTAGTATATTTACGTCAATTTTCCAACTAAATGTGCAGATACTATATGACTAATTTATAGCTTGATGCTATACCCAGTGACCTCATTCCGCAGCCCATATTACAACTGACTGAAATTTCATTGTGTGTTATTAGTAAAATTCAGATTCCGTGTATCTCATGTCAGGCTTTGTGATGCACAGCAGCTCTTCGCCGCTAGTCAGCCTGACAGTAGAGAAGCAAAGGGGCCAAGCTCTGTCCCGGCGTCCCTAAGGTCAGCCAACAAACAGAAAAGGGGAGCTGCTTCGGACATTTTCTCGATCCCATAACACTGCACTCTTAATCTGTATCCATCTGTCCTGCCCACTCCCCTGCGACGATTTTAAGTCATCGCCGGTTTTTTTCGTTCCCACAGTCCAGAGGCCAGAGGACCCTCCACCCGAAAATTCTCTAGCCACATTGAGAGGGAATAACCCAGAGAATGACCACCACCCAGTCCTGATAGAAATAACCCACCACTAAATCCCTGGCTAATCTGTCGTTTGCATGTTAAAGAAAATCAAAGCCTCATAACGAGGCACAAGCCTCCGCTGTCCTTCCGCCGCTGGCTCTCCGCCGTCCTTAGATGTGACACTTTAACGCAGGAGCACAAGGACCCGAACGCGATGCTGCTGAAAGACAGCGGGTCAGATCCCATTCGGGGGAACAACAGCACTGGATCAAAGGAGATGGGGGGGTGTGGGCCCTTGTGCTTCACAGCTAAACGGAATACATTAGCAAACAAAAATAATCTGCTGCGTATAGCTTTATGAGAATAGCTTGATAATTAGCCAGTTAATGCCCGTTATCCCTGTCTGCTGCTTCTCAGCAGGGGCTGTTTTGTTTCCCCGCAAGGCAGGAACGGCATGCGAGGCGGCCAGAGGAACTCAGCACTGACCAGCCTCCCTCTGGGCGTTAACAAACCAAATTAAGAGGAAGTAAGGAAAGCATTATCCGTGTAAAAGCACGGTAAACCAGGTGAAGCGAGAAAAAAATCATGCAATTGAAGACTCTGTGACTTTCCATTGAAGCACCGAGTCAACAAAGTCATCTAGGTAGGGAAACAGCAGCAGAAACCCATGGCGACGTACGGAAGGAGCTTTTAGGACCCAGATGATCAGACCGAATCCTAACCGAAGTTTTCTTTTTGAGAAAAACAGTTGCAGCTGGCCTTTGGATCTTCTATCTAATCCAAAAAATAAGATGTTTAATTGGGAGATTTGCTTCAAGTATTCAAAGCTCCTCAGGTTTATTCGATCAAAGCATTAGTTTTAAGCACAAAATTTCACGATTCCCTGCACTGCTTCTTATACACCTATGCGCAGGCTGAGAGAGACTCCATGTTATTAGGTTTTATGTGCTGTAAATCATAGCAAAAACGTTCATTGTGTGAAATGGATGGGTCTTTCAACAAAGGACTCCCCAACGTGCCATGAAGTTGCATAGCCCAGATAGATCATCAACAGCGACATCTCAACCAGCAAGATCCTCATACAAGAGTACTCCTCACACAAAGAAAGGGGTTATAAACCCGTTCCAGTATAAGGGACAACCCACAGCTAACATTGTTGTGATTGACTGAGCAATGTCATTGTGTGCCAGCTGTATGTCCTCCAGAGATGCCCACAGTAGTTAATGTTATCCATCGGTTCACAACATCAGGAGCATGGTGGTGCAGTGGTTAGCACTGTTGCCTCACACCTCTGGGAGCAGCATTTGAGTCCCTGTCGTTTTCTCTTTGTGTTGTCGTGGAGTTTCCTCCGGGTTTCCCCCCGCAGTCCGAAAGCATGCATGAGGTTAACTGGAGTTCCTAAATTGTCCATAGGTTTGCATGTTTATGTGAATGGTGCCTCAGTGTGCCCTATGATAGGTTGGTGGCCCAT
>JAODKF010000040.1:14188817-14200543 GCA_026779585.1 Mormyrus proboscirostris
GTTCCTAAATTGTCCATAGGTTTGCATGTTTATGTGAATGGTGCCTCAGTGTGCCCTATGATAGGTTGGTGGCCCATCTGGGTTTTTTCCCCTGCCTTGTGCCTGTAGCCTCTGCGATCGGCTCCAGACCCTCTGTGACCCTGAACAGGACAAGTGGTTACAAAAAATGGTTCGATGGGTTCAGAACATCATTGTCTCACATGCATCCGCTAGTGTGACATCATACTGCTGCCCACTAAAGCTACTGAAGCAGGCACAATGGTCTGGCTAAACTCGATTAGCTTTTATCCTGCTAAGATGGAAAACCTTGGAAAACTTATTTACTCTACTTACCGTATGTTACTGGCCAGTTTATGCCACAGGGAACAGGAAACGCAAAAGGACAAATTCCGCCAACATGTGTTAATTGCTTTTAGTTTAGCAAACTCCCCAATCGTAGTGAAAACAAAAGTGCTGAACCTAAACCTTATGAAGCGTGATCAGCAGCCGAGGAAGTGGGTCGCATCTCCCCAAAGCATCAACCTGAGTAGAGAATATTCAACAGTTTGTGTGTTCTCATGTGTTCTCACATGGAAACGTGTCTGGGTTCATCAAGACCTCCAGGCTAAGACTAGGACGAAGTAGCAAAGAAAGCTGCAGTCGGTTCTGAAGACCAAAAAAAACCTAAAAAAAAAAATCACTTTATATTAGAAAACTGCCCCTGAGCACATTTCCTCAATTCTGCTTACAAAAATAGAGAATGCAGTTTAACAAAGACTTTCAAAACACTAAAAAGAAAATTTAACAGTGACTTGAAATGATAGGATAGGACCCACGTTTCCATTACAATGAGATATTGTCACTCTACATCATAGCAACAGCTAATCCATGAATAAGAGTTTAGTAAAACTAAGCAGATTAGCTCCACGTTTCATAAGAACACAGGAAGAAACAGTCACTTTAGATTACTTACGAAAAAATGATTATCAACCGAAGTACCTATCAAAAGAAAAACTCTGAACTGACAGGAAAACTTTCATTTATATGCAAAACATATTGACTGGCATTACTCAATGGAGTTAACTTTGCATAATTATCCAGGCAATTATTATCTGATCCAAATGAATATTGTCATAAAATACATATTCACCGATATTTATCAGAGCCTCTCCCAGGATGTGCAGGGCACAAGGCGGGGGGGCACCCTGAGCGGGACACAGTAGGACAATTTAGAGACACTCTTCCACCTAACCACGTACTTTCAAACTGTGGAGCAAACCTGAATAACCATAAAGAACCTGCCAACACACATGGAAAATATGCAGACTCAAGCCTAAAAAATGGGGGCAACAGAACTACGCCCTCCACGATCAAATGACCCCATAACCGGACTTTTTAAAATAGTGCTTCCAAAACTGATATAACAAAGACCACTGTAATAAAGCGCTTATTTTCACATTGCTTTTCCAAACCTTTTTTCCCAAGGTGACTTAGAATTTAACCCATTTATACAGTACAGCTCAAAGTTTTACAGGCATGAATCAACTTGAATATCTTGCTCAAGGGTACAGCAGAGGGCCCCCTGTTGAGACGTCAGCCAGGAGCTCTTAGGCTGAACGTCCAGGTCCACAGTACTGTCCACTGCCCTGCAATCATGCTGCCAAATTTGGCCAGAGTTGTGGGTCAAATTAAATCCGATCCAGATATGGAGCATAATCGTTTTGCTCAGAACAGGTTACACAGGCTGTAATGTGGTCCCCTGTGAATTATCTGAGCATGGGACTGGGAAAAAAACTGCAATATGATCTTCTACACTACAAGCTTCTTTTTTATTCTTTTTTAATTTTTTTATTACTGTTTTCTTTTTTTTAATACATTGTTCCCAAACAGTTCTACAACAAGACCAGAAATTTCACAAAGCAAAGTATAGAAGATTTCAAAATTAAATATAAACCGCAATGGTACATTTATTTTCTCAAAAGGTGCAGGAGGGTCCTGCTCTGTCTCCTGAGCTCTTTGGTTCATAGTCCCTTTTATAATCACACCTATGTCCAAAAATCCTGCAAAGCTTTTACATCACATCAGTCAATGTGCAGTTCAGCATTACACCAAGGCCCATTAGAGGACGGAAAAAGAAATAAATAAACAGCTAGCATGACTGCTACACCACATGAACTGGCCGTATTCGTTGTGGTCCTACGTTGCTGCTGAAGCAAGCTGATTGTGCATTAACCAGTTCCCAGTTCTGGCAGCATCCGACACGGAAACATAACCACTGAGAATTCCTGGCCTGTCAGAGAACAAGAACACAGTGTTCGGAATGGCAAGGGATGCGAATAAGGCAAACAGTGTTCGAGTCGGCCGAAAAGGGCTGTTTCAAAACTTCTGTGCGGAGGACAATAAACAGGGCCCCGTGCTGAGAGTCTGGCCGGCGCAGTGGCCACTGTAGCGCCGCCACATTCATTAAACTGTTGGCAAAGTTACGACATTACATTGTTAATGACCACGTGACCGTCCAATGAGCAAGCTTCACTCTACATCCTGAAGTCCCATACATTTACAGACACACAGATGTTGCACGTTTGCTCGCAGACTCCTGCATTGTTCAACACGTGTGTCATTTCAGGCAGGCTTCCAAAAGGGGCTCTCAATTAAAAGTTGACTCTTGCAGACAAGAAAAGCATACAGAGGGTGATTAACCTTCTGTCACAATCAGCCACAAGGAAGAGAAACAAGGCATATACAAATATCCGCTGTGCCTGAATGTAAGATGAAAAGTAAAGCAAGAAAGTGTATGAAGGAAAGGAAGTCCACAAGAATATAATGATTCAGGCCAAAATAATGTTAGGTTCCATAATTCTTTTCTTTCCAGTACAGTAGAATGCAGAAAGGTCTCTTTTACTAATTGCTAATTGGAGTCACTAAATCGCCCATAGGTGTGAATGGTGTGTGAATGGTGTGTGAATGGTGTGGCCCCCTGTCCTCGTGCCCGTAGCTTCCTGGATAGGCTCTGGACCCCCCATGACCCAGAAGAATAAGCGGTTTGGAAAATGAAAGGATGGTGTTATCATTATTATTAATAATACTTCATCCATAAAAAATGCTACAATAATTTCTGGTGGTTTAAGAATGAAATGTGTTTGCTATTCAGTTCCAGGAGTACTCCCGTTGTTTACGTCCAATATGCCATGTTATCCAAGTCACTTGTTTTCTTAGCCAAGCAATTTCACGTGCAGTAAATAAATCAAATCTGCAAATCCATGTAATCTATCACTCACATCATGCATTTATAATCGGGAATGCATGGTTAAGACGCCTTTTTGTTAGTGAAATACCGCGAAAGTCGGGTGTTATCAACTTCGTTAAAGGCAATAAATAAATCATATAAATCATCACCAGACATGAAGTGCTTGTATGTTTGTCCATGCATTCTGCAAAAACGCTGCACATTCTATATAGTATACAAAATACGTATATTCTATGCTACATATTATAATTCGACAGATTGCAGGCAGTTGTTCTTAAAAACTTTCCAGTCAATTTTGCACTTGCTATTTTATTATTTTGCGGGGTGAGTAAAATACGTATATGAATACAATAACTTTCAATATAAAGTTTGAGAATAAAGAATTTGTGAATAAAAACCAACCTGCTTTTCTAATTATCTAACTCCAGATAATTTGCAAAAGAAGCAGTTCCTGCAGAGCACACAGTACATTAAGACGGTACCTAAAGACAATAGATGAAACAGTTTGATGCCTCCTTTTAAAATCAATAATACGCTAGGCACTATTTAAAGTTCACGACAGTACAGCATTTATTTCAGCTTATTGAATGAATACCCACCAGATCCACGTGCATCTATCACCAATGCATTGTAGGTTTCCAATTAAGCATTTACTAATTCAGCATAAAGTCATTAAACTCTAGAAATCCTTTCACTTAACCTTAGGAACAGCAGTCAGCCTAAACCTTTGAATTATGCTGAATAACCCAAAGTATGACACTATTAACACTTGAAAACCCCCTGAGTTGGCTATTCGCGCTACCATTGGAATTGAAGGTTCTTACTTTTCAGTCACACTGAAGAACATTTTAAAAATAAAAGTGTAAACCGGTGGTTCAGTGGGTAGCAGAGTTGCTTCGTACCTCCAGGGCTGAGGATTATTATCCCACCTCTGCTCTCCATGTGCGGAGTTTGCTTATTCTTGCTTATTCTTTCGATAGTTAGGCTTCCTCCCACAGTCCAAAGACTTAAGCAAACTGGCTACTCTAAGCTCTCCATATTGTATGAGTCTGCATGTTGGCTGTGATGGGCTGACATCCAGTCCAAGGTCTCTGTCAGCCCAGTGCAGGGCTGGAGCCCATTCCAAGCAAACTCACATCCATTACAGTATTAAGCAATAAAATGCTACAGTAAATAAAAATGCATTTAAGGAAAAAGTCCTCCTTGTTCTCCGAATATCTTTGAATTTCACCCCATTATCCTATAACTATGGAAAACAGTAAAAACAATAAAACTCCAAATACCACTTAGAACAGATTCTTAATGGGTATGGGGGTAGCGGTGTGATGGCAGCAAATAAATGATACAAAGGCCATCATGACATCACCATAACCGTGCTATTATTATGAGTGCATATATACCCACTGTTTTTGTTTTCAATAATTCAACATGTGGCATGAAATATCACAATAACCGAACCTTGATGTTGGACTGGCAGTAGCAAAATGTATGCATTTTATGCAGTTCCTGCTCAATGTCATAAGCAATAATGCAGCAATATGCACCTTACTGTCCCCTCAGAGTGTATATCAGCGCATGAAAGCCGTTGGGGGGGGTTGCAACTGAAAGAGAGAATGGGTCAAACCTGGTGAGCTGCAACTGAGAGCAGACGAATGAAAATAGTGTGTGCAAAATAAAGACCGGGTTACTGCATGCATTTCAACTCATAAAGAAGGAACATGTCAACCGTACAGAAGTTTACCGTGCCTGTCGTTCCACTGCGCTGCGCCGTGCAGATCGAGACGTCCAGGCATGGGCACATGTAAGTACTGAGTGGACATTCCGACCGGTCCTAAATTTTTGGATGTCGCCCTGGGACTGTCTTGCTTGACTCATGGAACTCGTGGCCATAGGTGGAAATTAGCGGGAGAACATTTTAAAATAAATTTGAGGAAGCACTTCTTTATACAGCGTGTAGTTATAGTATGGAATAGTCTTCCTGCTAGTGTAGCGCAAGCTAAAACCCTGGGTTCCTTTAAATCAGAGTTAGACAAAATTTTTAACAACTCTGAGCTATTAGTTCTCCCCAAACGAGCTTGATAAGCTGAACGGCCTCCTCTCAGTTATGAATTTCTTATGTTCTTGACATTTTTGGGCATTGGTGTTGCTATTTCTTAACACGACATGTGTGTCAGAAAGCCATCGATCAGGCGTTTTCCCGACTGCTGTGGACCAGCAAGCTGGCTCTGTAGAACATTCTGGACAGAAATGGCTCGCCATTCTAAGACTCAGACCCGATCGCTGCTCCATCATCACCACCATAGACATTGCATTGTGTATTGTGATGCACAAAGTGTCCTTTAAATACATGCAGTGTTTCACAATCCGGTCCTCACGCATTTCAGACAGTCCAGGGTTTTGCTCTACTGGAGGCTGGGAGGGAGCAAAAACGTGGACCGTCTGTGAGTCCACGAAGATGAGGTTGGGAAACATGGACTTAGAGGACTTTTCTGTGTCCTCCTTATTGAATCTTTACAGTATTATACTTTAAATGTTTCCCACAACAGAAAATGAGTGAGTGGGAGTATGGTAGATCAGGGGGTGGCATTATGTACCATTCACTTCCAGGGTTTGGAGTTTGCTCTCCCTGGACTGTGTGTATATACACACACACATATATATACTTACATCCCATTGCAAATCCATAGGCATCAATATGGAGCTGGTCTCCCTTTTACAGCTGCCATTCTTCTGGGAAGGCTTTCCATAAGATTTTGCAGTGTGTCTGTGGGAATTTTCATTCATTTTCATTCATTAATCAAGAAGTTTTTGCCATAGGTGTTGAATGGGCTTGAAGTCAGGACTCTGTTTGGGCCAGTCAACTTCTTCCACACCAACCTCACCCAACCATGTCTTTATGGACCTTGTTTTGTGCACTGGGGCACATTCATGGTGAAAATTGGAAAGGGTCTCTCCCCCAAACTGTTCCCACAAAGCTGGAAGCATAGAATAGATGAAAATGTATTGAGATGCTGAAGCATTAAGAGTTCCCTTCACTGGAACTAAGTAGCTGAGCCCAACCCCCGACAAACAACCCCATACCATTATCCCTCCTCCACCAAACTTTACAGCTGGCACAGTGTAGTAAGGCAGGTAACATTCTCCTGGCATCTGCCAAACCCAGACATCAGACTGCCAGACAGAGTGGTGTGATTTGTCACTCCATAGAACACGTTTCGACTGCTCCAGAGTTCAGGGGCAGCATCCATACCATGCAACACTTGGAGATGTGAGGCTTGCAAGCAGCTTCTCAGCCATGGAAGCTCATTCCACAAAGCTCCCAGCGCACAGTTTTTGTACTGGACTTAATGCCAGAGGAAGTTTGGAACTCCGCAGTTACCGAGTCAACAGAGCGCTGGCGACTTCTACGGACCATGCACCTCAGCACTCTGTGACCCACCAGAAGTCGTACTACCTGGAATTGGCGTGCAGAAAAAAAAATGATGTTGCGGACAGGAAACGGGAGCCCAATGAACACAACTTAGACTTACAGTCCTCTTCGTTCATGTCTGAAGGTTTGCAACTTGTAAGTTCATAAGTAGAGATTATTAACAGGACATACCAGCAAGTGTGTCAAAAGAAATGGAGCCAAGCTATACAAGGGCACTGGGAGTCACTTGAAGTACATTTCCCATCTATATAATTTTGCTGTGTTCTTTATTATACCCTGAGAAACCCAAAGACCCACTAGTTATTCTCAAAACAGAAAACAAAAAAGTGGCAATGCTATTTATACACACACCCACAGTATCTGTACCGATGTTTACAGTGTATGCACATAAAAATGTGTGTCTGTATATAAATATATATACAAAGAAAACATAAATTATATCTATTTTCTGTATCCCCTGGGAAGTCGCAAGGCCACATATGTGATGAAATCTTTCACACGCACGTAATACCAACAGGTCGACTGAAAAGTACGCTCCTTTTCCAAGGTGCAATGTGGAGTTGGAAACTGGACATTTCGGGAGCACATTTACCTCACCTTGCTTGGAATGACCATGCACTGATAAACCAGCCGCTGTCCAGCTAACTGGTAAAACCTCATGTTTCCTGCACTTGAGACTATTTGTTCACTGCCCTTTCATCACGGCAAACCCAGTTTTCCGGCAGAAATCCGTCACCGGATGGTCATCTGGGAGCAGCTGCAGAGAAGTGAGTCATCAGAAGTGAAAGCCACAGGTGAGTGACTGGGAAGTCAGCAAATGCTTGTAAGGACTGTTCCAGACACCTGTGGGGGGATCCCCGCCCACCCAGGGCACCTGTCACATAACCATGGTAATAGATGGCAACACCCCTCCCCCGTCACTGGCAAAGAGAGCCCCGTCTCCTCAAGGCGCAGCACCTGATCCGGGTTCCTCCGAAGATGCCTGCACTGTGCTCCTGTTTTACCATATATATTTAGGTAATTTAAAGTTTTTGTAGTACGCTTTACCGGGTAATGAAGGTGTTCCTCTGGAGGGTTCTACCCCCTGAATTTTACTACAACACTGAATTTAATGGGATATTTTTTATAACCTAAATTTCCTTCACTTGAAGTTCCTTACGGAACCCTCAAATGAAGAGCCTAGCAATGCTGTGAAATTCTGCCATGTTTTAAGTAACACAAACTCTGTCCAGGACTTCCTCTCCCAACGTGTCATTTTGCTGCAGAGAAGATATTAGGAAGCCCACATATAATCCCAGAAACTGGCTACAAATTTGCACCGTGCTGTGGAGAAAGAAGGGGCCGCTGCTGAATGCATGTAAAGCAGATGAAAGAATCACTTTTCTATGGTTAAATACTTTCAAACTGCAAATAAGCTGCATATTTAATTGTTCCTGTTTGCTGTGGGTGAAAAATGCTCTGTGTCCCGTACATGCAGGACTCCTTGAGGAAATGCCAAAGTGTGTGTGTGTGTGTGTGTGTGTGTGTGTGTGCGTGCGGGGGGGGGAAATAAAGTGTAGGAAACAATACCACCATTCATTTGCCTTCTCTGCTGTTTCTAAATTGCTAGAAACTCTCCCCCCTGGGCTTTAAGCAGGGCTGTTTAAACATGGAGTCAGCAGTGATTTAAATGCCATTTTTAGTTTGTCTTTAATGGGTGAAAATATATAAATTTTATGCACATTTTATTATGCACATAAAATTTACCAATTTGATGAGTCTTAATTAGTAAGCTGACTTGTGATTGGTTGGTACAAAAGACGCTCAACAGGGCCCCTTAACCAGGTATAGCCCAAGTGTATTTTGACATCCGGGAGCAGATTGATGGGATGATGAGTTTTTTTAAGTAGTTTGCAGGGTGGTAAGTGTTTTATTATACAAAGTTTTGCTGACTATTTTATTTTAATTTCATTGATGTGAGTTTATGTTATGTTCGTTTCTCTTCATGGGAACTTGCATGGTGTGACTGTCTCAATGAGCTTAGATAAGCAGAGCTCTATTCCGTTCAAGTAAACTACATCAGTTTCATAGCATGTCTGCCATAGTCTGACTACCATAAGTACATCTTAACACTCATCTTCATTATTTTATTTTTCATATCCCCCCAATTACTACCATACATCAGCAGTGTCACACGCAGATAGGAAATGGACAAACATTTATTTATTTTCAAGAAAAATAACTGACTGTGTGCGTGTGTATGTGTCTGTGTGTGAGAGAGAGAGAGAATCTAACCTTGCTGTTGCACACTCCAGTAAAGCAGCACTTTAATCAAGAAAGCTCAACTTCAGCACAGAATTATCGGTTCCAAAAATTAAAACAATTTGGGAAAGTAAAATCTTCCAAATGGTGTCCAACTAGGAAAGATGTGTGTAACTAAAAAATGTTTCCACTGGTCCACAGTTCACACAAAGCAGTGGGACCATTGATGTTTCAAAGTGCAACCGGGAAAAGTAAAAGAAAAAAAATCACAAAAAGTCAGCTATACAAATTTTAATGGGAATCCAATGTTAAACTTTTGGAGTAAAAGCTTCTGGATGTGACTCAGATATAGGGGACTTCTCTCCTTTTTTAGGTGTTTATCAGTTTTCAAAACTGAATGAAATGCTTACATGGGGTATGGTGTTTTAATTTCTTTATTTTTCAGCATGCCATTGTAAATTATGTTAAACTAGCATTTTCCTCTTTAACAATAATACGCAAAGTGCAGTTAGAGGACCAGGGTGAAACATATATAAAAAGCAAAACATGGTAACGAATAATACTCCACTAAAACTGTATTATTATTCAATCTATATGTAAACAAATTTAATACTTCATATTTGAAACATTTTTAGAAATCATTTGAATGTTTATATGATCAGTATATGAGAGCAATACAAATTAGTGAAATGGGTACAAAATGTAGAAAGTTAATTATTTTTAAAGAATGTTTTACTTCTCTGGTTTACATGTGTCATATTTATAATAATTAAGGCTGGTGGTATATATAAATATGATTGTTATTAATATCATATAGTAAATGCCATGTTACCATCAGCCTTATTACAGTGCCACAGACTAATAATTATGTAGTACTTTGTAACTGTTAATTAATATTCATACTTAAGTAAGAAAACCAGGACAGCAGATAAGTTTGACAATAAGGCTCCGAAAAACACAGACAGGAAGACGAGTGAAATGTGCACCACAGCCCTGCTGAGTGACCTAAAAAACATGCATTTATAGCAAAACTCCAACCTGCCTTTAACCATTTGATTAAAGTATATTATTAAAATATTAACCAAATGAGAAGCTTCAAGATGATTACTTCAATGATGAGTTTGCACAGCGCCCCAACAACCTATAACGTATCAGCTCTTACTGTGCGAGGGCGCGCCCCAACAACCTATAACGTATCAGCTCTTACTGTGCGAGGGCCCGCCGTAAGGTGCCGCATTGTATCTAGGATGCCCAGGGAGCCCGATTAGCTTATTGGCAGAGCTGGCTTCCGATGCTGGGGCACAGCTGTGGCACGATCCAGTTCTCCCTTAAGACACGTTTAAATGCGAAGGCAAAACTGAAGGCTGTCGACCTACAAAAAGAAGCAGACCTTAGCAAAAAGTGCCATTTAAAGCCTAAGGATCTGCTATTTGCCAAGTGCCTTAACCAGCCATCCAGCCTCCAAATACCATTATTATGAGTATAATACTAACTGAATAGCACGGAATACAATTTTTCCCTCACTTGAATGGACTAAAGTGATTAAGGCATGTCAGCTAAATTATTCAAGAGAAAAGACGTCTGCCCATATTAATTTGGGGGAAATACTTTAAAATTTGGGCACCCATTTCCTGTCCGCAACATCAAATTTTGTTCTGCACACTCATTCTGCCTAGTATGACTTCTGGCTGCTACTCCCGTGTAGCGTGCGTACTCCCGTGTAGCGTGCGTACTCCCGTGTAGCGTGCGTACTCCCAGCATCCTAGTTCTTAGTACTTGCATATACCCTTAAAATGATGTTGAATAAGGACTTACGGACATTTCAAGTTACGAACGGCCGTTCGGAACGTATCTCATTCGTATCTAGAGAAGCGTCTGTATTTATATGTGTGTGTGTGTGTGTGTGTGTGTGTGTGTGTGTGTGTATACTTATATGTACAGTATGTGCATACATACTTACTATAATATGCCAATATGGGGAGCCAACATCACTGTACATATTACTGGGCTATAAAAGCCCAGTATACATGTATATTAATTTGTATGTATGTACATATCAATGTATGTATATGTAAAGAAAAATACTCCAATTTCCAAGCAGTACTGGAAGCGAAGTGGTACTGTACTAATGTCAAGGAAATAAAGCCTTTTGCAGATAAATTAAGCTAAATATCTAATACAATGACAGGCACCAGCTGCCAGTGAAACGGACTGCATGGCTGTGATTCCCACCTTTTAACTGAACTTTCCACTGCACATTCTAAATTGAGTTCTACTTGGGCATGTTTTATGGAGCCATCTTCCTTGCACTTGTAGTAATTCCTCAGTTATGCAAGTGCCCTCGTTTATATATATGATGGTGGGTGGCACAGTGGGTATTATGCATCATGCACCACCGGAAATGTGGGATCGACTTGTGCGTGTGGAGTTTGATTGCTCTCCCTTCTTGTGCCATTTCCATCCCACGGTCCCAAAACATGTTTAGGTGAATCAGCGTCTTTGGACTGCCGATAGTATGTGATTAAGTATGTGGGTATGTGCCCTGTGAGGGACTGGCATTTCATCCAGGGTGTCCCCTGCCTCATACCCTATACTTCTTGGGACAGTCTCCAGGCTCACCGTAATCTGATGCTAAACAAACCATTATGGATGATAGATGGATAAACAAAGACGGCAGTATATGAATTCTGCTTTGAGCTTTTGTGTCGGTCTATGGATTGAAAGAGAGGAAGCTACTGAGAGCTGTTTGGCGACAGAGTGCAGAAGGCAAATGAGTGGGCTAACAGTTATTTACCTCCTATCCTATCCTATCCTATCCTATCCTATCCT
>JAODKF010000040.1:14214530-14231137 GCA_026779585.1 Mormyrus proboscirostris
GGGGGGGGGGGGGGGGGGGGGGGGGGGGGTGACGTCTTAAGTGGTCCAACATTTATAGTTATGCTCAGGCACAATTAAATAAATTGTGTGTATACATACACATATGCGTACAGTATGTGTGTGTATACATACACATATGCGTACATATATACACATATGCGTTCAGTATGTGTGTGTGTGTGTGTGCATGCATGTAGTGATTACTACAAAGCCCACTTTCTGACCATCTAAGATTTTTCTTCCCACCTGCGCCAGTAGAAAGCCTTTGGGACTTTTACGCATAAACCCAGCTTTTGTTTGTTAAGGAATATCTTCAGACACTCACAACATTATGGAAGATGTTCCTCGTGCCCCATGTTGGGTACACACACAGATAACTGTCATAATCTAATATTCTCTGCAGTTTTTAATTCTCATAATCTAATAATACCATCAAATTAACTGAACAAGAAAGCAGAGGTTTGATGAGGCCAGCTCTCCCTGGATAGATGTGAAGCACCGACGGCACCATGCTCAGTGAAAAATGGTTAATATTTACAAGTCACTGTCAATACAGTCAGAATATCTAAGACTAATTAAGAGAAAAGCTGCCATCGAACTTTGCCATTATGTCTAAAGGAATGAACTTTGACATTTGAGTGTGACAAAGAGACTGCGTATGGTCTGGAAGGGGAACCCCGTACGGCACAATGAGCTTCGCAGCACAGAAAAGGTGACATTCATGGCTTGGCCAGTGCCAGGAATGACATCATCAGCACAGTACCACAAATAAAGGCACTTTGTATGCCCCCTTGCCAAAATTCACCAAGCTTCCTCTCCCCTTACCCTCTCTCCCACTACCATAGGTCAAGAAGAAGTTTTACCATTTTAATTTGCTCCCCTATTCTGAGGTACAAAGAAAGGTCATGGATGCTCCTACCAGACATGGAAGCAAGGAAGCTTCTTGCCAACTATGTGGCAGTGAATCTTGAAGGCCACTTTCCTCTGGGTGCCACACGGAGAAACCACCTCATTTCATGAAATCTACTGTCAAGCCAAAAAATAAATAAATAGCAGCAGTAATAAATGCTTATTTTTAAATGAAATGGCACAAACAATGAAGCACTTATGAAATTGCTTTTGATTTCAATTAACCCCGGAGGAGCAGTTTGGAGAATCCACCCATCTATCCATTCTATATGTGCAGGTTCACAGTGAATGTGGAGCATTAGTATAAAAAATAATAATCATCACACAGAATTACAATTTTAACAGGTTGCACTGTGTTTGCAAGTTTTATATATTCCTACTGTGGTAATAAACAGATTGCGACACACAAAGTTCAGTTACATTGTTTCCAGGGAAACATGGGTCATATGGCTAATTATAAAACTGCTGAGCTCACTGGTGAGTTGATTTCAGGGTGCACTCAATGCTTAATGGAAGCGTGGGATCCACAGACCCGGGCAAAAGGGTAAACGCAGCCTGTCTTATTGCACAGAGCATCTGTCATATTGCTGCCATTCGGAGAAAAACGCAGCTTTATTCCTACATAATTTCCCCCCTACAAATACTATAGGCTGTTGTATGTATGTGCATATAAAACACAACAGTTCACCATTTCATCATTGACTACAATCCAAAAATTATGACTGTGTTTTGAAAACCTGTACTGTCTCCCGGTAAAACACTGTACCTACATCTATTGTGTGTTATTACTGCAGAGTCGTCCCCACATCACTGTTCATGGCTGAATTCATTTGTGGAAACTGCCTGATTTGGGGTCTCTTCAGCAGATTTAGAGATGTGCGTGCACCCAGTGGACCCCCTGCAATGGAATGGAACTCCTTCTGCCCCCCCCCACCCCCCACAGAGCAGCCTGTGCCACTATTTCTGATTTCTGTTTGCGAAAACAACACCTGAGAGAGCCAGTGCATCTCTCACATACATGCACCCTAAACAAATCACAGTCCTGCCATGTTTCAGCTTTCTGTTACAAAGTTCTGGGCTTATCTTAGAGAAACAGCAATACATATGTGTGCATGTGTGAGTGCATATATATGTGTGTGTGTGTGTGTGTGTGCGTGTGTGTGTGTGTCTGCATGCGTGCGTGTGCAATGAAATGAATGAGCAGTCCCCATAAGGATATGTTTACTCTATACCCTACATGTGCGTGCGTGTGCGTGTGTGTGTGAGCGTGCGTGTGTCTGCATTCGTGCGTGTCTGTCTGCATACGTGCGCGTGCATGCGTGCGTGTGTGTGTCTGCATACGTGCGTGTGTGTCTGTGTGTGCGCGTGTGTCTGCATACGTGCGTGTGTGTCTGTGTGTGCGCGTGTGTGTCTGCATACGTGCGTGTGCGTGCGTGTGTGTGTCTGCATACGTGCGTGTGCGTACGTGCGTCTGCATACGTGCGTGTGCATGCGTGCGTCTGCATACGTGCGTGTGCATGCGTGCGCATGCGTGCGTGTCGGCATACGTGCGTGTGTGTCTGTGTGTGCGCGTGTGTGTCTGCATACGTGCGTGTGTGTGTGTGTGTGTGTGCGTGCATGTGTCTGCATGCCTGCGTGTGCATAGAAATGAATGAGCGGTCCCCATAAGGACATGTTTACCCTACATGTGCATGCATGTGTGTGTGTCTGTGTGTGCCAGCAGGTAAGACATAAGATGTTAACAGTTTAAATTATATTTAACTTAAGCTTTTGTCCAATGGGCAAATCTGGGCTCACTAAGCATCCCTGGAAGAGTCAAGGTGAAAAGCCCAGTGGGCCCAATGGTGATAACACTCAATGGTGATAACACTCAATGGTGATAACACTACTCTGTGAACCTTTGGCCTTTTGGACACCGGCACTGATCCCTAATACACTAAGCCCCACACTGACAAATGAATTAACATTTTTTTGCGTTTCTAAATGCTATTATTACAATTTAATTTGTACTAGACTATGAATAATGATGCTACTAACCAAGTTATAAACCTAATGAAAGTTAGAGGGTAGAATTATCACACTCCAATTGACACGTGAGGATAAAAGGAACAAAAACACAGAGTATTAAAATCAGTGTTAGTAACTATAGGCACCGTTTTCAATGTAGCAAATGTGCCGCATTTCAGACTTTTGTTAAGCCGACCTGACTTTCATTTGCAGCCATATGAAAAATCTACCATTTTTCTCCTCCCGATATTCTGCACAGCATAAACATTTAAAAGGTATTTGCACACGTGCATTTTCCTTAGACAATTAATACAGCCAAAACTTTGATTATTCATTTTTCTTCTGCAGCAAAATCCTAGCAAAACAGCTTTGGATTTAAAGGGGGGTGCCGTCTAATCTTTTTCCCCAAAAGAATATCTATACATACATCTCACGAGCACACCGTCTATCACTGGCTGGTTTAACAGATTGTCTGTTTTGTATATACATCGCACACCATCCCCACACTGTACAATAGGTAACTGCAATTGCTGCCTGCCTAAAAGTAACATATATAACAGCTTATAGTGTGAAACCCCGACATGCATAATAAAACAGCTCAGAAAAATGATAGATCCAATTAATTTTACAAAAAGTGAGGCATTTTTTTATACATATAAATGAACACATTTAAAAGACATCCGGTATCATTAAACATTATGAAAAAATTGTGAACATATTAAAAACAGTACTTTGTTGAGTTATTGAATTTCTTCATTTTTGGATTTAAAAATTTGTTCTGAGAATTTGTATTTCATTGGTTATTTTTACATTTTTTTGAACATTTTGAATCATTAGTTGTGGTGGCTGGATGTATGGTCACTAAAATTGCATTTTGAGGTCACTGGATACAATACTATGCAGAAATGAAAAGATAATGGAACATAAGTTATTATGTATAATGGATAGAATGGATATTGATAGAGTAACTGTTAAACTGACTTGTTAATTTAAGTTATTTTATTTTATTATAAAATGCTTTTAACCTCGGATCTGCTTTTTATCGCCTCCCCTCTGTACGTCAGTGAACTCATTCGTTCGCCTCCCCTCTGTACGTCAGTGACTCATTCGTTCGCCTCCCCTCTGTACGTCAGTGAACTCATTCGTTGTGTCTCTACTGAAGAATTCTTCTCCAGCTCCCAAGTTACCATGCTCCAGCATGATGAACGTCTGTTGAGGCATCTGAGACATTGACACTCTTCCGTAATTCAATAAATGTTACTTTATTGAGTCTAAGTATTTTTCATATCATTCCAGGTGAATCGCACATCTCCTGCTTATTTAAAACAGGCCTCCTTCAGTATTAACTGAAAGAAAAAAAGCAATTTCACGTGCTTCCTTGGTTCCCATTTCATTTAAAATAAGCACTTATTACTGCCGCTACTTAGTTTGTTTGTTTTTTGGCTTAAACAGTAGATTTGATGACATTTCTAGATGTCACTACAGAGTTTAAATGCAGTGCTTTTTGAACCCATCATCAAACCCATCTGTCAGAGTTTCTCATAGAATGACCAGTTTTCCTGCCTCCACATACTGTTCAGGTGGATTTGTGACACTAAATTGGCCTGAATCTGCAGGTGATGGTAGGTATCCACAAAGTGTCCAAAAATAGACTCTTTCTTTCTAAGTGATTACCTCTCTCGATGCCCTGAATTTCCTAGGACAGGATAGGGGGGCTGTGAATAAGGTGATAGACTGAATGCAGTATACACAAAACAAGCCAACATCTCCAAGTTGGACTGACTCATACCTTATATATGTCACAAACTTTTCAGCACTTTAAGTAATTTTAAATACCCTTTCCCAAGTGGCCAAACCAGAAAACAAAAACATATACTGTCAGGGCAACTCCTGAACATCATGGCATTGCAGATAAAGAGCACCACCTCAAGCTTAAACACTCAACCCGCTACCGTCACATTCGTGGAAAGTAAATATAAGCAATCAGTTCCCATCTCCAGTCTGCAGCCTTCCATTAACGGACCCAAGTTATTTACTGGTTTCTGCTTCACCTCCAGCCTTGAATAACAATGGACGCATAAATGACTTTTACTCAAGACTTTTCGACCAGTTTCGTGAGTTCGTGAAACAATAGGACAGCATTGCTGTTCATGGGATACAAATGAGAGAGATTTTATCCTAAAGGTGCAGAAATGGGAAACGCTGTGGCGCATGTGAAGTGCCTGGTTATCCTGCACTCTTACGTCCCCAGCTTCCCTAAGAATGACCAGGGCACGCCCCCCACAGGGTACCACCAATAATCACCCCTAGCTTCAAGGTAGAGCTGCGTGTTAAAGGCGACTGAGAAGCAAAATGGGGAAAAAAATATCGTTTGAACTATTCATTGTTTCAGCATCAATGTGCAGGTTTTCTGTTATACGAAGCAACTTGGCTGGTATCAAATCTTTCATACCGATATACTGGCAGTATACAGTGTCTTGATGGTATTTTCAGGAGCCACTGTGAAGGCTGGGGGCACAATGAAATTCGCCAAACAACTTATGATTTCAAAGTATAGCATTTCAAAATTTCAAAATATAGCGTCATACCCAAAATACCACGGTATTTATTTATTTATGGTTTATTTGACATGGACAGTGCACATTAATAAACATAAAATGTAAATGTGCCAGAATTAGCCAAAATGGCTATTTTACATCTGTTGTCCACGGACCGATGGTAACAGGTCAAATACATAATACATACGGTAAAGAGTAATGCTACAGACTTTGGGCCCAATGAAAGCATGTCAAACTGCGCCTCCAACCCAGACCAATCCCAGTATGTTCCAAATTCTATAGGCTCCCCCCAAGCCTAACATGGAGATATGACCACTCACAGGCAAAAGGCACCATATTGAGCGACACAACCGCGTGACATCTGAGTATCACAAGGCCGACTCTCCGCCAGCCTCCAGCACAAGGGCTCTGCCTGAGCTTCAAACCACATCAAATCACCTCGGTTAAGGACATCAATCACTTGATTTCTCAGCGATGTATCGATCCTAACGTGACCTGCGGCACTCTGCAGAGCGAGCAACTAATAAAATTAGTAAGTGAAAATGAATTTGATCGAAACATAAGCGAACACAAAACTAAAGTATTAGCTGATTCGGATTCATACTGTAAATCACTCAAACACAAAACGAACCTGGCTTTCTCAACTATAAATAAGCATAAGTAAAAAAATGAAAGCAAAAGAGTATTTGCTCAGAACTTCTGAGATCAACTGTCAACATTGAGTAGATCTGGAGGCTGCAAAATGTATATAAACATTACTCAGCCTGCTAATTCCCGATTTCACAGACATCGCTGTTAAGTAGCTCAAGTGGCTGTCGGTCGGTGGCAGTATGTAAACAAAGTTTAGCGAATCAAATAAATTCATAGCCTGTATTTCATTTGCCTTTATCTACATTTTATTACAGATGTGTGGACAGTTCTGACCATTCCTATGAAAAATGAAGAATATCTGTTGGTTGAAATAACATTTCATTTCATTGACTAGACTGCAACTGAACTTCACCTCATTGAAGTTCTGTCCCGACTTTCACATCAATTCGCCCGAGCCACCGTACCAAAAACGGTATCCTGAATCATTAGTCTGCTTAGTGGGGATGGAATCCCTCACCACTAGAATAAAAAATAAGTAAAACATTCACACAAAAAAAAAAAACCCACAAGTTTCACATGAAGAAAAAAAAAAAGAGGGGGGCTGTTGATCAGTCGCTGATTGAGCCCAGCATGCTGTAGGAAGTGGACTTACCAAGATAAAGAAATAAGAGCACCAATAAACACCCCCCCCCCCCCCAAGCCACAGTCGCTCTGCTAAAGGCACACGGACATTCATCAGTCCTCCACTGGTTCCCTAAGCAACCTCACCATCCCTCAACACTGACAATTATATTTAATACAGATCCAAGGCCATGCAGTCAATAGCTTCTGGAAAGACGACTTGTGAGTTACAAAATCATACACTACTGTAAGACTCCTGTCCATTATTCCTTTTCTGGAGGGAGAAGATTTAAGGTTTGATTTTTAAAAAAAAAACCCGAGTTTGGCACATAGAGACATAGCACAGGGCTTATCTGGGGAACCGCGAAACGTTTAGGAGCCAGTCTACCTGACGGCTTCCTGATATCTTTAAGCAGCAGAGTTCCTCCGGCCCACTGCAGAAGACACTTCATAAAACGTGGCCTACAGAGACCATCTAACAGTCTGTTAACACAGCACAGGAGCAATTCACAGACGCACACAGAAACACAGCAAACAGAGATACCTCAGAAAGTCTTCGTTTCAATATGACCAACGGGCAGCTATCAACAGAGCAACACTGCTCGAGTCTGCCAAGAGATAGCAACAGTTACCATGGTGATTAGGAAAAACTTATAACCTGAAGGTTTCTGGTTCAAATCCCAGGACATCTCCTTCTGTAATGCTCCCAGGAGAAACATTTCACCCAAATTATTCCAGAAAAAAAAAAAATACTGAACTTCACATTAAGAGATAAAAAGAGCAATTTGCTTTGGTTAGAACACTCAGTAAAGCACCTTGAGAAAAACAGGTTGATATAATAATCTAGGATATAACAGCAGTGTTTCCTTGGGACAAAGAACAAGCCACAGGTGTACCTGCCCCTGCAGTGTGTCCTGTTCTTGTTAAAGAGAGCAATGCCTTGTATCACACTGAATTCGCCGAAACAAACAAATATCCTTTTCGATATGGGCAGATTAGGAGGGTAATGGCTTTACCACAACAGCAATGTGCCATAAAGTGGTACCTTGCAAAGAAAGGTGAAACGTCCCCAGAGTTCCTTCACATTAAACCCATAAGAGAGGATCAGCAGTGAGGGAAATGTCTTCACCCCCTTATAGGACTGACTATACACCTATATACACCTTTTTATCACCCAATCTTCAATTTCGTAGAAAGCTACAAAAAAAAAAAAATCACAGATGCTACATACCAATCTGGATGGAATACCTGGTTCTTCACATCCAAGAGCTCACTGATAATCCTACTCAGGCCTGCTTTTGCTGACCTCAAATGGCAAAAAATGGATTACACCCTACAATGCAATCGCAACCAAGGAGAACGATTGCAAAGAAATGATTTCATCTCTTCAGCTCTCATCCCTGTGTGTAGCAATTGACCAGCATTTCATCTTCCTGCATCCCCTCTGGGAGGCTCCCATATGTTTTCTGAGCTACAATATAAACTGACAGTTGGGAAATTATTCTGCTTGAACTCTTTCGCAGTTACATTTCCTTGTTTTTATTATGACAAGGCTGTCAAAGAGTGGGACAAAATAGAGCCAAGTAAGAACCTAATAAGTGTGATGCCAGAGAGACGCTGAAAATCGTGTTTTAAAACTAAAACTTGACAACATGAATGGACAAATAAATAAATAAATACTATAGACTATTTCCCACATATAAAATGTTATTGGCTCATAAAAATGGATCCATAAGAGGAGTGAAGCATCGGGCCATTTTCTGGTGAACAACTGTAAAACCTGCTATAAGGATACAGAAAACCTTGCTGTGAACCGCAACCGAAAGAGGGCAATTGTAGAGCGTAAAACATCATGTGGTTAGAACTCAGCCATCAGTCCATCAACATTCTTCTTTTTAAGGTAAAATGTACATTTCTGCCCTTTTACTTTTCATGAGTGTGCATTAAATCATACCTCCAGTAATGAAATGGGGGGGGGGGTTACTACTACAGACACGAGACTGAAATATGCCGTCTGTCACATCACTGCAGAACACCAAGCTGCAACAGTAGTGTACTGAGCCTGTTCTGCATAGCGCCGTGGTCCCAAAGGGTCAACACCAGCACAGGCAAAGTCAAACTCAAGGTAAACATGGGATTTGGGGTTGCCATATCATTGGCAAAAATCCCCCTACCCCCAAACTGACTCACAGATGGGAAAACAGGGTCCACATCCACCACTTGCTAGTTTCTCTCCCACTTCATTTGATGCCACGGCAGACTTTCGAATTCCCACTGTCCCCTAACTGCATTAGTCTGTCCCACTGTCCCCTAACTGCATTAGTCTGTCTCTCCCGTGATCATTCCACCCTGATACCGGCTCTCCAACAGCTTGAAGATCCTGACAGTTTGCTCCTCTTATCTGACACATCCACCCCACACTATCTCTATATCTCTGTCCTCCTCTAATTGGTATTCACAATGGGACTCTGGTAATATCATGGGCCCCTTTCCAACACATCCAATAAAAGGAGATTTAACAATCCCCATATAATCTAGATTCCCCTGACAACCAAATATCATTGCAACATTAAATTGACAACAGTGTGGTAAAACAATATCATTCATAAGAGGTGTCTTAGGAGATATTAGTCTAAGTGAGCGTCTTTCATGATGTCACTGGTAAATCACTCATGTGTGCGGCTTGCAGAACATTTGTATGTTAGATGGTACCCAACTAAGAAAACAGAAGAGAAAAATATTAAAGTTTAAAAGACAAAAATGCTGTGACACACTCAAGTAATATAGCTCTGAGCCTAAAGACATAGTAGGATGCAAGTTGGCGATTAGCATATTTTAGAACCCGAGCCTCACTGCTCTGGGATTGTGGTCTCAGCACCTTTGAACACATCCCACCTCCCCCAGCAGCCCCCCGGGGGCAAACAGATCCACGGATAATGTGCAACGTCCCAGAAATGTGTCCTTTTCAGTGGTACTATTCAGTGGACCCCACGACCCCACGACCCCACCCCACTGGCAAATTTTACCGCCACCCTCTAACCTCAGTCAGGAAATAATTTAACTCTCAGCACGCCAAAGCCCTCCCCGACGTCTAAGTTTTAATTGCTTCATACCATCCAGACAGCATTGTGACTGTATCATAAAAGCAACACTATTCCGGCATTTCCAAAAAAAATTTGTGGTTAAACATTGAACAAATATACCACAGTATACGGTACTGTAATTACCATAATATCACCCAAGCCTAGCCAGCACCGTTAGACAGCAATTGTCCCTCATCCGCCTCCCTGAAATCAATATGCCTGCGGTGGGATGCCTGTGAACATGAAGTAGGAGTAGTTACAACAGTAAATCCTGATTAAGATAAAGCAGCATAGCAGGTACACCAACTGAGGAAATAAACAACGGAAAGAAACAGGAAATAGTCAATTGTTGAAACCTGCCTCATATCAATAACTGTGTCTGGGACATGCAGAGGTGGTTTTAGGAGCTATGCCCTGTAATTTTCATTCTGCAAACAGAAATCTTTAACTGCATTTTATGCTTTCATTCATCATGCATGCACATGTCAAAAATGTCAATTTGAAAAAGCAGTTGGTTATCAGTAATTTAAAAATGTGAATATTTGATAGGTGGTGTACTGGGACCGTGGGTGGGACACGTCCAGGGATTGCATGTGTACAGCTCTTTATGTGTTCCTGTAGATTTCTTCCAGGTGCCCCAGGTTCTGTACGTGGATATCCGATAGTGTGTGTGTGTGTGTGTGATGTGTAACATACTGTCTGTGATGTGTAACATACTGTCTGTGATGTCCCCTGGCACCTGCCCTACGCTTCCTGGGAAACTGCTGTGAATGAACGATTCTAGAAAATCCATGGAGGACAATATGCCAAAATTAAAACTAGAGTCAAAAATATCTAAAAACTAAAATTAAACCTAAAAGTGTATGCATAGGCATCTAGGTATAGCTAATCTTCAAGTATTTTCTGTAGTATGAGCTACAGTTTAGTCAGTAAGCTGGAAAGTTACCTACTATATAATAAGGGAGGGAGTCACTTGGTGAGCAGCACTGTCACCTAACACCTCGAGGTTTGAGGATGTGGAGTTTTTTTTAATTCAGCTGACTTAAACACAGAATGCCTGGGCATGCATGGCTGTAACACGCCGTAACACATGTCACACACTGCACTGCACCTTGTCTGCCTCTGGACTCCCTTTCACCGAACCCAGTGAGAGTTGCGATTTTTTGCTATTATATTTTACTTCCACAATTTGCAGTGTGGTGAGTCAGCTGGTACAGTATAACTTTCACTTCTGACGTCCCACGTTTGTAATGTGGAGTTTGCACATTTACCTGCTGTTCTGCGTTTCTCCTCTGCGTAACTCCTGTCTCCTCCTGCAATCCAGCAATATACAGTTTTGTGTCCTGGTAAATTTAAATAGCCAATAGTGTGCAAGCCCTGCGATGGATTAGCATCCCATGCAGGAATTTCCCCTGCTTTGTGTCCCATGCTTCCTTGATTAGGGATTGGGTTCACCATGACATCATGTTCGGAAAGTGGTTATGAGAGACAAATCAATGTAAGGGATTTATAAGAATAAGCCAAAGAGTTCAACTTCTAAAACAATGCAGAAGCTGTAGTTTGATAACAGGATTTCAGCCATCTTGTTGCTCCCAGAACAGATCAGACAACATTAGCAGGTACACTGATGTGGAATTCACTGTGTCACATCTAAACCCTGTTTCCCCAGCTGCATATCAACACAGCTACTACTTAGCATCTCCTTTTCATGAATATTAGTATAGACCTTTCCCAATTCACAGAACATCTGCTGGCAATCAACAGGAGCAACTTCACCGCCCATATAAATCCTGGTTCCTGCAGGGCCAACGAGACGCCCGATAGCCAAACATCACCCGTGCCATCAGAGTTACTGGGTCTGCCCAGCTACTAGCTTTGCAATGCTTAAAATGTCTCATTCTTTGTTAGGGATTCAGTTAGGGCTGCAGAATGGGTGGAGGTGGTACTGGCTTCACCCCCATGCCCGTCCTCTTAGCCCGCCCTAAAAAAGTTAAGTCATTCTTTCCCAAATCCGCTAAAACCCCTCAGACTTTGTGATCTCTTCTGTGTGAGGACTGAATATCAAGCAGCAGCACAGCAGTGAACAATCAGCAAACTCTCCTCCGATCTCCCCCCCCCCCCCATGTTTTTCATTGCTTGATTTCAACCAAAGACTCTATCGTGAAGCTTCCTGAAACACTCAGATGCAACTGGGCACAGTTAAGCTGTAAGTAATGTAAAATATCCATGTTGTTTTCTGTAGTACATCTCTTACTACACAGTAATACAAAAAAAAAAAACTCTTAAATTAGTTGAGCTTAACCGTGAATTCTATGTGTCCATGCGAGTATTTACAAACATTCCACAAAAGGGTACCAATCCCCCTAATAGTCAAATCCTAGAATCACCCCGGAGTTGCAGTGAGTCTAGAACATACAACCTTCTGATGAAGTACAGAAGCACGAGTGTTTCAGCTCAGAAATGCTCAAGAATGGAAGAATTTTCACACAGTCAATATAGTATAGAAGCATTAGATATATAAAATGTCGATACTACTCATTTTGTGAAAGGACAAGCTTGTTAGCCTGATCCTCTCTGTTTCAGACAAGAAGTATTCCTCAAAGGAAGCTCTATTCTAAGAAAAATACGGGACATCTGATTTTCTAAATTCCATTTTCTGAATAATTTATCCTGATGCTTTTCACTTGAGCAAAAAAAAAAAAAAGATTTTTAAAAAACAGACATCAGTGGATCTGATAAGAAATAACAGGAATTTTATGCTGTGATTCTGATCAGCAGAGGTCAGGAGAAGCACTTTAGGATCTTGCGTAACCTCATTTCATGTCCTTTGATGCTTCGAGTGGAGATAAAGGGCGGCTTCTAGACCCTGCAGAGATCGATATTTTAGATCCCCCTCTGTGAGATTTTCAAGTGTGATTTCTCAGGAGAAAAATCGGAGAGCCGCGAGATAAAGTGGTCGTTGTTTTGCGACGACCTCATTTTCAGAAATAGTGGCGGCAGAAATAAAATGGGGGGGGGGGGAAGAGAGCTCGCTGCATTTCCTCTGGGTTACCACACAGACTCGTGCGTGGGAGGGCCCTCATCCCCCCAGTGACTGCTGACCCTTCATCTTCAGCAATGTTCATTTACAGTTCTACATGATGTTTATCTCCTTGGTGCTGGATCTTTACAGTTGACGTTTAAGGTCAATAGAGACAAAATGATGCCCCTATGTGATTATAAATCAGAAATCCTTAAAATATAAACACTGCTGTGCTTCTTGTCATTGAATAATCTTACTATGGTCTCACTTAGAAGTCATTGTGCAGCTCCTGCTCCAGTCCTGCTTACACCTGTACCTGGGCCTTCATGCTAAGCTCAGCCTGGCTGCACTTATGCCTAGTTGACTGCTTGACAACAAATATGTTTGCAATGTGCTATTTGTCTCACCTGGGTGTAGCTTAAGACAAAAGCATCTGCTAAGTATGTAAAATGTAAACACTAAAAAACAATAGTGAAAGCACACAACACCCCTACATCACAATTTTGAATTATTATTATGACCTTGTTAACACCACATCTATTTCTCATCCATGAACATTGTTGGGCATGCGGATTCTCAAAATCGAAATGCATAAATAACAAATATAACATTTAAAGAACCATGGCGTGACTTTTTTCACAGCCTACTGCATCAACAGCCACCGTCAGACCCATCAATAGCTGTTGCTATTGTCCTCGTCACCACGTTCGTATTAAGATACTCTGCCCTAAGAAAACTATATCTTATAATGTCACCCTGCTAAAGACGAACATTGGTATTCAAGCCGACGCCTCAGCAGAGCTTGGACACAGAGGGCTGTTCGGCTAAATGACTTGTCAGGCTTTATCTACAACAAAACAACCTCCATAGATTTGGGGGAAGAAAAAAAACAGAAGGCGGCTTCATGTCCTATGCATGAAGGTGTCATTTGACTGCTTTTTGTGATTCTCTTGCTCAAAAGTGGAATTGCAAGGGACAATATGAACCCATTCCACTGGAAGAAAAGAATCGCGGCCTTCACTATATTGTAAATCCTGTACTACAAACTTGCAATAAACGCAGTGTGGGAATCAGAATAAGGCAGCATTTAGGATCCATTCGGCTGCCTGTCAGATCGCCTTTCTTAACTCTCATGAATGTGGCGCAGAATCAATCCTCCCTAGAATCTAAAGCAATAAGTCACTTTGCGGCACGATGGGAAAATCAGCCAAGATCTAGCAGAGGACGGCTCATGACCATCCACCCTGATCAGCCACTCTTTAATACTGGACGTCATGCATTATTATGTGAAAGAATCATTATCAAGCCGCACTTTGACTCTAGGGAACAGGCTCACTGGGTGGCTTACAGCAGAAAAGAGTCACACTACTTCAGTTTACCCAGCACGGCATTTCCTTTTGTTATGGCCTATTTGTCACAACAGATCTTATTTCTCATATCAGCTGTAACCCTTTTCAAACTCTTTAATTGACTGTGCGGTTTGATTGCCGATCAAAGCCAGAGGCACGACGACGACTCTGCATAAATCAGAAATATCAGCCCACCGTGAGGGAACGGCCAAAGCAGCGAGCGTCAGGTCAAGCCTGGGAGAGAGACTTGCTCACGGGGGTGACGGGAACTGGCAGTTCTGGTAGAAAGGTGTCATCTTTCAGTCACAAAGCCAAAGGTTTTCAGCAGTATGACAGCTTTAAATAAACTCTAAACTCGTCGCTAACTTGTGTTTTTTTTCCTTCTAGAACTTCACATTACGCAGTTCGTTCCTCCTGCTGATTTTCTCAGAAGAGATCCAGCTGATAGCGTCTCAAAGAAATGGAATAAAGTGCTCTAAATGAAAATCAAGAAGGCAATTAAATTCATCATCAAAACTGCGCTTAATTAATTAAAACATATTCCTTGTGGTACTGGGGTGGGACAGGGGGATATTTCCATATGAACTTCTGTGCAGCCATTACCTGTATAAACACATTACATGATTAATGGCAAACTTCTTGTTCAAACCGGAATTCCCAGACCAGTATTAGCCAGGGAACGAGAGTCCTTATGTGATTTACATAACCATGGGGGAGAAATGATGTATTCTTGGTAATAAAGTAGCAAAGTCGAAATGCCATATAAGTCTAAGTGAAGATTCTAATGCTTCGCATCCCACCCTTCGTGAACAGGAGCAGCACAGTGTTCCCGGGATATTTACACAAGAACTACTCCATCATGGCCACGTAATGGCTTTTAAACAGCACATAATCCACACAGCATCAGAAGCAATATTAAACAATTGAAAGTTAATGCACCCATTGGGAAAGATGGTGTAAATCAGCATGGAATGTGCCTGATAAAATGTCCACCCATCAAGGTGTTTACCTAACATGCAATGTAATATGCAAACAGAGGCTGATGAGGGTGGGGAGTTATGTAAATGACTGCAGGCTCTATCGAGTCAGAACTGAAGAGAAGTCATCCCCGTTCATGTAGCAGAACCAGAAGGTGAAATATACACAGCCCATCTTCGGCATAATGACACGTTTTGTATGTGTGTACACAGAATACACTGTGGAGGCAAGAAAACAAAAGCATGTATGAACGAACGTGGTATCGCGGGTTCGACCGAGTTATACATATAAAAGGATAACAGAGCTTAGCAACCTGCTTGCAGATAGATAGATGGATAGATAGATAGATAGATAGGAGAAGAACAAATGAAAAGAATGAGAAATGTAGTAACATTACTTTGGAGCGTGGGGGCGGGGGTAAGTTCTATTTTTCCATCTTGATTTATGCCAAGATTTCAACTAATCTGGTATTACAGCAGAGCTACTGGTTATTAAGTGATCAATCTTGGGCTGTAAAGTCCGAACTTTAATTGCAATTAAGGCCAGTCGTGAATATGATGATACCAACAGCAAACCTTTAATAATTAATTAACATTAAAAATTATGTTAAATCTCTAAATATGAATCAATTTTATATTAATTGCCTGGTTGAAAAAAAAATATAGAATCCGCCAATAGTAAGAATTAATGTCAATTAATTTAACTAAAACACAGACTGATACCTAATTTTACGTATTCGAATGTAATAATTGCGTCAAATAAAGTTCATAAAATATATTTCACTTTTTATGAGCCCCCCGCCCGCCAAGGATATGTCACTTATAGCCTTATATGTGACATACGTGTCTTCGTTTCCAAACAGCTCAATCAAACCTAATTAATTAAGAAGTTGATTGGAACAAAATCCAGAATCCCCCTGGGTTCCCCGGGAGCAGTATTAAGAAACTCGGTATTGAAGCTCTGTCTTCGTTACAAGTCGATGGTATTTTCACTGCATAATGCGGTGCCTTAAAATGCGAGTCTCCATTATAAAACATTATGCCAACAAAATAAGCCTTTCCGTAAGTCGACAGCAAAATATTGATTTCAACTTGAGGCATACGGTGTGCCGGTTATATCGATCAACTGCATTTAAATTTAATTTGATTTGTCAGCTTTTTGGGATATCTGAAGTAGACTATTATACTCTTAAATCTTGAGTCTAAATTGTGGCGGCCACTATAAAACAACCTATGGCAACTCCGTGTCAGTTTTCCAGCGCTGTCTTTTCCATGGCATCCATTAAATTTACAGTCGCCTAGCTATATTGAACTAGTTCTACTAATAATTCCGAAAACTATAGATAAGTAGGGAAAGTGTCTCCAATATATCACAGATTAAATCAATTGTGTTAAACACAGGTTTCGTTGCGACAGTGTTTCTTCCTCAATCTTCCAAAAGATTATTGATTGCGACGTGGTTAGTGAAATTGTTCATTGGTGCGTGTATT
>JAODKF010000040.1:14231237-14269433 GCA_026779585.1 Mormyrus proboscirostris
ATATTGTTCTCAGCTTATCTATTTATTTGTCGGACGCAGTGTAATAACCTACATTTTGCAAAAGCCTGTAATTAAATTGGCTGTAATTTCGAGGATCACTGGATTTGAAAACGTTACATAAGTAATTATCTGTAACCTTATTCACGGCATTAAAAGGGAAATGCTAGGCAACATTATATATATATAACAAAACAGACTAGAGCCATAGGAAAGCGGTCGAGACGATGCTGCATGGCTTGAGATACAAATGACAAGCAACGATTTTTGGGCTTTAGGCAGTCGCTCATACTGTTGCGTGAAGCAGGGAAAATGCGCCGATCCTCCGGGCACTACCGGGAACTTGGCAGACCAACAATAACGCATGTTGTGCCATAATTAAACGCGTCGAAAATAAACCAACTTAAAGCCATGCAACCATATTCCAATAAGGCTTAAATAACCAGCCTCCGAGACCAGAAAATGTCGTTTGATTTTTTTCCACTGCTCCTTTCATGCACACAAGCATACACTGTATAGACACACGCATGCAACCATACACGAAAAAGAGCCATTCTTCATCTTAACATCGCTATTATGTATGACTGTAAAATCCATCTTTTGCTTTTATACTGCTATATCGCACCTACTAAGTTTTGCATTAATACACAGCTTTAATAAGTTGGTTTTAATTGCCTGAACAAAATGGATGGGACGGAATTTCATGTTAAAATGATGGATTATTTCTGTGTGACTTAAACAACACTTAAACAAAATGCTACACACGGGAGAAAAAAAAAGTTAGGTAAGTGGATGTAGGTTTCTTCAACGCGGTTGCTAGAATATATGTCCAGACATAACCGCAGTGGGTGATTTCTAATAATAAATCATTTGAAACTCACCAGAATTTTGTTATTAGATTGGTCAACACATAACGCAAAATACAGGGAAAAAATCTGCTGGCTAATTCTGGTTTCAACTATGTGGGAGATCATGCAGGCACCGCAGATGGCTATAGAGATACAGATAGATTGGATTATGTCCATCTCACCTGAATTGCTGCCAAGTGGTGAACTTGAAAGCCATTGCAGGCAAGCCCGAAGGTTTGTAATTTAACCAGACTCTAAAGTTTTAAATATAAGATGTCACAATAAGAAAGAAAGATTTTTTTTATTGTTATAGCCTTATTAATGCCGGTTATTATTTCCAAATTCAACGGATGGCTGCGTCGCCGCAATCACCGATCTTATAACGAAAAAAAAAATATATAAAAAAACAACAACTTTAACAAACGATTGCTGAAGGAAGCCAAGTAAAAATGGAACGATTCTACTTACCTATAATGAGCTTTCTATATTGTCCGAATGGGTGTCAGTCAATAAGAAAACACACGGTCATCAAAACGCCGGATCAGCACAAAGGACGGTTCCGTCTGATTTAAATATGTGGGGTGTAAATGATATTTCATCCAGGTATCCCATTCAAGCAACAACCAAGTTGTCCAAAAGTGAGTTTAATCCAATAAAACTGCTTATGTTTTCTCCGATGTTTGGTGCCAGACAAACTGCCAAGCTTCCTTCAAATAAACGTGATCCAGAAATGCGAAAAATATAACTATTAAAGACAAAATACAAAATGAGAGAGAAAGACTAAACGGGGAGAGAGATTGAAGGGCGAGATTAAACATCAAAGAAGTCCGCCTCCTCTGTGACAAGAGCTGTTGATGAAGGATCCTCCAAACGCGCCGTCGCCGCTCAGCATCCCCGCGTGCACATGTGCGCTCTTACGGAGGGTTGCAGCGCCGAAGGAGCCAAATCTTTGTACATTTCATGAGTATCCTGTAATACCAGATCCGATGGGGGGTTTCCTTCAGAGTGCCGCTATGTGAAAAGCACACAACACTGGCTCCTTATGAATTTCTCTACGTGGTCCTAAAGCCCGCAGGAAGTTAATGGAGCGGCTTTCAACGCCGCGTTAAACCTGCATTATGCTTGCTAGGGGAGAAAAGGAAAACGTGCCTTAAAGCTTAAAAGCGTTTACTCCCCCAGAAAAAAAGCATAAACACATCGCAAGAAATGCATACTGCGTCCAGGATACAAAAAAGTTATTAGCCTGTTTCCAAAGACACCAGCTGCATCATCAGCGAGTCTATGAGCGCCGGCGGACCTCACGGCTCTCGCTTAAATATACATTTACCGCCGCCCAATGGAAATACCAGAAACAATCCACAGCTGAGAATTATGGTCTTAAAGGGCTACCTCCGTATCAAATGTACCAAATATTGCTGTAACGCTGATTGAGTATGTGCGTGAATTTTGTGTTTCTGTTTATTATTGAACCAGGGACTGGAAGAATCCCACGTCTCACCTATTCACCGTCAAAGAAGAAGCTGTGGCTGATTTAATATCGCGATTGCTTAATCTCGTTGCGAGTGCCTTCTATTTCATGCTGCAGCAATTTGCATATCAGAAAGATGCGACCAGTAGCTCAGCCTCTTTCGTGGTTTTGCCGTTTATCGAGAGGCTGGGAGTTTGTTCCACACTCAGCGTTATTTACAGACACGAACTGAGGCTGATCGCTGCTGGGGTACTCTGCTTCGCATGTTCGCATTCCATAATCACTGACCGTATAACAAGAAAGGCATCTCACTACGCTTACTCTACCCCCAGTCCATTAAAAAGTGTTAATCTTTATTAAACATTTAAATTACTTATTAAATAACTCCGGCTTATGTGTCGCATTTCCTTTATATACACACACAGATGAATTATGTTTAAATGCAGTGGGGATGGTGTAAAATACGAATGGGAGCAAGAGTTGTTGCGTGAAGAACTGAATATAGATTCATTCTAACTGCTTTAAGGCATTTTCAACACGTGGCATACGGATAATAAGCAAAAAACACCATATTTGAGTTGTAAATAGGCCTACCAGGCCTCACATTTATATTTTGTTAAAAAATCTTGTAGCGGTGATTTAAATTATCCAAAAAAGTTGCATGACAGAGAATTTGCCCTATATGAAGACATACAAGCGTTACGTTTATTATAGCTAAAAGATGACAAACTGACTAGCTATTTATCTTGTCACTCCGAATTACTTGCCCTCTAAAGTTTTCGCAGCTAAGCGTTTCGGCATAATACACACCTTCGGATTTAACTGGTTCTGACCCAGGCTTTGAATCTACAGCCAAAATCCAGGGCACTCATTAGAATTAAAGTGATAATTTCTTGCTGCGCTTGTTGTAAGGACTAGAAGCTCACAGGAGCCTGGGGCCTGAATGGCAGCATTTGATTACTATAGGACTGTGTGACTCAGGCAAGGGGGCAGCTTCTGGAAACGGAGCCACGTGACTCGCATTTTGATGAAGGGATATTGAGGGGAAGAAAGGCCCCCTTCTGAGGGAAGGTTTGCACAGCTTACGCATTCTGTTACACAATCCTGGGGTAAACGTGACATTTTAATGAATGGACTGCTGACAATCAACGCTTTGCTTTCCTGCACCAAGTTGGGTAAATTATTTTTAATGATGGCATTTAAACTGATGATTATCTCCATCCAATATGCAGTGTATTGACAACATGTCTATTATACGTAAAACAAGTGATAGCTTTTGTCCTTACACTGGGTATAAAATGGATAAACAGGCCATATTTTCAAGTCAGTTTTTAAATACTTTTTAACAGGAGGGTACTTGAGAAGAGGCTACAGAACAAACTCATATAAACTAATTTGATAGTTTTAAAAAATGGAAACTCTCTCAGACCAGAGAAATATTATCTTAAAACAAAGACAGAGACTAATTTCTAATCAAGAATATAGAAGGATCGAATCAGATGCTTTCATCTCCTTGGCAACAACATGGACCCCTATGAACGGTAGCATGGGAAAATCTCTTTAGGTGTGAAAAGTAAACACACTTTTTCCCGATGAATAAACCATAGAGTGACATTGACCTCTGGAACTATAGACAGTGTCTGTAAAATTCTCAAGCATTGTACAGGCATCATCTGCTATTTGGTAAAGTGACTCTATGCAGTTCAGCGACACATTTTCAGTTGCTGCAGGTGAAGCGGCTTCTACTTGCCATTAATGTTGAACGCAGAATATGCAGCACGTGAGCTAATATGGCGACGTGACTCGCATAATCACCTTCTGAGATGCGTCCTCCTTCAGGCAGGGAAGCGACGAATGAGCAGATACATATCCTCTTCAGCATAAAAGTTCTCAGCAGATTCCCTATAAGGTGGAAAAGCAGTGAGGCTAAAAATAAACTTTCCACCCATCTTCACCTCCCAAACTTCTGCAACAGCTGCATTATTCTGCTAATATCCGTGCTGTCAGACTTGCCTTTCCACTGTTGCTCTGTAAGTGGGGCTTTGCTAGACTGAAAACTGAGCAGGAGACAAATATCCATAAATGTTATGAAGCCCATGTACACCGGAGAGCTGGACGATGATTGGCCAGCTCCAGGCTAACACACCTATGCCTTGTTGAGCTAATTAGACTGCTCTGGGAAAAATTATTAACAATGCATAAAAAAATCTCATATTTTTCCCCTGGTAAAATTTAAGTTGCATTAATTCACAGTTTGCACAAAGACATAATACAAACAATATTTAAAAGCTTTTTTGAATTTAAATTTTTGTTTTTATTGTATCAGATTGCAGCCCTCCACAGATCTGATATTTCACAATGAATTAAATTTTTTTTCCCCACATATTACTGCTAATAATAGTAATGATGATAATTGATGGTTGAGGGGCAAACATTCCATAGGCTTGAAAGAAGGTGGCCTTGTGTAGGTGGAGCCTGGGAGACACCGTCACCTGGGAGACACGTCACCTGGGAGACACAGTCACCTGGGAGAGATGTACCTGTTTTACTGGCCAGCTGGCTTTTTCATTTCAAACAAGAATGATGACAACTGGCAAAAACGGCAAAAACCAACAATCGTCCATCGAAAAGGCAGAGAAAACAGCTTCACAATTAGCGGCCACTGGGAAAGAAGGTGGTCTTCCGTAGGACACGAGAGGCAGACGCTTGCAGAAAGGTTCACCTGCCGACTCAGGTCCTCTGAATTAAGGACTTAGTATTTTTAGGGAGAAGGAATTCGAACTGATACTCTGGAATTCAGACATGTCTCCTTGGCAAAGGCAAGTGGGATGGAAATCTCTCGCTGCTGTACCCTTGATGTTCCTGCCCTCAGTGGAGGGGGAGGACGTTGGCACAGGATAGGACCCACTCTGCCTTGTTCTCGAGCTCAAGGAAGCCGACGTTTCACCTGGAGCCATGTTTAGCGAGAACACGGCCGTGAAGGGTGCACACGGGCGCAATTAGTTCCGTCTCAGCATCACAACGTGGTTTTACCGCAAGTGGTGCTTTCATGCGTCATCTGATTTGTCGCATGAAATTTATTTTATCTTATGTGAGAATGCAGTTAGTTAAAAATAATAGTGGATAACAACAGATGTTTGCACTATCAAAGTAGAAGGTGCGTTTTCAAAATCTGATATGCAAAATAGAAAATCTGCAAAAATGAAAAAAAAAATGCTAAAAACAACAGTTTGTGGCATTTAACTTTGAGTACAGTTTAACAACCTCTCTTGTTTATAGCTTTGCGCAATGCAAAAGAGAATTCCAGCAAAGTTCAAGCTTGTGGGAGTTTTACTTACACAAAAATGTTCTGAGGGCAGAACAAAAAAAACGATTAAGGGATAACCAATCAGATTGTAGAGGAGGTTGGTCCATGTAAACAAGACGAGGCGGGACAAGACATCTGATTGGTTGCTTGAACCCACCTCCTCTACAATCTGATTGGTTATCTCCCTGAACTAATAATTTTTTTGTTCTGCCGTCAGAACATTTTTGTGCAAGCAAAACTCCCATGAGTCAAGTTCAATGACCCACTTTAAAATTTGTTGAAAGAACATTATATAACATATTATCAGTATACATGAGTAAAGAGTAAAATGCTACTGCATCCCTATGTCGTCTCTTTCTGTTCCCTTCTGAGATCTCAGCTGTTCCAGCAGCATTACCATCTGGCAGTCAGGAGAAGAGCACGTCTTGAGAATTGAAATCACTAAACACAAATTACTCGTTTCAATATTGCTAGTCCTATTGAAACAAAAAGGTTTTCTTATTCTTAACCTGTTGAAATGTGGTATAAATGCTGAACATAAGAAAAGCAACATAATATGTAAAACTTATGTGCTGTTTCTTTTCGCCATGTTATTGTACTGCTCTTTATGGCATAATTTGTTTAGTAGCTGTATACAGCATACAGCTGTACAGAGATTAAGGGATCACATGCAGACTTTTACAATGGCTTGCCCAGAGATCCATCAAGATTTATTTTAGCTTTTGTTTAGTTTTTCCCAAAGCAATATAGCTGAGAACTTAGCAAATTTTGCAGGTTAGTGAAACAACTCTGGTTATACAGAATCACAAGGGTACAACAGCAATGACCATGCAGGACTTGAACAGGTGGTTCTTCAGTTAGATGGTAATACTCAAAAACACTACTCTGCCTGCTGCCAGATATTCAATTAGGGTTTATTCTGAAATATGCAGCATGTTTCCAGCTATAGGCACGAGTCATTTTGTCATTCAGGTTAAAAAAGGAGAACTTCATATTTCAGTGTAGTGAGGTGCCAACCATAGGACAATGTTCACTGCAGAAAACCTGTGGAGACACACAAACTCCACCGTCCAAAACATTTGTGAGACAAACAAACAGAACCAGCACAGCAGTACCGTGTAAAACCTTGGATAAAAGCACGACCCCTCCTGGTTCTGGAACTGAAATTCTTTCTCTCCCATGAGCAGCTTTCTCCATGGTACGGCAACGCCGTCCATCCAGTCCAGCCCGATGTTCACAAAGTAACTCAGCAATAGTGACTCTGCCTCTTCAGCAACCAAAGAGTTTTCTCTTTTTTCCCCACATCCGTGCCAAACCCCTTTTACTGCCATCTGCTGTGGATTGAAATATATTGGATCACAACTTTGGCTTTGGTTAATTGGAAATGGCTGGTCTGTCCAAGCTAGTCAAAGTCACTGCAGAAATACAGAAAATGTCCAATAAAACACAAGCCTTTATAATGATAAGATTAAGAAGAAATAACGACTGAACAAATGAAAATAAACATGAAGATTGCTCTTGTAATGCTTGGTGTCATTTCAAAATAAAAGACCAGCAATGCAAAGATACATGGAAAAGCTTTGTTTATGGTCTGTGAACGTGTTTGTCGATTTTGTTAATTACAAAAATGCACATTTCATTATATGTCACATATTGAAGTATACATAAAAACATACTGTTCTGCTTTGCATCTGCCTCTTGTCTTTCTTTGCTCACAGTTGCTCATATGAGGGCGGCTCGGTCGGGACAGATCTGCAGATCCACAAAGAGCACATTGATCAGCCATGCAGATGAACAGCGATGGCTTCCATGAGAGTCCATCAAGACTTTTGTCGGAGTCAGCGGGTGCGTCTCCCGCCCGCAGTCCTTTGCCTGCATGAGGATAAACGGGAATAGGAGCGTGTGGAACTGGTGGGGGGGGGCGGGGTTGCAGAGCTGATAATAACACCCCACCGTGCCTGATGGGGGACGCGCACTCAGGCGGAGAGCGCCCTGAATGACGGCGCTCCAGTTACAGTGTCCTCATTAGCAGAGTCAATGGAGACAAACTGGGAAGTGGGAGAAAGGGAAGCTAAAGCTCGCATTTGTTTGGTTTGTGATGTATAAATCATGCAGGAAATTATCCATCTGAGTGATTTATTCAGAAAATTAACAATCAAAAGCTATACCAGTATTACTACTGCTGCTACTGCTGTGGCCATTGGAGGGACATGGGGCTCCTGGTGCAGCCCACAGTTATGTCCCTCATACGACTACTGCTACCAATTATAACAACAACAGGAATAACAGCGAGAGCAACAGCGTTACCAATATAGCGATGACAACAACAGTGACGGCATTAGCAACAACAACAACAATAATAATAGTTCTTCTGTGAAGCTGTAGCATACCTGAGCTGCAGTCTAACCCGTCTAACGGCCCATTTCTCTGAACACGCAACATGGCCGTGTGCAGTGAGTCACTCTTCATCTGTTCATCTCCTTTCATCTGTTGTCTTGTGAGTCTCTTTGCTGTCATTATTGATGAAAAAGATAAACAGCTAAAACACTATATGAAACAGCCTTACAAACAGTCCACGTACTTCGGACAGGTGCTTGCAGTTAGTATTCAGGCACATTGGACGCTAGGTATTCAATGTCCCAAAGACAAAAGCAAAAACATTGTTTGTCTGGAAGTTTCCTATGGGGACAATCAGCTAATGAGCCACTCTGTTAATAAGAAAGATCCTTAAAAGCCAGGTGATGCTTCTTTGCTCCGAAATAATTTCCTCATGCATCTTCTAACCACATATTCTGGTCAGGGAGGATTGGAGCCTATCGTAGGTCATACAGGGCAGGGTGGCACGTGCCCTGGCAAGGATGCTAGCTGATCGCAGGGCATACAGACATTCTCTATGGGCGATCAGAGACACCAATGGGGAGAATATGGGGACTGATCATTCGTTTCTATGGGAAAAATGCTAACGCTACCTACTCAACCCTAACTATAACCATAAGAAAACAAAGCAACATACAATAGTTTTTGCATTATTTGTTTTTTGATTGCTGTCACAGACTTTTATAAAATTGAATTTCCCCTTGTGGTGACCGAAAAGCTGGTCCCTACAACGTAAAAATAACAGGTTTTATCACACGGAGAGGACATAGCAGTCAGTAGTATTTTTCAGGCCCAGCCTGGTCTTTGTGTGGCCCTGCTGACAGCATCAAGCAACAGACTCACCCTCCTAAATTATTTTAATTACTATTATCCACAGAGTCAATACATTCAAGATTCAAATCCATCTGGTCCATATCAAAATGTAAGAAATCAATACCTTTGAATTTACATTTATTTTACCGATGCTTTTGTCCAGAGCAAAATTCAAAAGAAGGATATACTGTAGTTAATTATATACATGCATGGCCTCTGTCATAGTTGTAAGTGAGCTTACAATGAATTCTCAGGAATATAATAGAATAGCCATAAGTCCCAAGCTGGTCACATGACCCAGCATAAGTATTTTACTCGACTCATTTCTATTTTATATTTTTTTTACAGGAGGTATGTCTCTCTGAAATCACATAACATACCCAGCAGATATGATCAGTACACCTGAAGTACTGTAGGCAAACAACCCTGACAATTAATCAGGCGATACTCCAGGCTACATATCCCATTAAACCATATCAACACTCCAGCGCTTAATCAGTAAAAGCAATTAAATTCTCTACTAACCGCATTTATTTACAATAGAACCAAATGGACCCACCCAAAAAGTTTAATAAGGGAAAACATATCAGATCGAGTGCAACGATAATGAAAATACATATGAGATTTTACAGTATTATGAAGGATAAAACAATGACTTTAGATACTATTTCCTCAGTGCATTTAAAGAACAGTCACCTGGAAAAATGATGAGAGGAAGCTGTTAATAGTCTAGCCGGCCATTGCTGAAGGAGTGATTTTTTTGTGGCAGTTCAATGGAATGACACCACGTAATTAAATCCAGCTACAGATTCATCTATCCACATAAAAACAATTATGTGTTCCTTCAGTGGTTGAGGTGAATATAATGATGTCGGTAGCATTCAATTTTATGTGCAAATCTTCAACATGGTACTGTATGCCGTTGTTTGTTGCAAATATCTTAAGTAGGTGATATACTGTGAAAGAGATCAGGAACTGACAAATGCTTCATCAACAGTTCACTCTTTGCTAAGGAGTGGGATGTCTGTGAATATTTCAGGAGCACGTTAAATAAGGATTGGACCATCGATTTAATACTAGCCATGCAACCTGCAAGATCAGGCAAATAAATCCCAGAAATACCAGTGGAATGCTGTGAGGATGGGGCAGGTGATGTCCGAGGCTTGACGGCCATATCAGAAACTTAGTGGGTGTGTCTGAATGTTGCTGGGTGTGTCGCAAGATGGGTATGGAAGTTTATTGACAGGATTTTCAGCAGATGGAATTAACCTTTTGGAAAACTTACACATCACTTTTCGATACACCCACCTTTCGACACGCCCACCTTTTGACACGCCCACCTTTTGACACACGCACGTCTCAACACACCCACCTTTTGACACACTGACGCCTACCTTGTGACACACCCACCGTTTGACACGCCCACTTTTTGGCACGCCCGCCTTTTGATACGCCTACTACTCCAGCCTGCAGAGACCTGTACTTGCCCGTAGTGCTGTGAGAGTGATCAGGCATGCAAAAACCTTGAGAGCCATTTCAACATTTTTACTTGCGTTCAAAAGCAGTGGGGAAAAAAACACATGAACCAAATGAGGACAAAACAAACCCCCCCCTCTACCCACCTCCCTCAAGATATCAAAAGCTAACTCATGGGTTTGTCCAAGCTGGCTGTGTGTTATGGGATGCAGTGTCAAGTTGCCACTGATGTTTCCAAGAGCCCCAAGGTACAGGAGCTGAAGAAGGTTCTTCATTTTCAGTAAGAAGGTTCTAAAGCAATCACCATTCACTGTCAGACATGTTCATTATGAGCATTTAAACAAGTTTGCAAGATTTTAATTAATTTTGCCTTACTTTTAGAATGTACTGAATATATACTCACTTACTCAGGCAGTGAAAAGGGTAGACGATTAAATAATTATATTAAACAGTGTCGAACAAAATAGCATTTATACTGCATATGGCAAAAGAGGAATTATGCTTTCAGAAATGTTCAGTGTCCCAAACCCTGTAGGGCACAGAACATGGATAGAAAAGGATTACGAATTCCAAGCAGCCAGGAAATGGCTAAGAGAAGCAGAAAACCATCCACTGCAAATAATGCCATGTTTTATACATGGAGAAAGCGTGTACCATTTACGTATACCTCAGAATAACTCAGTGCTGCCTTGAGGGAGCGAATATGTGCAAAAGGCTATTTAAAAAGGTGCTATATACAAACATCATATTAACATAGCTCTTAAAATCGAAATACACAGGTTATGAATTTCTAATGTGAGCACAGAAAATGTAATTGATTCGTTAAAGTAAAGATTATGTAACACGATCACTAAGGAATAAATAATAATAATAGGGTGTAGCTACCAAATCCCACAACCAAAAGAACTTACTTCTTAGCATCCAGAGCCACACGGCACTAGGTGCGAACAGAAAGACCATCTAATGCTGAAAGAACCTGAAATGACCCATGGAGACTAGCAAGCATTAAACAATTAATGTTGTTTCAAGGGGCCCAGCGTGGCGGGCTGGGGGGTGGGTTGGGGGCAGCTGGTCAACTGTGCAGAATTTTTCTCTGGTTTCCATAGTCGGACTGGAAAGGGAGGTGAGGGGAGGCCAGGAAGTCGCGCAGGCTGTGGTACGGCAAAGGTGCGCACTGGAGACAGGATTGTTTACAGTCATCGGTGACAGTGACCCAGATTGGCCAAAGTTACCAGCAGGCGGACGAGACCCTTTCTATTTCAGCTCTGGACTAAAGTGTGTCAGTCCCCCCCTAACCCAGCCCCCCCAACCATTTTGGCTCTGTTGGAGCTCCCGGCACAGCTTGGAGCGCCGCGTTCTGCTGTCTCCCATCGCGGCCTCCCGCCAGTCTCTGATGGCATAGAGAGGGCCAGAGCCTTGGGCGTATGCCCACAGCATGGGGGCGGGGGCCGGGCTTGCCAACAACGCCCAGTCCCCCCGGTTCGGAGTTTCTCCTGGATGTGGGTCAGAGTGCGCCTTTGTCTTCTTGGCTGCCATCTTCCCCACGGCCCAACCGGAAGAGCGAGTGACCTGGGATTCCGCCCACTCAGTCCCGCATATGTCCATGTTTGCCTCTGTGAACATGTCTGAGGAATGAGCTTTGGATCCTGTATAGAAATAGTTACATTATGAAACTGAGCAGTTCGGTCGAGCATTTGAAAGTACATCGGATATTTCACGTAGGTGTTCAGAAATGTACTTCAAGGATTTTAATCTGTGGATAAAAAAAATGTTATCTGTAGAATGAACAAAAGCAAAAGATGCTGAAGTTCTAATGTTTTATGTAACCATGTAACAATGTACTGCTTTGTAATATGTAACCATGTAACGATGTACCGCTTTGTAATATGTAACCATGTAACGATGCACTGCTTTGTAATATGTAACCATGTACCGTAACAATGTACTGCTTTGTAATATGTAACCATGTAATGATGCACTGCTTCGTAAAATTTAACCATGTAACGATGTACTGCTTTGTACAGTAATATGTAACCATGTAACAATGCAGTGCTTTGTAAAATGTAACCATGTAACAATGTATTGCTTTGTAATATGTAACATGTAACAATGCAGTGCTTTGTAATAGATAAGATTAATAGGTTATATTTAAAGGCAATAAAACTGTTAAATACGTTAAGAGCGTACTATGTAAAACACCGAATATTACATTTTTGCTTCTGAAATATGTGTTCCATAAGACTTTTCCTAGAAAAGTCTCTCAAATGTTGTATTGTATATTTTTTTGAGGACCGTTATATTTCGGTAGTGAAAGTGGGCCTTGCCTTGTAATACACTTAATATTAACCAGTTAAACCATTTCGTATATGATGTAAATAAACAACATATACTTGAATCAATGTAGGGACTGAGCTCTCACCTCCTAGTTATGGAGACAGGCGTTTAGATGCTGCGTCCTTTTTTAACGTCGCCACATAAGTAGGCAACACACACCGAGTGCATTGCTGAAGCGGGATACCCATTCCTGAACAGGACCATCCCTCAGCAGGCAGGATGGGATGTGTATGTATGTGTGGGGGGGTTGGGGGTCTAGGAAGGGGGTGACATCAAGCACAGAGACACAGCAACATGAATGGAGTCTTTCCTTTTTATTTTTGACAGAATACGCTGTAATACTGCAGCTACACTATACCTACATCAGCGACTCCCTGAGGTGCAGCATAGCTCTGTGCGAACAAACTCCGCACCATTACCAAGGTGACCCAACGTAACAAACTCCGCACCATTACCAAGGTGACCCAACGTGTCACAGTCAGAAGAGAACGAGCTGTTCACACTCATAAACACCCGTTTACACCACATGCAGGGCTGGCATCTCTTTTATTCCACATTCCCTCGATTGAAAATATTAATATATGTATAGATTTATTTTATTTATTTATGACTTGACATAAGAATGGTTTCTATAAAACAACAGGAACCTTCTCTCTCTGGAGGTGACAATAAAAATGTAAACTGGGTGGTGGGGGGGCGGCGTCGGGGTTGAGAATAACCCGCAGGAGCATTTTTAATGTTTTATGTAACTTAGCTTTCTCTTTTTTAATATCGCGATCCCGGTGACTGAGCAGAGCGGAAGCACGCGGCCGCTGATCAGCACCATTCATTTGCTTCCTTGCTCTTTACGGGCTGCATTGTTGCATTTTTCTGTGCTAAATTGCTTTTGATCCTAAGTTTATGTTTTTTCTCTCCCTCCCCCAGTCAATGTGCATCACTGGCCTTCACATCACTAGGGGAAGTAATACAAGCAATTTGACTTATTTCTCTGTCAGACTGACCACCACGGATATCAGCCCCGTAAAGGGGTGGGGCGGGGGGGCGAGTTAGAATAACTCCAAGAGTCAAGTGACAGGGGCCCTAAGAAATGTGCAACATAAATGGATTGGTGCCTGGTGCAGGATACACGCAGTACGTATTTTGGGAAAAGGAAATGCTTTTCCCTGTTAGCGATAGGTTCTCTCATCACAGTTTGAGAAGTGACATTACAGAGAGAAGCTGGGATAACTCACTGGGGTGTAGCAAGCACCCGTTGACCTATCTAGAGGGTCCTGAGATCAGGCTTCTGTCCTTGCTTAGGTATATTCGGGATAGACGGTTGGCGGTGGTCCAATCACGCGCTGACACCCTCGTAGGATGTCATGCCGGATCGGCCTGCGGCACCATCCGGCTCCCTCTGTGTCTCATCGCAGTTCATGCTCTCACGGCGCCCCCTCCTGTGTTCAGCCACCCTTCAGTCAAGTTGGTGATGCAGCTGTAGAAACATCTGCCAGCAACATCTGCATCCCTCCACACACAGAGCCTGGGACTGGAAGGGTGGGGCTTAAATCAGCTGTAATGTCTGGATTCTGGGATTTTCATTTTCAGTACTGTTACAAATATAAGAGATGGTACTGCAGCCATTGCTTTTTTTTATTCAGCTGCTCTGGTATTTATTTAAGGGAATAAAGAGTCAGTTTTAAACTCAACAGCATGCAGAGCTGTTGGCTTCACGTCAACATTTTTAGCCAACATCCATATAACCTCCATAACTTGCTCATCGGTAAAACAGGAATTGCAGTAAATTGTTTGCATGATCTCAGTGTTTGTTGCCAATTTGGTCCATGATATTCGTACCCACTTCAATCAGGAGTTAATGTTATTGCAGAATATGCAATCAAGTTCTTTGGGAAAACAGGAATGAAGTCTGTTGTTGGAAATATAAAAGCAATATCATTATACATTCTTTCTCTGGCCTCTCAAATTCACATCAGCCCACTATCTGATTAGCAAATATGAATGCAAGAGAATCCAGATTAAATATACAGTGTGATTGCTGAAAAAATAAAGACATAAAATGTCTGTGAAGAACTCTGTGTGGTAAATCAAAGACAAATAAAAAGAGTTTTTGTGAGACTGACCACAGGATGGAAATAAAAACTTCACTGTTCACAATAAAAAATAGAATGTTCACTTCTTTTAAGATCTCTACAGTATGAAATAGTTAATTGTCTTTTCATCATGGAACATTTCCATTGAGCCTTTTCTTCCACACACTAGTGTACTATCCTTCAATGATTAATTGGCAGAGATGTTGATCCAAGCATATTATATGGCCGTATAGGTTTTTCCTTTTGCTCTTCAGCCCAGGATCACAGCCCAGCATGAGGCTACACTTGTGATATTTGTTTTTGGCTGTATAGGTTTCATCTGGTTAGATAAGCTCTGATTCAAAGACTCGCATGTGATTATCTCTCGCTGGAAGGGCGGGTAGACAGATGTGATGCAGGGCTTGTCAGGGAATAGAATATGTGGGGAAAGAAAGAGTAGATGAGAGCAGAAAAGGAGTGATAGTGCACAGAAAGGACAAGTGCAAAGAAAATGGAGGGTTGCTGAAATGGAACAGACCTGGGTTAGGGGGCAGAAACAGTTAAAGGTTTTCAGGGATCGTGAGTGTAAGGTCATGGGTCACAGCTTCTTCCAGCTTCTCTGGCGAACAAATGAAAACGGTAGACGGCAATTTATACCCATTACAGGGATCAAGACACAGGTCGTGTTACAGGGTCATTTAACAGCCCAACCTGGCCGAGCTGCTCTCCCTGCTAACAAGGCACACAAGCTAGCTGTGAGTCACGAGGCACGCGGCCATTAAGGTTCCCTGACGCGGACTGGTGCCCCACCCAGGGAGGGCCTTACGCTCTCTGATTTCTGGATCAGTACGCCCCACAAACCCAGCTGGAAAACAGCCTGGTAAATGGAAGACAAATAAACATCTCTGAGATGATGTTCTCTTTGAAATATTTGCACCACTAATAAGACTAAAGCAGGACTATGGGAAGGACGGCAGTGATGGCACGATTCTCACAGTTGGTCCCGCATCTGCGAGGACATTGTTCTTATTTTGTGACATTAACCCAATCTCTTCTTTTCAAACAATGTCTAATAAAGTTTCAGAGTTGGGTCGCGGATAATGGAAACATTACAGACCAAACCATGTTCCACATTCTTTCACTCCACTGGACCCTGCCGGTCAATCACTGTTTTTCGTAACATTCCTCATGATTTCTCATATGCATCTGGCTGTCTGTATACCTGATCCTAGGAGAATAAAAGTGCACCAAGAGTTATGATGACCTTGAGCTTGTGATCCAAAATGTGAAAGGGAGGATTATAGTTCAGAAGCCTCCGTAGAATTAATTTATGCTAATAAAGAACACAGTTATAGCTGAGTTCCAGCATTTAATTATAGAAGTGAAGGGAAAAAATCTCTTACTGAAAAGTTTGTGCAAAGGGACTCCAGATCACTGACCCGTCCATCTCCTCGCCAATGGGCGATGCACTAGCAGCAATCACGGCGTGATGCTCCACAGAGCCGACTCGTCCTCAACAGATGCTGCCAATTATATTTTAATTGATAAAGAGAGGCAGCGCGCTTTGCAATTGCGATGAGATGCGACAGCCTGAGGTATCGGAGGAGAGAGATGCGTCGCGCAGGGGGAGCGTCTTGACGCAGGCTGGGGGTGACATCCGCCATTCGTGCTTGTTTGTTGAAAGACGTTTCGGGTCTTGCTGGAATTTTGATCTGTTGTTTTTTTTTTTTTTTTTTTGCGTAAGGTGCCACAGATTGGCATCCAATAACAAACGGAAAAAGGTTATGGATTTCAAGTATCTGTCACATAATAAAGCTAGATGACGCGTTGATCAGCACGGCCACGTGTCGGTACTTGAAATACTGTGCAGGCGCTGTTACTCCTTGAGATTCAGAAAGTATTACCGAAAACATCAGTTATCTCCCAAAGCGCCGAAAACCCATCAGACGGTGGGTGACGCTTCCTCACAAACTAGAGTAGGGAGGTCAAGCCTAACTTGATTGCTTTATTTAAAAAAAAATGCAGATAATGGACGGGGAGATACGAAGTGCATTTAGATATGCACTTCATTTGGGTTTTATGAGTGAAAAAATTGCAAGCTTCGTCCCAAACGGAAGTGGGTCTTCCGACATCACGTACCAGACAATTAGAAAAACACACCGCAAGTTTTCATCTGGACGTGATGCGTCAGATCTTATTGACACCCGCAAGCAAATTCACAAAGAAACTACTCCGTTTATGTTCAAAGCGGTTTTAAAAGTCGCAGTTTTTTCTCCAATATTTGCTCTTGTAGGCTATAAACAAGTTATTTAAAAACTTTTCAGCAATTACAAATCATTTACTTGTAATAATAAATATTAGTTGTGCTACAAAACAAATGCACCTAGATAGATAGATAGATAGATAGATTGATTGATATACAGTCGGTAAGACAGCAGTCGCTTAACATGATCAGTCATTTATTTAAATTAAGTATGAATCTGCCGCCAAATGCCGAGCATACATAAAATGCGTTGTCATTCTTTTTTTAATACGTAGACGCAACGCATTCCACGCCTGTTAGTATTATTTATATTAATAAATGAATACTGATTGTGATGATGCTAGTGTTAAGAAATGTAAAACATCAATATGCACGAATTAATCTACATTATCAGGAATCTACAGAGGCAGACGAAAAGAAGCACATTTTAAATATTAAATTATAAAATAAAATATATGTAATTTATTTACAAAATGTGACTTGTCAATTTACATAATTTAGGTCATATTCATCAAGTATGGAAACACTATTTACATATAGAAAATAAATAAAATGCATATTTTAAAATGTCTCAAAATGCGCTAAGAACCACAATGACATGCATATTAGTTCATATACAGTAAGAAAGTAAAACAAATCATATCAGGGTGAATCGTGTAGTCAAAATGACCAACCGCACGATGTTAAATATTTTCTCAGTTGTGTTTAAATGATTTGCTGATGATTGAAGGCATTGCCATCAGTATAACGAAAAGAAAGATATGTAGCCAATTGGAGAGGTTTAATGGAAAATGAAATTGCATTATTGAATGTGAGATATCATTGTCATGTTTTCATTGTCAGCTTGAGCCGAGCCTCTGGGATGTGGCCCCTCAACACCCATCCAGCTCTTTGAAGACCTACTGTTTTCCCATCAGGCTTTCAAATGGAAGAAATTCAAAATCCTGTAGCCAGTCAACATGAGCACTGAGGCTGGCTTGTCGAGTCCTTTCAAATATTGACCATCAAATAGTATCTTAGGTAAATAGCAACTTTACTCGAAGAGGAGCGGATTTGGGGAATAGTAACAAAAATTGCAGATGTAATGAAATAGAAATATATGGTGCATGAGTATGTAAATACACAATGCTGATTTGTGGACTGGAAAACAACAGTGAGATCAGAGGAAAATAGATTGCAGTTACTAGACATTTGCACCCTAACAATTTACCATTAATCAAGAGTGTTTTATTAAGCAATTTAACCACTATTCAAATTAGCCATCCATCTTCTGTAACTACCTATCCAGTACAGAGTGAGGTTGAAACCCACAAGCTATGGGGCAATGAGCAGGGGGCACCCTTGACACAAGAACAGTATGCTAAACTATAGAAAACTGAAATTAATGTGAAATTCTTTTGTGGGAGTGGGTTGAGGAGAGCGCCCGTGGGGAGAGCGCCCGTGGGGAGAGCGCCCGTGGGGAGCGTGCCCGTGGGGAGAGCGCCCGTGGGGAGGGTGCCCGTGGGGAGAGCGCCCGTGGGGAGAGCGCCCGTGGGGAGAGTGCCCATGGGGAGAGTGCCCGTGGGGAATGTGCCCGTGGGGAGAGTGCCCGTGGTGAGTGTTCTGGTTTGTTTCCTGCCTTGCGTCCTTAACTTTTGGGATATACTCCGGACCCCCTGTGACCCGGAATAGGACAAGTGGTTTCAGAAAATGGATGGATGGATGGATGGATTGGGGAGAAGAAAATGAAAAACAAAAACTTTTCCATTAAGGGAAGTGCCAGTAGGTGGCATGGTACTGTAGTGATTAGCCATATGGTATCACACCTCTGAGATTGAGTCTTTGCCACAGCTTCAATGGTGCATTTGAAGTCGTAAATTCCGAGGTGCGTGACGTCACGTCCGACCGATCTCCTGTTCGAGCTACACATCTTGGAACAAACATGGTTGCCTCCATGAACACAGTGCTGTGTGTTGTTGCTTTATATTGTAGCACATTTGCAGCGAGATTCTTTTTTCTGAGAGACAAACAAACAAGAAACACAAACTAATCAAATCATATTAAAAGCTTTCTAATATTTTAGTAGATCCTGATATTGCATGCTAGGATACTGTTTACAGTCATGATATGCAAACACGTGCAATTACATTTATAACTATTAATACTATTACTATATACTATTAATTTCTGACAGGAAGTGACGGTCTTCATAAAGTTTTTATCTGACATGACCTGTCTGTTTAATGCCCACTCCGGCCTACAAACGGCTCCCCAACCAGTTGGCATTGTGTGCCGTACGTGAACTTCGTCCATGGAAACGGCAGCAAGGCATGTCAATGCCAAGCATCTCACCTCATCATCATTTATAAATATACAAAATGTTATAAATGGCACAAAGGTGACATTAAAACAATATCCAAAGATGGTTGACACAAACCCACTAGTACCGTTTACCTGAGATATCGGCAGCAGCGGCTTTTATCCCTTATCCACCCATTCGATTAACGACCTCGTCGTTGTAACAGATCTTGGTCTTTAAATTCGGGAGTGTATGTGTAATAGTTTCATGAAGTTTCAAGAACATTAATTCTTCTTTTTATGCCTTGTGTGAGGTTTTGAATTCCCACAAATTTGTTTTGCCCTGGGTTCAAGCAGCAGTACTCAGCCTATAACTGTTGCAGCATAATATACTTCAAGGCCGTGATTTTAGATGGCCACTAATTATTCAGTTCTTTGTCAATGTATATTTGTATAAATGAGTTCAGGGCATAATTAATATGACTGTGTGACACGCAGAAGAACATTTGCATGGTGTGTTTCTCCGTAGCACAGGGAGTGTGAAGGAGGAACGCTCGTAACAGAATGGTACCGTAGAAGTCATGTGACACGCTTAGCTCCCAGGCACACATGTGCTTGAAAAGCCTGTCAGGAACGTAGGAGACTGAGAAAAACACAGAACCAACTAGCAGCATCACTGATACTGCAAAAGTTTACATTCAGGAAAACTTGACAAATTCACCGAACCAAGATATGGAAAAACAGATGATAATTCTTAAGTGGCATAAAACTCCCTTCAATACTTTTAACTCATCAATTACTTCAATTCATTGGAACGTTGTTAAGGACGAGGGTAATGATTGCAGGGAGACTCATTAAATAATTATATTTGCTTGGAAGTGGGGACTGAAAGACAGGCAAAGTGCTACTATGATTATGATAATATGAGCCCTCAACTTTGTAGGAAGTGATTATTGAATGACAGGTAATGTTTAATCACCCTTTGATGTGTTATTTTTGAAAGTAGTTATAAAATACAGCTTTAAGAAATGTAGGTAAAACAATGTAGAATCACCTGTTAATGTACTAATGTTATTATACTGACTCTGTAGGCTGTGCCTGTGATGAAAAGGTCCGGCCAGTTTGAACCCCAGGACTGGCTGAATGATGCCACCGTCGGGCTACTGAGGAGGGTCCTTAACCTCAATTGCTCCAGGGGTGTTGGGCATTGGCTGACCCCACGCTGCAACCCCCAGTTTTGCTCTCTCCTGCATTTGTATCTATATAATTTAACTTTGTATATAATTTTTATAAAATACAAACATAACATAATTTCAATTATATCAAATATCCAAACAGACTACAAATTAAAAATGAAAAACAAAAAATGATTATTGTTGCAGTTTCTTCAGCAAGACATCGGCAAGACATCAGGAAACATCAGTTGTTATTTTTATGTAATAATCTTTTGTTCATATTTTAATCTAGTTCATTCAAGAGACTTCTTAAACATTTTGCTTTTATAAACATTTCAAACAAATGCTGATAACTCAAACAATAAATAATAATCAATAATCATAAATAATCAAATAAAAAATAAAAAATAATGTATCTCTGGAGCTCATGCTTCTTTTACCCAGGAAAGAACGACATTGGAATAAACCAAAAATCAGTTTCCAGTTTGGGGAGTTTCTCTGGGGTAAAAAATAGTCTGTCCTGTCCAAGTATCTAACATCCTAACACAGTCTAATGATATGGATTCATTTTATAGTAATAAGTTTTATGACCTTTCTGCTAAAATCCAGAACCAGAAAACAAACGATTATATCACTCTATAAAAATACATTAGATCTAACAAATGAACTGACCTGGTACCTACAATATCTGTCCAAAAACTGTATAGAGCTGCCGTGTAATTCTGCAAGAAGTAACTGAAATTGCTTATAGGCACTTTGTCATTTAATTTTGTTTAAAATTCTAATTTAGGTTTGTGACAGATATTACTAACACATTATAGGTCACTCTACACTGTATCTATAGCTCCAGTGAGGTAGCCTGAAGCGCTCTCAAGAATATTACTAACACATTATAGGTCACTGTACACTGTATCTATAGCTCCAGTGAGGTAGCCTGAAAGTGCTCTCAAGAATATTACTAACACATTATAGGTCACTGTACACTGTATCTATAGCTCCAGTGAGGTAGCCTGAAAGTGCTCTCATTAAAGACTAAGCAGATATATTGTTTTCATTCAGATATATTGTCTCATATGCTTGATATATTATGCCATGAAATTTTCCTGTTTACAACTTCTGGGTTTCCGTAGTTTAGCTGTTACAGAAGAATGACTACATGTAATTGATAGTAATTGGAAAACATATCATAAACACCTTGCCTGATTATTTTCCATGATGTGTCTGAGACCAAATTAATGCCTCAAATTCATATTCCATCAGTTTTTTCTTGACTCAGTGATGCATTGTGGGAAATTTTTGATTATTTTTTTTTTAATGTTGAGCCACTCAGAGAAGACCAACCGATTATCTGACCCTTACAGCTTGTAGCAGATATTCACCCTTGCTGTCAAGTATAATTTTCCCTCAGGCTTTTGGCACCAGCTAATTTTACTCACATCTCCAGACTTACCACTCATAATGGCTTTTAGATCCAAAAATAAAGATGAAGGTTTATGGTGGTGAGACTCTGCAGCTCCAGTTTCTTCTCCACAGCTGACGCTCAGCCTGGGTGTTCATTAAGCGTCCTTCGAAATATCTGAGCAAAATCACTCAAACTTAAAGCTCATTTTCTCAAAGAACATTTTAAACTTCTTATCATCTCATTGTGCATAATTTTTGCTGGAGGATAACATTTCGATGACTGGAAGCTATCAAAAGTACAAAAGTACACAACTAGCAGAACTAACTCAAACATTAATGGGGAAAATGAAATAGAACGTAGACCAAGGACACCGTTCTGGGCAGGATGAAGCTCTCGGCCTCCAGGGAAGGCAACACTAGCATGGATCCAGCATGGGCATCAAGAGAGATGGCAGAGGAGAAGGTGCCAGGTGGAAGAGGTCAGAAAGTCCAAAGTAGAAATCAGAAATATTGGCTCGGGTTCGAGCTGATGAAGAGTGGGAACAATCTGAAGAGTTTATCGGTAGTGCTGTTTTCAACCGTTTGCCAAATCGATGCTGAGAAGTGCAGTGCCATTGTTTATGACCTTCGCAGGCTCTGTAGAAAAGCTTCTGCAATCCAAATGTGGATTATATGACTTTTGTGGGTATGAGAATTTTTTCAAGTTGTAGTTAATCTTTTTATTTCATTTATGCTAACTAAAGTTAAGATTAGCAGCAGAACTACTGATAACTATTTTTAACCGGATGCTCCTTTAAGAAAAAAAAAGTTCTGTCCTGTAATCCAATAAAAAAAAATAAAAAAGCTCTATTGATTATCATACACTGATTTTTCTTCTTAACTATTATGCTAAGATATGCAGTGAATTACAATGAAAGCATTTGTTAAAACCATTGAAATGGCAAAAGTCTATGAAAAAAATTTCACTTATAACTATCAGAAAATAACAACAAAAGCAGCAACCACAACAAAACAATAGCAGAAATAATAATAATAATAATAATAATAATAATAGGAAAAAGAAGAAATAAACACTTCAGTAGGTATAAAATGAATACTGTAACCGACATGAAGAGGCATAAATCAAATTATTTATATTGCTGACTCAAACAGTGAACATTAAATTGACACTATAGTTTCAAAAAACAAAGGATGGTTACAATAATAATTACATTTATTGCAGTGGGTTATGTTAATAGCAGATCCTTTTCAATAAATTATGATCATGACAGCATTCTGTGTCAGTTATTATAAATCCTCCCCCTCTCTCCTTCTCTCTCTCTCTCTCACACACACACACACACACACACACACACACACCCGTACACACAGACACACACTTGCACGCATGTGCACATAAACACGCACACACACAGACACACATGCGCACACACATCTGCGCATTGTTTCTGATAAAAAAAAAAATAGAGTCTCAAATCTCTCTCTCTCTCTGTCAACTCTGAGCTCTTCAAACCCCCAGCTGATAGTATTGTCATGCATCAGGAAGGATTTCCCATCTCTGCAAACACAATTCAACAATAAAGGGGATCCACTGACATGATACATGGTTTTGTTTCTCAAGTCATGCAGATCAATGTTAAGCGCTAAAGATCAAATGTTTCTAAGCAGAAATCTTCCAGATTTGCAAATGCTGCTCGAAAAGAATCTTCCAAATGGATGTTGTGGTCAGGGTATTTCGGGGTGGTGGTGAGGGGGGGTCTGGCACGAGGCTGAAACTCGGGACTGATGGACAGGATCCCTGGTTAAAAAGCATCAGAAAGTGTGATACTATATCTCTCATAACATCAACTACATTCTTACACTTCCAAATATAATTTTATCATAACTGTGCTACAGTCTTTCAGTGCAACATTGACATCAACTAGGACATTTAGCCAAAAACCATAAATGGAATGAACATTAATTACATCAGAAAAAAATTGCAGAATAAAGCAATGATTTCATTTTTAGTAAACATAATCTCATCATCATTCAAATATCAATGAAATCATTAGGCTGTTTACGTTCATGTTTCACATAAAATGCCTTTGCTCATCTCCAAAGTGCTTCTCTTTGCAGGGGGTCACAATGGTATCATGCTGAGATGGTCACAGCAGGCTACAGACCAATGCTCATTATAGGGGATTCCTAGATGTTCCCAAGGCAGCTGGGAGATATAATCCTTCCCGGATGACCCAGGTCTTCCCCAGGGCCTTTACCCAGTGGGATATGAGACTGAAGCAGCTGCTTTGGAAGCTGACTAGATGACATCCTCAAACCGAGTTAGGGTGACCAGATAATCTATGTCAGGGAGGACACTTTGAGCTAGGATAGGATTTGTTAACTACCATTTCAATATGAAAAGGTCCTGGGTTTCAGTAAACCATTAAATTACTTGCTGTGTGCTGATTGGTCAGTCTATTCTAATCATGCATGTGTCACTAATGTTAATGTTAAACAGCTGGATGAGTCTGTCAATCAAATAAACAAATGAAACAAATCACAAGAACTGAACTATTTAGCCAAGCGCAGGAGCTTTTCAGTTTTAAAGTGGTTTGTAAAACCTGAAGTAGCTGTAAAAGTGTCCCGACGTGGATTTACATGGTTGCCCTATTTAAACCCACCGGGCGCTCGTCAGTGAACACCGACCCCCGGTCTGGCCATGGTACACCAGTTAGTCTCGGTCTCCTTGATTTTGTTGGATTGTAGTCTGTCTGACCTCTCCCCACAGACCTTTTCAGCAAGGGAGGCCCTGCCAGGAATTCAAACTCCAGAGAGAATAGCTCTGTGTATCATTAAGGCACGTGAAACCACCCACCATGCCAAGGTCAAGGAGATCCACCGGGGGGGGAGATGGCCTTGGAATTACTTACAAAATAATCCAACTTTAACTGAGAAAAAAAGATATACAAACATATTGATAAAGATGATTCAATAGCATATATTTCCCCCAATATTTCACTTTCTGAGGTTTTCTTGCTTCCAGAGCAAGTTTGCCACCTGATTTGTAACGTAGCACATTCACATGCTGGATAGCTGCTGGAATGCTGTTCAGGTGTAGCTAGTGAGCATCCTCTGTAAGTCAAGCACGTAACGACTGGAGAAAACAAAAAAGTCAAGCGTTTTGGAGCATGTAGGTCTTTCCAGGCACTTTGGTCTTCAGCGAGTGCTCTCCTGTTTGGGGCTGTATGATTATGAAGAAATGTCAGCATGAATAATTACATTTCTAGTATCCAGAGTACATTTTAGACTGTGTAATCGGCACTTTTATAACGCCATCCCATGGGCACCCTCAGCATAACCGTACTTTTTGTTTCTCTTGCTTGTAATTGATAATTGTTTGAACACCAGGTGCTGGAATGAACGGCACTTTAAACTTTGTGTTGCCTCACACTGTATGCGTTCTCTGTAGCGCAGAGCTTTCTACGCAGAATATAAAACAAAACAAAACAAAAACAAACCTACTGCAGTTTTTAAGATTACAAAGAAAAGCATCAACACAGGCTTAAAGAGATGGAAGTATGCAAATCGCAAAGATCAAGGATTTAATAAAATATCTAGGCAGGAAAATGAGCAGTGTCAACTAAGCTCTTAAATTTAGCATCTCTGCTGCGTCCTTCAGGATGACACCAAAAGCAATATTAATAATGATAAACCATAACGCCAGTAGCAACATCAACAATAGGATAGAAAAACAACAAAAAGAAACATCCTTTTCACTTTTCCTTGCTCACTACTCAGTGCCTAAATCTTTGCTAGCAGTCATAAGAGCTGTGTTCTGCATGCAGCCCACACTCAGTGCGGCATGTGACTCACCGTCTCTCATGGCAACTCGGCATATCACACACGCCGCCTCTGAATAAAGTCACACTGCTTGGCGACGCTGCTTTGTGTGAAAGATACAAGGGGCTGCCTTTAATGTTTCGAGCAGTGCTTATTACAATATGCTCAGCACCTCTCCCCTTCTGATTGGCTTGTTATTTTATTTAGTGTCGCTCTTGTCAGAGATACTAATCAAAAGCATATAACAAATTAGAAAAAAGGCTGCAGGCTAATTATTAAGACAATACTCTTACTGATAAATGTATAATAATCGGTGGAGTTGTTTGCATTGAAATCCCTTTGAAACAGTGCTGAATTACATCGAAAAAGTCTGGCTCTGTTCATTTGCTTTATTAGCTCAGGTTGGTTCAAACAGCTTGCAGATGGGTCTGTTGTGCATTGAGAGCAAGCTGCATTTTATTGGTAACGTTATTGATTCCTCTCAGGTTTGCCCAATCAGCCATTGACAGTGCACAGGTGACCGCACCAATTAAATTGCCCAAAGCACAGCTACTATGCCGATGTTGAAACTGAGAATAGGGTCTTCAAATTTTTTTTGACTGTCCACGCATGTGTGTAGTAGGAGAGTAAACGATTACTCCTCGCTTTCTGCAAGCAAGCCCACTCTATCCTTTACTCAGTAAGATTAACATGCACAGGGTGGATGGACAGCCAGGTGACCTTGGACCCCCAGAGATGTTTTTTTCCTTCCTACTTGGGAGTTTATGATTCCTCTCTGGCATTCTTTCTCTTTTTTGTTTTCCCTTTTCCCTGTTTTTGCTGTCTTAATGATGCTGTAATGTATCACAGCACACCCATGTAAAGCACCTTGGGGCGGCTCTGTCGTGAAAGGCGCTACATCAATATAAATCGAATTGAATTAAATAGCGTTTTCCTAAAAACTGTGAACAGCTGAACTGAGATATTTTATCGCCAGATAAAATGGAGCCAACAGGACCTGATTTCCTCTCATTGCTGACGTGTTGTGGGAACTGACAGCAGACAGCCAAACTGGACTGAGTTTTCCTTTATAAAATCAAATCAGGAATGTTCTGGTAAGATGCTGTGCCCGTTTTAGCTCCATTTCAGATTTTTTTTTCAGGTTGTTATTGCTGGTATGTGCAGTACAGGTTTAATAACATTTTATTAACAAATATTCTTATTAAAACAGAGAAATATAAGAATACATTACTGTTACCCTTGATAAAAAATTTTATCTAGTACTCTTGCTTCACGGTGCCAGGCTTTTAATCCGCTGCCGTGTCTGTCCTTCCTGCATTGCAGGCTTCCCACTGATGCTCCCTGTTCTCATGTCTTGCAGTATGTGCTGCTTAAATGTTGTGGGAGTCTGTAGCTACATGACCTTCACCAAGAGATGCAAGACACACTTTGTTTTGCTAGATATGTGAAACATGTTACTCAATGTGTAAAATAAAATATAACTTAAATATGATAAATGTTAAATGTAAGATCCTTGCTTTTAACTGATATTTGAATAATGATGGGATTATTGCCCTATTCATCACAATTTATTTGAAATAATTAAAGTCCACACCATTTATGATTTTAGTTAAACTTCAATGACTTGAATGTCATGACTTTAGACTTTTGCCTGAAAGACTGTAGCTCTGTTATGATTGATCTATGTTTGATGATGTATGAAAGTGCTCAGTGTTTAAGGAGACATGGTGTTTTTTAAAACTGGCATCCTGTCCGGGGTGAATCCTTACCTGGGCTGCTTGGAATAGCATCCAGACAGTACTGGTCCAATGACGAACAATGGGAAATTTTGGAATATGTTTCCATAAAGATCAGAAACATGACATCAGTTAAATACTTTTAATTTGTATCTTTCAATATAACAAATATTTGCTGTGTATTCTGCGAGCATTGCTTTTATCACAAACTAAATAAATAGAATTTTACTGAAATTGCAGTTCAATGAATGAAAATGTGAGATTCTTTGTCTGCAGCTACACATTTTACCAACATATTTAAATGTATCGAAACATATGATCTTAAGTATAATGTTGTGCAACAAGGAAAGAAATGTATTTAGTGAGAGCTTCGTACATTTTGATTAAATATTGTCCCATGTGGTACAATATCTTCTTACAGTTTTTTCAGTCTCTGACATACATTTGTCCAATCTGTGGTCACATTTTCAAAACTCTAAATACAATCAGCACAACATCAGCCTGTTGTGACCAAACCACTAACACATTTCATGTCGTTTTCACACAATATGCAATCAGTGAACACATTTCCAATATGCTTACATTTTCCTAACAGACAAATTACACCCAAAACCAAAATTATGGATCGTTTTTGTCTTATTTACAAATGTTTACACACAGCAGAGCACAATAGAAAACCCAATATTGCAAACATTAGATACAGTATGAAACCGCTACTTCTGCAATGAGATCAGCTCAAAACAATAATAAAACAGCTGAATAACTGACACACAGCTGATTTGTGTTGGGTAAAATGGGCCAATCACAGCTCATTCCAGTTCTGTCAATTACAATGACACATATAAAAGTGGGATTTTTGGGACTGATGTTGTTTGGTGTAGAAACAGAACAAGACAGATGATGCCTGGGAAAGGGAGAGGAAGAGCTGTCCGAGGGAGACTAGGGGGCCTGGCGAGAGGAAGAGACCGAAGGGGAAGGGGGTCAGGGACTGAGGCAGCTGGACCACGGAGAGGACAAAGGAGAGGCATGAGAATGCGTGGCGGTATTCAGAGGGTTCCAAGAGCAGTCGTAAGTTATCCAATGTGCTCCACCGTCACTGACCATGTGATCACCCATGGTCTGTCACTAAGAGAGGCTGGTGAGAGAGTGCAGCCCAATCTCAGGAGGTCGACTGCTGCCTCCATTAGTCGCATCTTTAACCAAACCTACAGGTAAGTGCTGCATTTTACATGGGCTGCTTCTATTCTCACTTGCCATTTCTCAAAGTCAAGCCACTAGCCCTGATGCTAATTCACATGTTGAGTTTTTGTCCCTGTGAAGGATGCAGTGTCTTCCTCCCTCTGGGGGAAGGGAAAGATCCTCAGTGCTGATCAAGAGCTCACCATTGTTGGAATGGTCAGTGCTAATGATGCTATAAGACAACGTGAAATTCAGACCAGAATTGTGGAAGACCATGAAATAGTCAATAATGTGAATACTGTAGCATCAGCCGGACAGCCATTGCTCAGACTCTGTTCAAACACAGAGTTTGAATGAAACAATTCTACACTGTTTCCTTTGAAAGGAACAGTGAGCGGGTCAAGGAACTACGGCAACAGTATGTCCAGCTATGGTATATATTCAATGTTCAGTTCTGTGAGCTTTTCACTTTACAACTGTACATACAGGTTACAGTCCAGTAGGGTAAAATCAATTACATTTATGTAAACTGTTTGTTTTCTTTCAGAGAGCTATGGATTTGGAGGCTAATGAAAACCCGCATGAATGTATCTATGTAGATGAGGCAGGACTCAATCTGGCCAGAAGGCGTCAACGAGGACGGAATATAATCGGAAAAAGGGCCACAGTCGAGGCGCCAGGTCAAAGTGGAGCGACCATCACTATGTGTGCTGCAATCTCAAGCATTGGATTGGTCCTTCATAGATGCCAGGTTTGGCCCTACAATACTGAGCGCCTCCTTATGTTTCTGCATGACCTCCACCAACACTTGGTCTCAGAGGCAGAAAGGGATCAGGTGAGAGGAACCATGAGGACCTTTGTGGTCACTTGGGACAATGTTGCTTTCCATCACTCACAAGCCATTACCATGTGGTTTGAAGCCCATCCAAGAACGGTGCCCCTTTTCCTACCTCCCTACCCGCCTTTCCGTAATCCCATAGAGGAGTTCTTTAGAAAGTTTATGATCATCGGCCACACGACCAAATGTCCGTCCTTAATGCTATGGATGCTGGCTGTAGGGACGTCACAGCTGAAGACTGTCATGGGTGGATCCGACACTCCAAGTGGTTTTATCCCGGTGTATTGCATTAGATGACATCAGGTGTGATGTTGATGGAAACATGTGGCCTAAACCTGAAGATTGGAGAGATTAGTTACTGTAAATATATGTTTGGTTTGGTTTTTGTGTGTGCCAAGGAAACAAATGGTGGTGTGTTTTGAATGTGGACAGCTATACAACCTAAAACCTAATGCAGTTTTTGTAATGCCAGCAATCGCTAGTAATTTGAAAGTTGGCACATTTTGACTGTGTGTACCTTGTGAATTGAAAGCATGTGCATGAGTTTTGATAAAGTTAGTGTGTGTAGAATAATATGTACTGTATTTTGAAATGAAGAGTTATTATTTAATTAACAAAATGTGGTTTTGAGGAGACAATTAACAATTTGGCCAGTTGTATGATGTAGGTGTGCTGTTGTCTTAAGAGTTTAGGAAAAGTATCTTAAGAACAAGTAAATGCTTGTTAGCGATTGAAAAAAACTGTAATACTGAAGTGTTTAAATTAGAGGTGCCTAGTCCTGTCACTCAAGATACAAAGACACACTGGGTATATAAAACATTTTAATTAGTGGCTGATTGCTACGTATAACACCAGGCAAGCAAATTCAATATCCAACGAAATGCAAAGAAGGTAAATTAAGGATGATGAGTGAAAAACATAAGGGGGCATGCAAAAATTAAGTTGCATTTGGTATTTTAAAATGAAAAAGGAATTTACAAGATTTTGAAACACATATTGTTGCCTTTTTAACATTTAAAAAATGTAAGAATTCTTAAAATATTGTAATATGTGATGATAAACCACAGATAAAGTGAATCAATTTGCCCATTGCCCTGCTTAGCGTCAGTAAGTTATAGAGACTCCTTCAGTGAAAAAAATTCCTTTCTCTCTCTCCCTCCAGGGAATTGGTTTTTGCTGAGAAACCATAACCAACTCTGAGCCAGCTTTCAATAATCTACATGCAGTGGCTATGATCAGAGATCTATTTGCAGAGTTCCAGCAATCATCAAAACAAAAACTCAGGCACAGCTAAGCGCCAAGCACAGACCACATTCAGGGCCTAAGGGAGCCTCTAGTGATTCAGTTATGAGGCACCTCCCTAGTAAGGGATGTGCTGCAGGTGCCTGCAGTACTGAGGCGAGGCAGGATGTGGTCTGGTTGGGTGGGATTGGGTGGGATTGCGTGGGATTGGGTGGGATTGGGCGGGATTGCGTGGGGTTGGTAACAATGCTGATTGAGGCACATTATTACACAGAAGGCTAATATGAAATATCCGGATGCTTCTATGGGGAAAAGATATTAAGTCCGTAACAAACTGCACCATTGGAATCCCAGCAGGGCCTTTGCTGTTATTCTACGAGGTTTCTTTAATCCTAAGTGCTTCAGGTACACATTATCGTAAGAAAGGCTGGACTCTGAATGCCAAATATTGTTCAAATATCCTGCTAAGCAAATGCAATGTATTATAAAAAGAATACTGGATTGGGAACCTTGGGACATGTCCTAGAATCTCAGAATAATCATTCAAAACAACTAGAAGACAATGAAATTTAACCTCTAAATTTATTTCACATCCCCCCCAACTTCATGTTCCACCTGGTAAACAGCTTAATGAGATAAATCGCCATACTCTATAATCCTCGATAATTATTAAATCCGTTCATATGAATTTCAGATGACACTGTCGTCTGCAGATGACACAAGACATTTTTTTCAGATTATTATTGAATTTAATAATCATTATGGATTCAAGATTCAAGATTCTTTATTCGTCACATGTAGTTATAGCTGGTACAACATACAGTGAAATGTTTTTATTCTTTAATCCAGCTTCACAATGTTAGAGTAAAGATAGAAATGAAACGTCCTGCTAGGTGCTACAGTACGGATACATGCATAAATTCCATCATCATTTTCTCCAGGTGGTGGTAAATACAGTATTAATATTTAAAACCACAGTGTTATTAATTTTATTACTGCTTAAAAAAATATTATGTGTATTGCAGAACGGTGGACAATGCACTGCATTACAAATATATATACATTTTCATAAAACAGAACAGGTTTTTCATCAGGATCCTACCTGCTTTAAGTAAATAGTCACTCAGTGGAAGGTTGCTCAGTGTTGAAACTAATCAGGAAGTACAAACGTGGAACAGTAATTCTGTAATTATGCTATCCTGTTGTCTTTGATTAAAACCACTTTCCATCCGACACAGTGTTCACTGTAACACCCTTTAGCGCCAGAAGAGCCACTGAGAGCACAGATGTCACTCGGCAGGGCCAGGTTTAATTATTCTGTCACATCTGTGGGATCCCGATTCCAGCAGCACAGTGGCAATCCATGACTGAAGGGATCCGCTACATAGGTGAAGTTTCAACCAATTTAATTCATGCAGAATATACTTCTAATACCACACTAGCAGAATATTTTAAAATTATAACGTAGCACAAGAATAAGGAGAAAGCAGCACAGAAGCTGCTTAATGCAGCATAGATATTGTGTGTAAAATAAAACACATGCATTTGAACCTGCGTAGTTAAGCTGCTGATAATATGCCATGGAATATCATTTGATTCTTTAATGGTTTAAAACAGCAGGTTTTGATTGTGCTCTTCTTAAACAACATGTTGCCAAATTTTCCCGCAATAAATAAAAACATAATTCTGCAGTGTTCGTTCAGCTCTGCAGTTACCGTGCTTCTTATTTCTGACTGGTTTCCTTGGCAATTCTGATCTTTAGTAGATACACAGTCAGGCTACACTCAATTGATATTATAATGAGTGTTGACAACATGCGATGGCATTCAGAACAATGGTAGATCTTCAGATGCTATCCAGGATTCACTGCTCAAATTTATTTGTGTTTTGTTGGGGCAGATTTTTCAGATGATATTTGACAGGAAAATAATGAGACCGTAACACTGCCTGGCCGCAAATTTGATTGCTAAATTGTTGCAATTTTTTTACTAACATGAAAAATTAAGATGGTCAATTAAAAGCAATAGTCTATCATGTTTTTGTGTGTGTCCGTCCTACTATTGACAAGAATTAGCAGAGGACACTCAATCAATGTCATGACAGACACAGAAGTCTCACTTATTGAATTATACAGAAGGTGTCAATTTTCATTAAATGTGGCTGTAAATTACAATTTGTAAAGAATGACTCCTTATTTATTACAAATTAAATCAAATAAATCGCAAAATATGGTAATTTTCCAGTGTTATTGCACTGCTTATAGCAATTATGATTCTGATCCCAATATGTCAGTAGGTTGAGTGAAGATCATTTGCTAGTTACTCAGAAGTTGGCTCATATTTAAGATGAAAGTATCTCATGTATCTTCTCCTTCCGCTATAAATCAAGTATGGTGACAAAAAAAACAGGCTTTGTTTCTCCCATAACCCTGACAAATAACATACAAAAGGGATATTTGTTTGCCACATCATAACTGTTATTCAGTTAATTTACAAGATGCAATGTTATGATCCAGTGATTTTTTAAATCTCCTTTAATCAGTCTTCCACCTACAGTATCTTCCAAAACTATTTATCCAATGCATGGCCACGGTGAGCCTGAAGACTATCTCAGGAAGCTCACAGGACACAACAAATTGCGTGGGATGTTAATTCATCAGAGGATACACTCAAACACACACACTAAAGCCTAAATCAGAGATGCTACAGTAAGTCAATTAAATCACCTATATCTTTGGACCATGGGAGGAAGCAAGACTGCACAGAGGATGGCCATGGATATGTAGGGAGATGAGGCAAGTTCTACACAGAGAGCTGTGGAAAGGTGTCAAACCCACTACCCAAATGGTGCAAAGTCACAGCAAGGTGAAAGGTGCTCACAGATATAGCAGTATCCCTTGAGAAGCTTTTATAAATCCAGTGCAATTACCAGGCAAAATTAATTAGGACCTTCTCACCATGTCATTTTATTATACAAGGCGCAGTTGGAAATTTTCCTTTTCTGCATTAGAGCATACGACTCCTCTCAAACATCAGTATGAATTTATCTGTGACTCACACAAAGACATTTTTGTAAACACTTTCACACTGTAGAAGAATCAATCACAATTACAGATGAAAATGCCGATATGGCTATAAAATAATTTGCAAACATCTATTGCCAGAGAATTGCACATTAATGCGGTGCCATTGCTAGAAAGAAAGAAGAGGTCAAAATACATCCTGCTTGCGATGACTGATGTATACGTGTGTGTTGTGTATGCATGCATGCTACAGTGTCTGTGCATTGTTGAGCCCTTTCAATGAAGGACATTGCACATAAATGAATGCAGGATTCAGATTAGTCATACTTCCAACACCAGCTAAATTTAAATTAAGTGAACCAATTTGATAATATGGGCACAGTGGCCTCCCAGCTGCTAGGTTTTGGGTTCCACTCCATATTCTCTCTGTGTTTTTGCAGGTTTCCTTTTAAAGTTCAAAGAGACATGATTAGGTGAAGTGGTGTCTCATCATTGCCCATTGAGTGTGATTCACACAATGGGCAACCCTGTGATGGACTGGAAACCTGTACAAGCTGTTCCCTGTGCTTCCTGGAACAGGCTCCAGACTCACTGCGGTCCTGTGCTGCATAAGCGATATCTGAAAATGGACAGATGATTTTGCAATATAAACTTGTTGACATTTCATATCTTAATAATAATTAGTGAAGACATTTGTGAATCACGACCATCTGGTCAGTGGAAGTATGTAAAAGCTTGGTCTAAAGTTAATTTGATATTCAAATTCAGAGCTTCGTGTATCGGTCTTCTCGATGTGATTGTTGAGCATTATCAATTTTAGCAATCATCTCTCATCAATCTCAGATTGGTTCAGTACTGTGACACACCGAATTGCATTTCTGTTAAAATAAACAGCTACTCCTCAGTTTTGACAGACTTGCATTACATTAAATTACATTTATACCCGGATCTTACAGAAGCTGCACATTCCCCTCCATTCATATCTTGACAAAATCTATGTGCGTGGATCTTGGATGGAGGTAATATAGCTTTCATTTATGAATCTCCTGAAAATCATTGTCATTGTATCATGAATGATGTTCTTCCAATGAAGCTCCGATTCACCATTATTCATAAATGTTCTTCATGTGCAATTTATGATGGACAATTTGTCTTTGTCCATACTGCACAAAAATGCTGTCTGTGCCCCACAGTGCTCCTGGCGTCTTCGTTTGGCTCGTCCCGTCACTTGTGCATCTTGAACACCGGCCTTACTTGTAGCAAACGTGTCCTTGTTCCATCCCTCTGCTCATGTCTCACCAGAGGTGAGTGACCCGGCTTCAGCTGAACTTGTTTAATCTTACACTGTAATTATGTTTCTTTTCCCAGGGGCAAGTCACTTCCGTCCTGAGAAGTATGGCATTTGATTCTGACCTGCGGTTCGTTCTGGAATGAAAAGGCAAATCGTCATATACTCATAGTCATATTGTAGCTCCGCCTCCTCTTCTTCGCTGACGTCCAGGGAAGGCTGTGGTTTGCTGCTGACCCTGTGCAGGGGACATTGTCAGGGAGAAGGCCGGCTGGCCACCATGTCTACATCGCCAGATGTTCCTGGGAAAGGTCTACTTAGGGTTTCCTTGAAATGGACCTAATTAGCAGAATTAATATAATTCTTCCATTAGATTATTAATATTAATCCTTCTTTACTCCATCATGCTGTCATCATGGATTCCTCACTTTACTGCATTACATTATCAGTATGAATCCATCACTGTACTCCATTACATTATCAGTATGAAACCCTCACTTTACTCCATTACATCATCAGTATGAATCCATCACTTTACTCCATGTAAACATGTAGAACATGGAAACACTTCTCACCTTATTCTATTACATTATCAGTATGAAACCCTCACTTTACTCCATTACATCATCAGTATGAATCCATCACTTTACTCCATTACATCATCAGTATGAATCCATCACTTTGCTCCATGTAAACATGTAGAAATATGTGTCATGAATATGAGTTAAAACTATAACCCTGTCAATTGGAGACCATATTGCTTTGGAGTGCGAAGAATCAATCTTTATTCCAACTCACACTGAAAACCAAAGTGAACATTTAGATTCTACCCTGTAGACTAAATGGCATGATTCCCACCAATACTTCATTAACACACTTTAATTGCATACTTCAATTTCCTGCCTTTACCATCTATATTGTCTGTGGCATTCTGTTCAAAGCTGCAAAAGTATTTTAAAAATGCATCGATCTAGGTTTCCATTAGTGAAGATGTTAATTCCTTGAATGTATTTGAATGAAATCATTGACCCATTCATGGTCAATATGCTTCCCAGACCGTACTGACTGTGAAGAAGTTGTATCACACTAGTATCATTTCACTGGAAAAAAAGTACTCAGATGCTATATATCACATTAGGATAGGAGTATAAATTAAACCTGACTTAAGTGTTTGAATGCCTGTCCATAATCTTACCTTAGACCTATAATCTTTGGAAAAAGAAAACAATAAAAACTAATTTGAAACTACTTTTGTAGAGAGATGGTTGAGGAATTTGCCTCCTATGCCTCCTGGACAAATCAATGGGGAGGAATTTTTGGGCATGTCCAATTGGTAGGAGACCCTGGGGAAGACCCAGGACATGCTGGTGAGATTCAATTTCTCAGCTGGTCTGGGAACACCTTGGTATCCTCCCAGAGGAGCAGGAGGAGGTGGCTGGGGAGAGGGGGGTCTGGGCATTGCTGTTTAGTTTGCTGCCCCCGGGACTCAGACCCAGGAAAAAGAGTGCAAATGAATGAATCGATGAATCAATGATTTTTAAACTTCTGCTTGAATGACTTGTCTTGCTTATTGATGCTAGCCATTTAAAAGATAGACTTTATGGGCAGTTCACGAGATACACCTGTGTGTTAGTGCAAAGTGCCTGTTCCTCCGAAAGAGTATTCATAATTTCAAGGGCTTCAGTCGAAGGCAACTGGGCTACTTTTTTTCTTCAATTTCTGGAAAACGCTTCACTTCTCACCCGTAAGGCTTCAATTCAGGACTGAAGAAGCCATTGTAAATGAGAGGTGAAATGTTTCCAAGTTGTCTTTAATTCAAGCCCTAAAGATTATTATGTCCTAGATGACTGAGAACCTACACAGACAAACTGAATACATATAGCAGACAGGCAGGTACGCGGCACTCCACTACACCCTAAAGGTAGACATTCAACCCCATGACACTGGACAGCGACTGCAGACCCTGTCACGAAGATGGAATGCGGCTGAACCCTGCTAATTGCTGCGAAGCGGGGCTGGTGTGGACTCCCCAGTCTCAGCTTAAAGCTGCACAGAGGGCAGGAGGTGAAACAGGGTGACGGCTGAGGGATCTGCTTGCCCTTTCATGCTTTCTAATCACAGAGAGCCTGGAGGGTGACCACCCAGTAGTGTACTAGTGAGGTATGCCTGGCTGCCACCTCCTAAGGCCGCACAGCACCACCACCCAGGACCCTGGCTACCACCTCCTAAGGCTGCACAGCACCACCACCCAGGACGCTGGCTGCCACCTCCTAAGGCCGCACAGCACCACCACCCAGGACGCTGGCTGCCACCTCCTAAGGCCGCACAGCACCACCACCCAGGACGATGGCTGCCTCCTCCTAAGGCCGCACAGCACCACCACCCAGGACGATGGCTGCCACCTCCTAAGGCCGCACAGCACCACCACCCAGGACGCTGGCTACCACCTCCTAAGGCCGCACAGCACCACCACCGAGGACACTGGTGGTTTGATGAAGTATTAGAATGGCAGAGACACCTCATCTAATAAAGTAATGGTTCTAGCATCTTAGAAACAGCCACCCTCCTGGGTGTTTTTTCTTACACTACAGTCCCCAGAGTTTACTGAGAATCTTATAATGAACAGAAACATCGAGTCAATGGTATTTCTGTGCCTGAAAACACCTTGTTAATGAAAGAGGTCAGGGGAGACTCATTAAAGCTAACTGGAAGGCCACAAATACAAAAATAACAGCTTAATACAACACTGGTGTGTGGAAAGGCTTCTCTAAACAAACACTTGACGAGTCACAGAAGGCAAAAGTGGGTCATGCTCAGTACTAGTGAGGTATGCCTAATAAAGTGGCCACTTCATTTTGGGAGAAAGAATAAGTTGAATAAAAGTGAATCAAGTCAACTCATCAAGTAGTTATGGACTGTGGCAAATTTTAATAATGGGTGAAATGGATGAGGCATAAATTCAAAGTTTTTAATCCATAAAGAGACATTTCTTATTCTCGAAAAGTAAGGGACATCTGATGGTATCTGGTTAGGACTGGTTTTGGGTCATGGAAATAACAGGATATTCTGAAGATGCTTTTAAATAACACTGACTGTGAACATGGGATTGGAGCACTGTGACTGACTTACAGGTAGTTATTTATGACAGTCAGGCAGGAAGTTTCTGTTTATGCATAATAATCAGCTCACCCTCATTTGGCTTGATTATCACCTGTTTTCAGAAGACGGCTCTTGGAGTCTGTGAGCTGATCATTGGTAGTAACAC
>JAODKF010000040.1:14269467-14281608 GCA_026779585.1 Mormyrus proboscirostris
AGCTCGGGTGGGAGGGGAATTATGCGGCCCAGGAATTATGTATGGTGGACCTGAAGACAGAGGATTCTTTTTGAGATAACTTGAGATCAATTACCGAGTTGCAACAAACTGCAAAATATTCTGCAAAGGTACATTTATAACATTGGATCAAGGTGCCTTTGTCAGGCCAATATGCATAGTGCTCACACACATTCATCGCCACATCCCAAGCTAAATGTGTTCTGTTGAAAATCATTTTGACAGGAAAAGCAACACCTTAAGGAAACCTTAAGAAAAGGAATTGGTGGAGGGTGACAGGCTTGCGGCATGAAAGAAGCACCGATCAGAGTTTATCAACAAAACTGTGATGCTACCAAGCCATTAAAACTCAGCTTCTTGCTGGGGATGATCAATAGGAAACTCCTCCTTAGTTTAGTGGTGAATGTTCCCACTTCACGGGAGGGAGAGCAGGTGCCACTTTGGTGCTGCTGGGCCGCTTGGTGAGTTAGCATCAGAAGGTTACTGGTTTAAGTTCCATTCTCAGCGGAATTGTCCCATCTGCCCAAATGCTCCAAAGGCAATAGAGAAACAGCAAATCAGCTCTGAAATCAGACCCCAAGGTTCACTCTCAACTGTACAGCTCTGGAAAAAATTAAGAGACCACTCCAGTTTTAAAAAAGTCTGCATTGTTTAATCCTGGTTTAATCCCGGTTCTGCTGGCAGGCGGCTACACTGCGAGGCAGACTGCCTCCAGGCTCAAGGTTTCTAAGCTCGCAGTAAAGTAAAGCAGGAGACAGTGGCAACAACAAAATGGCAGCCAGGCAGAGGGCAGAAGAGACATGCTAATGTCAGAGATGAACATCAACATGTCCAATGGTGCCTCATGAATCGGAGGATGACGACAAGTGACCTTCAAAAAGAACAGGAAACAAGTGGTGTGAAATGCTCTGCTAGGACAGGTTTGTAATAGGAAGCAGGACTGAAGTCCCATAAAGCAAGGAAGAAGCCCTTCATTAATGAGAAATAGAGAAGAGCCAGGTTGGAATTTACAAAACATGTATATTTTACACAGATCATACCAATAAATTGAGGAAGGAGTGAAACTAAAAATGTTGCTGTAGTCTCTACATTTTTTCCAGAGCGCATATATATATATATATATATATATGTAGAGTGTACGTGGTGCATGCAAAGAAGCATTCCAATGTATCTGAACTGAAATGCAAAAGGCAAATAAAGCATCGTTTAACTTTTTAAACCTGTATTAGTGCAGTTCTCCTCATTTAATTTCCATGTTATTCCAAAGTTAAATTAACAAATGATCCACTTCTTACAACTACAAACAATATGGGAAGTTTAGAGATGCCAGCTGACCTAATGTGTAATGGTGAACACAAGTGTGACCCAGAGGGCTACCATGCAGCCCGAGTGCGACCCAGAGGGCTACCATGCAGCCCAAGAGCCCTTATAGTTGGTTGTAAATTTATTCAAAAGGAAATGTAAATGTTTTGAGTCATTTTGTTGGTGCCGCATGTCACGTATGTCAACCTTTGTGCAGACCATCATGACCAGACCATCATGACCAGACCGTCATGACCAGACCGTCATGACCAGACCATCATGACCAGACCATCATGACCAGACCGTCATGACCAGACTGTCATGACCAACTGCGGACATGTCAAGCAGGGAAGCACAAGAGTCCAGGATACGGGGAAACTTGGGCTTTATTCAGGTGAAAACAGTGAACATTGGAAACATAAGCAGCGACAGCAAAGGACGTCAGTGACAGGACTGGGGAAACGTACTCGAACGCGGACTGAAATACACAGGACTCAATGGAAATAACAAGAGACAGCTGCTAACAATCGGGATTTCACACGAGGTTAATGCGGGGGTGTGACACACAGGAGGATTGGATGAGCAGGGTGTGACAAGAGTAGAGATGGAATATTGAGTCATGTGGTCAGAAAGATGGAGAGACTTAGTAAATTGATTCATACCCAAAGGAAGTAGGAATACAAACGTAGAAACTGATAAAATAGATTAAATTGTTTATATTCATATGTGATTTAGATAGATAGATAGATAGATAGATATATAGATAGATAGATAGATACATTATATATCTATGACATATATGATTGTTATTCTTTTATCTTTCAGATTTAGTAACCCCTTGTACAAGTTCATCATCATCTTGTAATCATTTTGTTTTTAATTACAATATGGTTCTTGACTTGCTCGAATAAAGCATACGTGACAACAGCTTGCCAAACTTAATAATTCTCTCATGTTAAAATTACTGAGATAAAAGCAACACTCAACATTCAAGTGCTGCAGATTTCCAAATCAAGTTGTGTTACCATGGCAGCTGAAAATTTCTTACATTATATCTTAAATAACAGTTCTACTATTGAAAATAAATGTATATGACAGTAACCAAAAAAAAATAATCACATTTCTATTTTTGTATTATATTTTAAATACAATGTATCCATGCATACAATATAATTCCAGAAATATGTATAATGATATATATATAAACACATACAGCACATCTATTTATATTTTCCACCTTTCTCACTACTTTATCAGCAAGATTTATAATTAGTTGCATGTTAACAAAGTACTAGCTACATTTACACTCAGAAACTAGATGACATCAATGTTTTACTTCCTGTGAGGATGTGCTGTGGGCAGGACAGCAAACATGACATGATCTTTTAGGGTAGAAATGGGTGTTTTTGAGAGGTTTTTGAGAGATAAACAGTGATTGCGGTATGAGCACAGGCGACCGCGGGGCTCTCACTGTGCACTGGCTTGTGGGTTAGTGTCCGAGGGCAGTTACCCAGGGTTGAGGGAAGAATCACATTCATCCTGGACTGTACCTAGAAACTCTGCCCCCCCGGCAAAATGTTACTTTGGGGGCCCCTCCACCCGGCCCTAGATCTTCATGGGCCCTGTAAAGTGCTAGAGGCCCCCAGAATCTGCCAGGGTTTCCATGCCTCTCCACGGCCCCCACTTTTATATATATAAATACACACCCAACACACACACACACACACATAACACACACACACACACAACACACACACACACACAGCACACATAACACACACACACACACAACACACACACACACACAACACACACACACACAGCACACACACATTCTGGGATAAAAAGGTTCATGCACCCATCACCCCCCCTTAGCCCCACACACCTCACTCTAAGGTCCGGAACACTCTAACTTGAGGTTATGCTGTGGGAGGCTGATTATGCATCAATAAAAGCAATTTTATGTCTTTAATATTTCCTTTTCAAGGTAACAGCATTCAATGAATAGCATTATTATCTACAAAATGTTCTCAATCAATGATTAACTCAATAAGTCTGTACATATACTGAATACCATGTGACAGGCAGTATATGGTTCTGTGATGGTGAGCAGAGGAACATTTTTCTCAATGGTAATAAACCTCTAGGACAGAGGGCCATCAATATGCCCACATGAAAAAATAATCTATCCCAGGGCCCTTTCTGCAGAACGCCAAACCCTTCTAGCCACACATACAGGATTTCTGAACACTGTGCAATGATTGAGCTGAATTGGACTCATCATTAATTCAAATACTTAACCCACATTCAACTTGAGCCGTTTGTTCTTCTCCAAAAGCTGAGATTCAAAAGCTCTGCATGTTATACAAATTATATGGTACTGTGGTGATGGCTGTAGAGAACATTGTGCTAACTTACCGTACGTCTATTTGCCTCTCGCTGGGAAAAGCAAGTCTAATTTCATCTTTTCAATTTTACTTCCTTGCAATCTCAAAAACATTCAGCTTTCCCAAACACACAACAGATTTCAAGTGTGTGTTAATGTTTTGCAAGTCAGGGCATCTATATATTGTTGGCTGCACACTTGCGATACTTAATAGTGAGCTTGACAGTGATCAGATCTCAGGTTTAGATTTTAAAAACAAAAGCTGGTTGGTATTTATTGTTGGTTCAGCAAGCATCTAGGTAAATAAATATTAAAAACATAGAACGAAGTTATATTATGGATTATATTAACTGCTAAGCAAGAAGACAATGCAGGGAGATAAAAAAGACTCATACAAACTATTAGTTAATTGATTCCACCAGAAACATCTAGGAATGAAAATGCTGTCATGGCTTCTGGTTCTGACAATCAGGCCTACAGTTTTGAAGGGGAAATTTATTAGACGATCTCTGAATTGTGGGCAGTAACCTGGACAGCTGTTACTGGCAAAAATATTGGACTTGGTAAATGAATAGGTCAATGGGTAATAAATGAATAGGTAGATTAATAAAGAGAAAGGCTGAAGTCGTGTATGGCTTGAGCTCAGAGCAGGGGCGGACGCTCCATGAGGCAGGGGGCTGCGGACTGAGCCCCAAAAAACAAGACGCCCCGTGAAGACAGATTTTCCACAAGATACATTTTTGAATATTACATAAATGATCATTTGAGTTATAGAAAATATTTGTTATTAGCATTTTAGCGACAGGTGTCAGGACAGACAAAGTTGCCCCCATCCCAGCTCTAAAGGGCTGTCCTGCTTTGAGACTTCAGGCTACCCAGCTTCCTGCTACCACTGGAGTCTCAGGCTGATCACTGCCAAGCGAACTGGCACAGAGTAGCTTAAGAAGAAGAAAACAGCACAAAGATATAAGACTAACATTACATCTCCCTTCTCTGATATTGTCTTGCTAGAGTGGTAGAAAACTTGCAAACAGACATGGAAAGAACACAATTAAGTGAATGCATGCAAAAATTCAAGAGAAACCTCAGCAACCCCCTCTGCCCCCATCAGCAAATCCCACGGACAGAATCCCTACCCCCCCACCCTGATTGGTGAGCTTTACCGCTGGAATCCTGCACTTTGGTTAAAACATTATTGATGTTCCATTGTTTTTAATTCCTTCTCGTTTCTCTTTCGGCTCCAAAAATATCTCCAGTGGCCCCTTAGGGGCCCCTACCCAAGTCAGCCCAGGGCCCCCATGCAGAGAAGTTGACCAGCCCCTGGCTCAGAAGTAACGCTAAGGGTCCCCACGATGCCACTGAGTGCTCTTAAGCCAAGTTACATGATGACGATAGCATTTTTTTTTTTAACAACCATGGCAACTGAGTGCTTATGCAACCTCTTTCCATAAAGGTATTGTTACGGAGTACTAAATTGCCTCTAACATATGAAACACAGTACTTCCTCTCAGTGTATTAGTTAAAGCATTTTAATATATTCAGCATCTTAAACTTTACAAAATGAAAGAAAGTGCATAAAAAATGACGCATCGCTTCCTTCACTACAACAAGCATCGATCCACCTTCCTTTACTCTTTACCCAGTACAGAGTCATGTTGGTTGTTCAGCCTGAACTACAATAGGAAACATAGGGCAGCTCTTAAGGTACACAGGCACAAACACACACTCTGGCAATTTTAAGGTACACAGGCACAAACACACACTCTGGCAATTTTAAGGTACACAGGCACAAACACACACTCTGGCAATTTAGAGACACCAATTTACCTAATTGCACGTTTTAGAACTGTGGGAGGAAGTTCGGAATAAGAATGAGTGGGTTTCTCTGCTTCACCTGATAGTTTTGTAAAAGGACACATCACTGTTTCAGTATCCAATGTGATGGATAAAATTCACAGTGCAACACTCTTGCGATAATTTCTCTTCTTCGTTGTCTCCTGTCCAGATCAGAATAAGATTCCTACCATCCTAACATCCATGCACTGACCAAAAAGTTTTTAATGAAGTGTAGTTTTATTGGGGAACTTGGCTGGCAGTGAAAACTTGCTAACGGTCATCCAGGTGCACTGTTAAATAACTCACAGATGGCTTGTTAAATCATTACTCAGTATTTGTTTTCTTGTTCAGCAGGTTTTGTTTTTCCTTTACAATTTCCAAATTTTGTTTGTCACTTGATAGCTAATTTTGACAGATAACTTTAATTAGCTCAGAGCAGAGAACAAACACATGCGACCCATTAAACACATCGGTGAATGTACCTGCCGCAGTTACACAGCCTGACATGCCACGTGCTGAAGTTCGAAGCCTGTTTTTTTCCCCCCATCTCTTCCTACACTGTCTCCATGCTTTGTGTGATTGTGCTGATGACGGCTGTAATGATGCCTTCAACAAACATAACAACAGCAACATGCCAGGGGTATGAAATCACTTATCCTGTTTCACTGATTAAAGACAGAACTGGGGAGTAAGATCACGAGAGGAGTGAAATGGGTTGGAATCAGTTACGCCTGCACCGACACAGGCCAAGCTGCATGTGCTGTGAATGTGAACGGGGATACACATGCTATGTATACAACAGAGTCATCTCAATGATAAGGTGCCCGTGGGCTTGGCTGCTTTTAGGTCAGCTACAGCTACTTAATTGCTTTGCTGAAGTATTTCTGTAGATTGTAAGTTACCTCACCTGGGATTTTAGCTCTTAGGAACTAATTAAAATAGAATCTACAGCAGTTTGGCTCTTAAGAGTCAAGGAAAGGAACCTTTGCTCTCTGCTCAGCTCGTAAGACATACATTAAGAGATGAGCTGAGTAAACAAGAGCAGATTAGCATAAACTGCAATGTGTAAATATTACGCTTTTATTAAAAAAAGAAACCTGGAATGGGAAGAAGTAGACCAACTAATAACCTTTACTAATGTGATGGCTACTTTGCCAGAAACTCAGTCCAGGTTTGTATTTTTTGTTAGAACTACAGTTCTGTCTCTGACCACAGGGGGCTGCCATATACATCAGGCCTAAGTCTTTCCTACGGAGAAAATATCGCGGGTTGAAAATCGCTCCCTGCCTACAGAGAGATATTTGTTTATGTCTTAGGCATTTGAGCAAGTATGAAGTGCTGCTTTTGATTCTGTCTTTGCATGAATGGACAACAAAGCTGACTGTCCTTATGCGTTAAACAGTATCAGCATGCATGAGCCTAACGTTGCTTTTCATTTTGACTAATCCAACATGTGGCTCCATAACTGGCTCCAAATTTCATATTCTCAGCTTTTTGGGTGGATGACACCCTTCACGAAATGTCCAAATTATCAATGCACTCTCACGAAGAAAATGACTGCAGCTGTGATTGATTTAATAATATATACTGCATATATTGCATCCTCCTTTCGAAAGCGAACTAGTTCCCGATAAAGAGTTTTTTCGTTCTAAAGATAAAATATTAGGGGCGTTGTGCAGTTCCATGTTGTGGACAGCAGTTCATTTGACCACATGTGACTTTGATGAGATGAACACTGTCCACATATTGATGTTTCTACAGAGGTGAAACATCGATTGATATTCAGCAGCTATTTTCAGAACTTAAATTGGATGGAATGCAGGCTGTTGGATTCCAGTCAAAACCCTTCTGGGTTTATGGGCTTATAAGCTTATGAGTCAGGAGCATCATCTCCATCCTGTAAACATCAGCAGAAAGAGTCATCGGTTGCTAGAGTATTTTGTATTATCTGCTTAGCCGACGTCCCAGAATGCAAAGCTGCTGTATGTTTCCTGCATAACACCTGAAATTAGTTAGGGTGTGATGAACACAAGCCTCAACATGCATCTCCCAGGCAATTATCTTGCTCAGAATCACACAAGTGTCCGAGAGATTATCCCGGGAAAGGAAGGGCACAGTGTATTGTTACACCTTTGAAAAGATCACAGGACATACACACTATCATAGATCATGAGCAATTTTGAGATGCTAATTAACCTAAATGCATGTCGCTGGACTGCAGGAGGAAACCCATTCAGCACCACAGTTGGTTCCTATTTTTTGTCTGAACCCTCATAGAAATAAATTTTCAAAAACCATTTAGCGATTTCTCCTGTATTTTAGCATGCATTTCATAGAACCCCAGCTGCCAAACTTTATTGTGTGAGACCCTCACCCCTGCTTGGAAAACATAATGGTGGAGATCAAGTCCTAGAAACACCCCAGTTTAACACTAAGAAAACATGCTTTACACACAGAGCATAGGAGGGATCCTAAGGTGTGAGATAACAGAGTAACTCACTGCACTGTCGACATCTGCAACACCTTGTCAATCCTATTCTTTGTATGCTTCTGTACATCAATCACTATACTGCAGCTAGATTAAAGATTAATAATAATTAAACATATATTGGTTGAGATTAATGGAATTATAAGAAAGTGCATTTAGTGAAATGCATTTAGTACAAACCAGTTATTTCTGAAATTGTAACCACCATCCATCCATCCATCCATCAATCAAAACACGGATCTTGTTCAGAGTTGCGGGACAAGCCAGCTTCATTTATAAAATGTTTTATGTGTTTGTCTTATTATCTCCCATATGTAAAATGTTAAACGTACATTTTGTAAGCATCCTTGGATAAAAAAAGTGAAGTTAGGGGCCACACATTCTTCATTCGGGGCAACTGCAAATTCTCGCTTTGAAATTACACCTGAGTGGAAGCCAACCACTGTGACTATGTGTTTACCATATGAATAAGCGCTAAAGGGAGTGAGGCTGATATGCTATTCGAAAATATTAATGAAAGGTAAAATGAAAACTTGGACTGACACCAAGACTACAAATGGACTGTTTGAGAAGAAGAGGAGATGTAAAAAATAATTTCGAAAGTCAATGAGGCGACAGATTTCAAAATGAGCAATGGTACGGTTTTGGCATGACAGAGAGACTTCCCTCGCTGGGATGAAATAAGAGCCGTTTCTAGGTTGTCTAAGCATGTTTACCCATGGGGTAGGGGCTCCCCTCTCACATGTCATTATCACAAATTTGCAGAGAAAAACAGTCCTACAGAAAAAAATGAATATAAATGAGGAATAAAAGACAATATTGCACATGAAAGAGATTAAAAAAAGCTTAAGGCCCAGGTCTAATAATTTACTCACCTCAGGGCATTGTGGGAAAAAAAGGTGATACTTATCAATCAAATATCTGAGCCCAACATTTGTGCTCAGGGCAAAAAATTAACATCAGGACCATTTGTTTTCGCCAGCAGAGTGTCAGCTTCTCGTAGGTTAAATTGCCATATACTATATTCAAAGGAGTTCATAGCGTATTGGGGGGGAAGGTAGTGAGATGAAGATCCTACACACTTTATCATATCGAAGCACCATAACAGAGGATTTTCAATGTGCTTCTGAATTTCTTTCAATATACGAAACATCCATCCATCCATCCATCCATCCAGCCAACATAGTGCACAAGTAAGGCACAGACACAGAAAAACACACACACACACACACACACATACACACACACACACACACATACAAACACACACGTTTGTATTGAAATCTTTGTGGGGACTCTCTATTCATTTCTACTCGAAAAGCCTAATCCCAACATGAAGACCTTAACCCCAACACAACCCTAACCTTAACCATAGGTAACTAAAAAACTACAAGACAGATAATGCAGTATTATACAATTATTTATTAATTAACCACATACTAAGTCTTAGATACTTATTGATCTCATGTTACTTCACCATTAAAAAACATGATGCATTGTTCATCCCATTCAGTTATTATATGTTATGTATTTCTTAAATTTGCAAACCTCTGTGTACTATTGAAGGAACTAAGTAACTACTAAAGGAACAACTAATGAATAGCACAGGTGAAACTGATCTCATGCTTGTTCATCGATAATGAACTGTGACAAATCTTTTCTCAAGTAGCAACTATATTTGTTCATGATATCTTCATAATTTATACTTCAGTAGTAACTGAGTTATTACTAATTATTTGTGCCCCGTTAAGTAAAGCCTTACCAGGGTAACTGCATGAGAAGTTGGTTGGATGGATGGATGGATTGATGGGATTTTTGCAGTTCTAATTCTGCTGATAGAGAATTACTTTGTTTAGGCCTTTAAATTGAGTGCAGCCCCAGTCCTTAAAAAAGACATAAGTATATAAATATCTGGAAATTAAAATTCTGCCCCTATCGACAAAGGCTACCTAGTTGTACCCTAATTCTTAACCAGAGGTGATACTTGCTGCAGGCTATGAATCTCAAACAAGCAATGCAACCACATACCGGTAAGTCACATGCACACATCTTAGATGAAACTGATGGAACCATCAGACGAAGCAATGCTCAGAGATCTATAAGCATAATAAATTATTTATTATAGCAATTAAGAATGTTGCACAGCACTGGCAGCAAAAATGAAAATCATGTTCTACTTTTCAGTATTTCTGCAGCTTCTGTGGTGTGTAACTCTGAGTGTAATCCTGTTCGTCTTTTCCTTCTTCCATGTAGAGGAGAATGATGGCCACCTTTTATATCACAACAATGAGACGACATTGCTGTTATTGCTTTTATTATTGTTCTTTTGTATTTCTGAAGATAGCTACAGAATTCTATAGATTGACACACAAATTCAGTCCACTCTCAAATTATGCATAATTGATCAGTAGTTGGTAAGGCTGAGGAGCTCAGTGTAAGGCATGCAACTGCTGAAGATATAACGCAAAATCAAAGGGCTGAGTAAGATCTTTGGGGAGACTTTTAATCCTCAAGGGACACAGCGCAAAAAAAGAGAAAGATAAAAAAAGAAGAAAAAGAGAACTGGCAATTCTGACTGCAGCGATGCTGTTCTGAAGGTTGATGATGAATGTGCATTGTGTTTGATGTTCTGTCACGGGCTTCTCTGGAGATTCCTCTGTTAATATTTAACCGAGATGCTGCTTGTGATGTACATCACACCACAGCCTTTCCGATGTTAACCAGGTTCATTTAAAGAACTATGCTGGGAAATCCCGGCGCATGCTCCAGCTCCCATGTCATGACCACACCTCCAGCTTTCTGTTGCGGGATCCCAAAGAAATAAGCATAGTTTACAGCAATGGCTGCATAACTCTTGTGACACATTAACAGGCATTACAACTGGTCCAGGTTTTCCCTGTCTCATTTCCTCCTTCGGGTAACTTCCAGCAGCACAGGAATCCTGCATTGAAAATGCCATTGTTAAAAATGGATTGATGGAAAATAAATGGGAAGTCTATAAATATGATGCTCAAATAACAGTGGATTTGGACCTATTCATTTATCAATGTGGACTGACCTATAAAATATGAACAATAAATGTATATTGTGAAATATGAATAATAAATGTATATGGTAGCGTTTACTCCCAAAGAGGGTTAGCCCTTGTCATGCAGAATTGATTTTCTTATACATGATGGAGGATAGTATAGATTGATTGATTCGTTCCCACATGCTGGTCTCTGTCACTCACTGGCCCATTAAACTTGCTCCTTTCTGGGTGCTTTAGTGAGCAGCATTGCAGGTTTGCCCTTCCTGCATTGCTGGATTCATTCCCACCCTGGGTATATGGTTTTATGAGCTGTGTGAGTTTCCTTGTGTAAATTTGTGCCTTGTAATGAAATGGCATCACATCCAGGTAGTTTGCAGGGTCAGTGTGACCCTGCAGTGAATAAGTGAACACACCTCTGTGCTGGTCAAAGGTTACCTGAAACAACAACTTCAAGTGAAGCCACAGACGTTCTTACTTCAATGTCATGTGACGTGGATGTTCCCTACACTGACATATTTGTATACACACACACACACACACACACACACACACAATACACACAGCAGTGTAATCATATCTTTTTGGGGACCGCTCTTTCATTTCTATGGGAGAAATGCTAACGCTAACTATGACACCCTTAACCCCACCTTGCACTTAACATACCCATAAGTAACCAAACAGAATACAAAAGTTTTAGTATTTTTAGTTTTTTCATTGCTGTCACGGATTTTAATAAAATAGCCCTTTCCCATATGGGGACCAGGAAACTGATTCCCATAAGGTAAAAAAATAGAGTATTCATCACGTTGTGGGGATGTTTGGTCCCCACAAGGTAAGGTATACCTGGACTATAAACACAGAAGCTAAATAAATCAATTTAAGATACCTGAGTCATAAGCTGTTCCATTAATTCTGTTGTTACTAAGATACATACTATAATTATTTGTCTTTTTCATACAAGAATACCATTGTACTTCTAACCTTCCATAGTACAACTCTTCATTAATAATAATAATAATAATAATAATAATAATAATAATAATAATAATAATAATAATCAGATGAGCAGTAATTTCATGT
>JAODKF010000040.1:14306501-14320351 GCA_026779585.1 Mormyrus proboscirostris
ATTAAAAACCCTTCTACCAGCCTGTGATTACATCTAGCTGTAATATGCAACCAAATCATACTGGAAATCGATTTTTATGACTGGAGTTTGGACCCATAGTCTACAGGACTAACAATTTGCTTATGTCCAGGGTAGGCAACTCTGATCCTGTAACCCAGAGGTAGGTTTCCCATCCTACATGGTCTCTGATGAACCAAAACTGATTTTAGGCAGAGAGTAACTCATCAGGTAGGATAGAAAACCTGCTGGATACTGGCACTCCAAGATCAGGGTGGTCTACCTCTGGGTTACAGGCCTGCTAACTGATATACAAAGTTTATCCTTTTCAAACAAAAATCATGGCAAATAGGGAGTGGCTTAGTGACCTCAGAAGCTTGTGGGTTTGATTTTTCTCTACGAAGTGTAGCCTGGTTTATTCCTGCAGTGCAGAAGCGTGCAGCTAAATGACTGTGTTTTTGAAATTCCTATCGTGTGTGATTGCGTTTCATAAGAGAGAATGGTGTCCCATCTGGGGTGTGTCCTGTTCTTCCTCCGAGGGGCTGCACAGCCTGTTTGTGGCATAAGGTTATGGAATAAGAAGTTATGAAAAATAGATAGATGCACATATATAGCCTACCAGTAGTGAGCAGGGGTGGAGCAAAGACGTGGACCGACTGTGGGTCCCTGAGGACTGGATTGGGAAACACTGCCTTAGATTATAGGTTGCATTATACCCAATCTAGTCCTTGGGGACCTACAGCTGGTCCACATTTTTGTTCCCTCCCAGGTAAGTTACATTTTATAACTAGAAGAATGACACCACTCACATGGAGCCTTTGATCCTTCTGTTTTTGAAGACTTTACAACCTTTTCAGAGGCCTAGACGGGCATGCTTTTTTGAGGAAAAAAGTACATCATTCTGTGGAAACTTGCTTTGACAATTTTTTTTGAAAACTCAACTCAATACCTAAATAACTTTTGCCAGCGTTGGAAAAAACAATTTAGAAATATTTTATGGTTTCAAAGGAATCACTTGGGAATTTTCCAGATGTAAAACAGGGAATGACTTTGCGCGAACAGAGAAAATACACTATTAGGACAACAGTACTGGGACACCAGGCAGTTATATCTACGATAATTTTTTATAATATCCCATTCTAAATCCATAGGCATCAATATGGAGCTGGTCCCCTCTTTGCAGCAATAAAACAGCTGCCACTCTCCTGGTAAGGATTTACACAAGTTTTTGGAGTGTGTCTCTGGGAATTCTTGCCCATTCATCCAGGAGAGCATTTGTGAGGTCAGGCACTGATGCTGGATGTGAAGGCCTGGCTCCGAATTTCCATTCTAGTTCATCCCAAAGGTGTTACAGTGGGGTTGAGGTCAGGGCTCTGTATGGACCAGTCAAGTTCTTCCACACCAAACTCATCCAATCTTGTCTTCATGGACCTTGCTTTATGCACTAGGGCACAGTCATGCTGAAACAGGAAAGGGCCTTTCCTAAACTGTTCTCACAAAGTTGGAAGCAAATGTTAAGGTATGTTCAACCATTATGAGTTCCCTTCACTGGGTCTAAGGGGCCTAGCCCAGTCTCTGACAACCAACCCCATTCCATTATCCCTGCTCCATCAAACTTTACAGTTGGCACAATGCAGTCAGGCAGGTAACATTCTCCTGGCATCTGCCAAACCCAGACTCATCCATCACAGGAAGTGTGATTTAATGACAATTGTCAAGGAGCCCTTCATTAACTCTTTTGTCCATGCCGATGTCGATGCCACAACTTTGACTTTCCTCTTTGACCCAGATGCAGCAAAACAAATCTGAAAACTCATGTAACACTCTTACCCAGGGGTCTGGGTCTGGGCATGACAGAATGCCTGTCCTTATACAATACTGGTTATATGGATTTCATCAAATCTCCTGTTCAACCACTGAAAATCTAAAAACATACACTTTGTATGCAGTACAAAAGGAAATAGCTTATGGTTTGTGTGACAGAATAATCTCAAGTCTCACAGAACAAAAGAGCAAAATTCTGGTGGTGCAGTATTTCACCATCTACTGCCTTGTCAAGCTTGTAATGGAATCCAAGTCATAAAGAGTGGAATTTGATTTTGCGATTTAGTCAAATCACAAATATAGGTCAGCTATATGGGATTTACTCTAGACAGTATAATGGAATCCTTTTAAACTAATTTTGTGTCATCAAATATATTTTATCGTATATTTTAAATTAGCCTTTGTGGAAAAAATAAAATAAATAAAAACAGTAACGGGCAATAAACAGAAAGGGCCTCTGGCTGAATGGGTCTTGGTACAGACCAATAAATTTACGCTTATTAAGGGCATTGCACCTGGTCAGACTATTGATCAGAAACTGCCTCTGGTGACAGGTTATACAAGCATTGGGGAGGGGAGGTAAATGCTCTGTTTGATCCAACTGTTTTACAGGATCAACAATTCAATTAGTACTTCGCTTTCAGTTTGAAGTATGATAACAATCTGAGTCACAGTATAGATCAGAAATACCCAAATTATCCAGACACAGAACAATTGACTGCTTTTATGTCTACAATCGAACTGTTAAAAATCAAAATGGTAAGGGCTCATACATAATAACTTAATCTGTCACAGCAAACATAAAAACAAAACAGGTCCAATGCGCAAAACCCATAGAAACCATTCACATCACTAACTCAACCGCCACAAAAACGTCCCACTGGAACACATCTCACGCTATACAAAATCTGTCACACCTGACCAATTCAACCCTAACACCCTGATTAAACCAATCAGGACCAGCTGGATTTCATTAACGAAGGTGTCAATAAGCGCGGGGCTGGTGATCAATTGCCATGGTAACTGAAAAGCGATCTAAAATCCAGTCTTGTGCCATTGTGCTGCACCTCTGCACCAGAAAAGCCTTTATTTCAGTTTCTTATGTGCATCCAAAATATAACCATGGTTGCATCATGCCTTGCATTTGTTTTTAGTCATAAATTAAGTTCAGTGTCAGCTGCTCACAGCCTTATATCTCTCAGACCAAACAGATTGCCGATAAACAGGCGCTATAAGCTGTTCACCGAAAAATGTATATTAGATCTGTAACTGGAGAGAACTCATTTTTGGTTGGTTCTGCATCACACATTACTTTTTAAATAACTTCGAACAGTACTACATTAAATAAAATTTATAAATAGAAACCAAATAAAACAATGTTTTTACAGATAAGTAGATTTCCCTCTGTTTTTTAGGAGTTATGGTTCAAACAGATTTTTCAAAAAATAGTCTTGAAAATTTTCCAACCTTGCAATTTTTGGCTTTGCTTGATTGCAGAGATTTCCTGCTGTAACCATGGTGAAAACATCAAATATTGTATTGCATCTAACATATAGCTACAGTCATTTACCTAGACTATACAGTAACTAATATACTACTGAATGGTCGAGATAAACAACAATAAGACGTTGACGTGAGATGGTATGTACTTTTTAACACATGCATTATACTTTTAGTTTGTAATTGTTTTCCTTTTTGATCTGGATACTTGAGCTAAAAGCACAAGTGAATAAATGTATTGTAAGAATGAATAATCAAAGTGTTTTATATAACTGCACACTGCCTAGTTCTGTGTTATATACAAACGGTTTCCTTTCCATCCATTTTCTGTAAGCAGTAATCCAGTTCAGGGTTACAAACTTTCAGTTGGCCGCTGTTAAAGCAGATGAAAGGTTAGGATGACTCCAAGGGCCCTTGAGTGACAGGGGTCCTAAAACATCTGGAACATAATTGGATTTGTCTGTGTTGAGGACCCAGTATGATATGCTTTCATGTCATATTAAAATGCCCAAAATCACTAGCGGCAGCCCTTGGCTAAAATGACAATATTACATGTTAAAGTCCAGTTTCGTTCCAATGAATTAGAATAATATTTTTTAAATGTCAATGGCAGGGAAACATGGTCACCTCACGCCTTTGGAAATTGAGGGTGCGAGTCACTGACCCATGTCGTTGTGGGTGTTACGAAGCACAGAAGACTCGAGACATCGGGACGTCCATGGATGGGTTTTATTAGCAACCAGAACTGCAAGGGGCGATCAAAGGGCGTAGTCAGGGCACGGTGCTGGAGGTCAAAGAAGCCGGGGAAGTCAAGCCGATGGGGAGCACAGGACACAGGAAGGGCGGACATGGGCAGGAGCAGAGGCAGCGGGGGCTCACAGAGTTAACACGAAGGGACAGGACTAGGGCTGCAGATAGGACAAGAAGAATGCTCATTAAGTCGCATGGAATCAACAATACCTCGCGCCGAGGTGAGTGAGGTGCCACATTATATTCCTGCCAGCACATGTGAGACCGATTTCGTGGACTAGGAGGGGTGGCCCGATCGGCGGGGGCGTGGTCCGGACCTGACAGAACCCCCCCTCCCCTTACGGCTGCCTCCTGGCAGCTGAGGAGATCGGCGGGGTCGACCCCGCGGTCGGGGTCCTGGCTTATCGTGATGAGCTTGATGGAAGGAGGACACCAGGCTGGGGTCTAGAATATTGGCGGCAGGAACCCAGGAGCGCTCTTCCGGACTGTAGCCCTCCCAGTCTACCAAGTACTGGAGGCATCCCCTGCTGCGACGGGAATCCAGTAGGGCGCCGACGGAGTACGTGTCGTCTCCCACGAGCGTGGGATCTGGAGGGTTGGTCCTCATGTCCGGTGAGTGACTCAGGCTGTATCGGACCGGTTTGAGCAAGGACCTGTGGAAGATTTGATAGAAACGAGGGAGCTGGAGATGATAGGTGACGGGACCCATCCGCTGGACGACGCGATACGGGCCGACATAGCGTGGAGCTAGCTTACGTCAACTAGGTGAGTGCAGATTACGGGTAGCAAGCCAGACTCTCTGACTCGGGCGCAGTGGAGGTCCGGGGCGTCGGTGTTTGTCTGCCTGCCATTTATGTCGCTGCGCTCCGGCTTCAAGAAGCTGGCGAGTGCAGCGCCAGATCCTTCGGCTCCGCTGGAACCAGTCGTCCAGAGCAGGGATCTCACTTCATAGATGGTCCCAGGGGAACAGGGGAGGTTGGTACCCTAAAACACACTGAAAGGGGGTCAGGTCAGCGTCCCCCAGAGGATGGGAGTTATGGGCGTACTCCGCCCATGGGAGGTAGCGAGCCCACTGTGTCGGGGAGTCAGAGCAGAGGCTTTGGAGGATTTTGCTGATCTCCTGTTGGGTGCGTTCTGTAAGGCCGTTGGTCTGAGGGTGGTAGCTGTAAGATAGACTCAGGGAAATGTCAAGCAGTTTACAGAATGCGCGGAAGACGCGAGAGGTGACCTGCGGACCCCTATCGGACTCAATGTCTTCCGGGATCCCGTAGTACCGGAATATCCACGTGAACAGGAGCTCTGCGAGCTTCGTAGCGGAGGGCAACTTTGGCAGGGGAATGAGCCGGCACATGTGCGAAAAGCGGTCGACCACAGTCAGGATTACCGTATGTCCGTGTGAGCGTGGCAGGTCCGTCATAAAGTCCAGGGAGACGTGGGACCATGGGCGTAGGGGAGTTGGTAGGGGTTGCAGTAGTCTGGCGGGGGGGTTGTCGATCTGCCTTGTGCTGTGCACACGTGGGGCAGGAGAGCACGTATTCCTCCACCTCCTCCCTCCAATTTGGCCACCAGTATCGGTGGGCGATCAGGCGGGATGTGGTGGTGACTCCCAGATGACCTGAACTGAGGGAGGTGTGGATCCACTGCAAAAGTGCTTGACGGTGTGTGTCCGATATGAAGAGCTTACTCGGGGGGCACTCCATGGGCACGGGCTGGTTCTGGTGCCGATCTCGAATCTCGCGGTCCAGATCCTTGGCGATGGGTCTCAGGAAACAGGGAGAGGGCAGGACAGAAACAGTTTTTTCTGGGACAATTATGGCATCGTAGAGCCAGAACAGAGCGTCTGCTTTCACGTTCCGGGATCCTGGAATGTATGACACCGTGAACTGAAAACGAGTAAAGAACAGAGCCCACCTCGCTTGCCGGGAGTTGAGTCGCTTGGCGGTCTTAAAATACTTGAAATTCCGGTGGTCCCTCAATATTCGGAAACGGTGTTGGGTTCCTTCCAACCAGTGAGGCCACTCCTCGAGGGCCTCCTTGATAGCCAGGAGTTTGCGGTTCCCGATGTCATAGTTTCTCTCGGCCGCGGTGAGCTTGTGGGATGGAGCAGAGATGGATCTTACCGTTCGGGGCATGTTGGGACTGGACCGCCCCTATCCCGACCTCGGAGGCATCTACCTCCACAATAAATGATTCAGCCAGATCCGGCTGGTGTAGCACGGGAGCCCTGCAAAACAGGTTCTTTAACGTGGTCCATGCATTCTCCGCTTCGAGGTTGCCTCGGAGAAGGGACGTCAGGAGCGCCCCCACTGTACTAAAACCTCGAATGAAAGTTGGTAAAAATTAGAAAAACCTAGGAAACGTTGGAGATCCTTAGTGGTTTTAGGTCTGGGCCATTCCTGAACTGCCCTGACCTTGTCTTCATCCATACCCACCTCACCGGGTCAAATCTGGTAGCCTAAAAACTTGAGGGAGTGGACATGGAACTCACACTTCTCCCACTTAACATACAATTGGTTCTCCCGAAGGCATTGTAACACAAGTCGCACCTGAGTGATGTGGGCGTCCATGGAAGGGGAGTATACCATGATATCTTCGATGTACACAATGAGGAAGTAGTTCAGCATGTCTCCGAACACCTGACACATGAAATTTTGGAAAATCAAGGGACTATTGGCTAGCTCGTAAGGCATGACGAGATATTCAAATTGACCAGTCGTGGTGATGAAGGAGGTCTTCCACTCATCCCCGTCGTGAATTCGGATCAGATTGTAGGCGCTCCGCAGATCTAGTTTAGTGAAAACCTTAGCGGAGCGCAGCTGTTCTAGAGCGGAGGGGATTAAGGGCAGAGGCTCTCATTGTTTACGGGTGATGGCATTCAGCCCCCGGTAATCGACGCAGAGTCGGAGACCCCCATCCTTTTTTTTAACAAAGAAAATCCCGGCGGTGATAGGGGAGGTGGATGGGCGAATGATACCTTAAGTGTGTGCTTCCTGTACGTAAACTTGCAGAGCGTCCTCTTCTGGTCGCGAAAGGGCGTACAGGCACCCCTTTGGCTAGGACTGTCCCTCCTCTAGGTCAATCGCGCAGTCGGAGGGTCGGTGGGGTGGCAGATGGAAGGCCTGGGACTTACTGAACACGTCCACGAAATCCATATACTCACGAGGAATGTGGGTAAAGTCCTCCGGAAGGGGACTCTCAACCGAGGAGGCATGACAAGAGAGACAGAGGCACTGGGTAAAGCAAGGAGATGACCAAGCGGCGATGTCCCCCTGCACTCAGTCAATGTGAGGGTTATGCTGCCGCAGCCAAGGGTGACCCAGAATTATACAATCTTTGACTACAGGAAGTACCAGATACCGAAGCTCTTCAGTGTGGAGGGCTCCCACCTGCATGGTAATCGGAAGCGTCTGCTGAAGTATGCAGCTCGAGCTTAGTGGGGAGCCGTCCACGCCGTGAACCCGAAGTGGTTGGGTGAGGGGTTCCTGGGGAATTGTGTGACGCGTAGCCAAAGCCTGATATAAGAAATTACCCGCTGCTCCGGAGTCTACCAAGGCGTGGTGGAGTAGCTGACTGCCTGGCCAGGAGAGAAAGACCTGGACAACCATCTGAGCAGCGGACGAACTGACAGCTTGTAAGACTCCTACCTGGTTCGGCAGAGAGGGATGGAGAGCCGGACGGGTTGGGCAGAACCGGATCAGGTGGCCCGCCTCACCGCAGTAGAGGCAAAGCTGCTGCTGCAGTAGGCGTTGTCTCTCGGTCGGCGTGAGCAGGGTGCGACCCAACTGCTTGGGATCGGCCTCCACGACTTTGGGAGTGTGCGGAGTGCAGGGAGCTTCCGCACGCGACTGGGCTCAGCGTCGTTCCTGCACAAGGTTGTCCAACGTGATGGACAGCTGGACGTAGTCATCAAAATCCCGAGCCTCGCCCCGGCAGGCTTGTTCCGCCTGCAACTCCGGGTTGAGGGCTCGTCGGTAGAGCACCTGGAGAGAGGACGCCGTCCAGTCCAGACCGGCGGACTTATTTTCCTGGCGGAGGTCATGGAGTCGGTCCCCCAGATTCCTTCTGAAAGCAGCGCTGAACGCCTGCTGGAGGCTGTGGTGGAATCCAGGACCGGACTCTTTTCAATCCAGAGGGCCGGCGCCCAGTCCCGTGCCTTACTGGTAAGGAGCAACACAACAAAGTGGACCCGGTCCTTGTCATCCCGGAACATGTCTGGGTGATGGTCGATGTACAGATCACATTGCATAAGGAACTCCCGGGATTGCGATAGGGATCCCTCCAGAGGCTCGGGGGGGCGTAACCGGTAGTGGAGCGGTCTGCTGGAGTTGTCCCACCAGCATGGTCAGGTGATCCATCTGATCCATCGCGTCCTGCAGCCGCTGTAGGATGTCCCCTGGATCCATACCGATCAAGGCGAGGTATTCTGTTACGAAGCACAGAACACTCGAGAGATCGGGACGTCCGTGGACGGGTTTTATTAGCAACCAGAACTGAAAGGGGCGATCAAAGGGCGTAGTCAGGGCACGGTGCTAGAGGTCGAAGAAGCCGGGGAAGTCAAGCCAATGGGGAGCACAGGACACAGGAAGGGCGGACACGGGCAGGAGCAGAGATAGCGGGGGCTCACGGAGTTGACACAAAGGGACAGGACTAAAGTTGCAGACAGGACAAGAAGAATAATGCTCATTAAGTCGCATGGAATCAACAATACCTTGCGTCGAGGTGAGTGAGGCGCCGCCTTATATTGCTGCCAGCACATGTGAGACCGATTTCGAGGATTAGAAGGGGTGGCCCGACCGGCGGGGGTGTGGTCTGGACCTGACAGTGGGTTTGTTTCCTCTGCTCCAAAAACGTGCATAAGGTGAATTGGAGCTGTCAAATTTAGTGTAAAATGGATGAATCGATCTTTCAATGGTGGGCAGACAGAAGATATAGGTCATAATGTTTAATGGTGGCCCATTTTATTTAACAACACATATTTTATCATACCTTCCCACAAAGGCTTTCTCAGATTATGTAGACCTGCAATGCAACATGGTATGACTTGTGGGACTTATCAGATTTCTATAAGAGGGAACAAAATATTTGTTTTCGAGTCTGAGATGTTTCCTTGGGTGGCTGGACGTGTAGTTTAGATACGGCCAGAACCATGGCCCAGCTGTGAACGGTAGCTGCTGCAACTGGCGTTAATGAGCTCTGTTCATCTCTCATGTTTAAAGCCCCCCCCCCCCACGCAGCTTCTCCTCGATATATGAACAAATTCCAGTCATGTTCGAAAGGTGGTTTCCTCAAGGTAACCTCCATCCCAGGTATCCTCGTAATTTGCAATGAAAATCATTAAATCAGTTCAGTGTTGAGGTATATAATGATCCTCAACTCTACAGACCACAGGGAATAATGGGGGGGGGGAATTAATGAAGGAAATATAGTTTTGAAAAAGGAAGGGCCAACTCAATGGAGGTCACATCTGTGTGGGGGGGAGTGATATATTTGTTCCCTACACTATATACATCTGTCAACCACTTGCCTAGTATGGACTTCAGTATATACCTGGAGCCAATCCTGGGAAGCAGAGAGAACCTTGCACAGGAAGCCAATCCGTGGGAAATTTTAGTCAAACCAATTAGTCTAAGCACAGGACTACCGGAGAAAACTGGAGTACCCAGAGGGTGGGGGCGAATATTCCAACTCCACACACAAAATAAGGGTGGGATTTGAACCTCCAGCCTTTTGGACAGTATGCTGTAGGCTACAGTAGGCTATCATGACACCCCACTGTACAGTATTCATTTAACTGGTGAATTCTTTAAGTACTAACAAAAATGTTACTTATAACTGATGAACAATATGCATCTATTGTAAATAAACATTCTGCCTCAGTTACTACTGGCTCACGGTGGGATTATTTGGATTTCAGTAAATGGGAAAAAAGTCATTTGTGGGAAGAATCAACGAGCCATTAAATACTCTGAAAAGCAAGAAAGAGATATTTACAGCAGGAAAAGACAAACTGCTTCTGATTCCGGAGAGGCTGGTTTTTGTAATGAGGACATCAGCAAATGAGACACTTATTGTTTGCTGAACTGATCACAGATCAGTTTCACATACATTATAAACCATAGTGAAGATTTGGGCGGCCCTGGAAATTTTGGCCCCCAACCCAGATCAATCCAATTATGTTCCAGTTAGGGCCCCTAGAATATTCTGTTCTAACTCCCCCCCCCCTTTACAGCACTCATGATTAACAGTACATACAGTTTATATACTCCTGATTTTACATTTTAGGAGCTTTTATCTCATTTTGATTTTTGTAGTTAAGACAGTAAATTCTATTTTTATTGCTGCTGACAAGTGACTGCGGATTTATCTGGAATGTAATTACGTTTTATGGAAAGTCTTGATCACTGTCTGCATCTTTGCAGCTTCACACAGGAGTCTGGTGCCACCCCACCCAAGACTGTGTGATGTCAAGCCACCCCCCCAACCATGATTGTGACATATGTGACAAGTGAGTTGAGCAAGGATAAGGGGCACATTTAGAATTAGTTTGAGATACCAATCAGCAAGACTGTGGGTGGGGGCTTCAGAGGGAGTTACCATTGACGGGGGGGGGGAAGCTGATTGGCTGGAAGGTGTGAGACCTGTAAACTTCTATTATGTCTCTGGCTTTGTCTAAGGATTGGATGCTGGCATTACAATTCTCACACTGTACTGTGCTGCATGGTGCTTGGAAACTAGTTAAATATGGAATGACATAAAACACCCTACTTACTTATTCTTACCGTAAAGTTAATAATTCAGGCTTTTAGCTCAATTTTTAAATCATAAAAGTAGAAATAGATTTTAACTAAAAAAAATATGCCAATAATGCATGTATAAATCTACCTCATTTTCAATGATTTATATATACAGCTTATCTAGGAAGCAAAAAAGCAATATCTATCTATCTATCTATCTATCTATCTATCTATCTATACACACATGCACACATATATTTGCTTATCTAGGAAAATACACAAGTCAAGGTGGGAGTGATTCCTTTTTTCCATTCTATATAACAACTTACGTATTTTAATATAGCTCCACCTGAATGTCTTCTTGGGTTACACGGTCCAGCCTTCTGAAATGGCGTGACGTGGGATTTATTCAATTGCTATGAGTTGGAACATAGAAAAATCATCTGAGAAATGCCACTGTGGATGGTAGACAGCGCAGTTCAGCTAAGGATAGATCCCGAGCCTGGCTGTAAATGGCAACTGCAGTAACCCGTGTTAATGAGCTGCTCCTGTCTCATATCTAAAGTGTGCCGTATGATGTTCGTTAGCGCTGGTGAGTTTTAATTCCTTTATTTTTTAGCTTTGGTGCCACCTGCTCACAGCTGCTCCTCAGCATCTGCACAAATTCCAGTTATGTTTGATAAGCGAGATCCTTTCAGGGCAGACGCCAGTTCAGAAAAGTGTAAAAACTATATATATATATGAAAATCTAGCCTTATTTTAAGACTTACAATACATTCTACACTGTGAACACACAAAAAAGCACTCTTCATTTATTCTCCACACTATGCTTAGGATAGCGGAATAATTTCATTCCTTTAAGGCTGCGTGAAATTCCTGCGTGGTGACCACAGAAAATTAGAGAACAGGTCAGACGGCTCCCAGAAAAGGCTCACCATTCTTTTTTTCCTGTGCGGTACTTAGTTATTCTTTTGATAGTGAATTAGTGACGGCCACACACTGCCAGAAATCTTTCAGGAGCATTAAATTTTTACTGTATAGTAATAAGGAACTGTTAAATGGGGTCAGTAATGAATTCAGTAATTACCTGTCATATCACCTTGGACCCCATTGCTATCAAATACTGCAGAGGGGAAGGACATGGTTGCAAATGAATTCTGAGAATGACTCTGGGCTGTAGAGGCCCAAAGTGTAATTAGTGTGGTCAGATACTATTGTCAGCTCAACTTTGATTTTCTCAGAATTCCTGATTTCGAGCTAAAGGCATCTTCACATCATTTTGGAATACGTACCCATCTGTGGTTTGGAACCTGACCTTCTGTCAGCCTTTCAATATGGCGTGAGGTTTTGTGTTACGCTCGAGTCACGGTAGCCTCTCGATCATGATCACAGAGCAGAAGCATAACATCTTCATCTGAGAGTTCAGTTCTCTCTTATACAGACAGGGGGTGAAATGGACTGAAAGGTAACAGGAATGTTAAAAACAAATGACTCACTATGTTTAGAGTAGCTGGCTTCACACCATATTCAGATGGATCTTGTAACACTGTCATGTAAATGTGCTCCACGGGCATGGATGGGGTGAAGAGATGCTCTGGAGCAGTCTTGACATGACATGCAGCTCAATAATCAATTTCGCCTGGAGAGAAGAGCAAGCAGCTTTGGAATCTGAAGTGTGTTGAGGGGAAAAAAAACGAGTCCAGGATCGAACAACAGGTTCCTTACTACTGAAGCATTTTACCATTTTATTCAAGCGACTAATAATATCATGGTTTGAGTTGTATACAAGGTATACTATGCAGGGTATATACACTGATACAATGCATCATAACATGACATAATGCATAAAAGATACATTATAAAATATTCATATACGTAGCAGACATATTTATTGGTTAAGCAGACACATAAATTTGATACAGGATTTTTTCAATATCTCTTGTACAGTATGAGTCAAAAGTTTGGACACACCAAGCCGCCTACAACGGAGAGTGATGGTGTCACATGACTCGACATGGCCACCTGATCTAAACACAGTAGAGATGGTTTTGGTGGAGTCTGATCAGAGAGTGAAGGAAAAGCGGCCAATGAGAGCTCAGCATGTGTGGGAGCTCCTTCAGGATGCTGGGAAAGCTTCCCAGGAGGCCACTTCATGAAGCTGTGGTGTAGGGGAGACAGCAGGGTCAGCCAGTCACCGGAGCAGTTGAGGTTAAGGGCCTCGCTCAAGAGCCCAATTGCGGGATCACTCTGCCGACCCAGGGATTTGAACCAAGAACCCAGAACTGTCCCCCAAACAAATGAATTTTTTTTCTTTAATACCTTTTTGGTTAATGCATAATTCCATGTACGTTATTTAATAGTTACATTTCTTTATAATCATTGAAAAATATAGAGAGTAAAGTTTTCTATGCATAGGTACTTTTGACTGGTACCGTATATAATGCACACGATAAAAACATAATACACTCATACAATGTATCATATAATATAATATAATGCATAAAAGATACAGTGTAACATTGCTCATAAATACTGCAGACATATTTGCAGGTTATACAGACACACACATGTGATGTGGTTTCTACAATTGAATAAAAAAAATGTTTTTAATGCAACAAATACAAAAATACACACACAGATGGCAGAGTTCCAAGATGTGAATAAGCAGTTGAGTCTGATAGCACAATGACTACAGCTGTCTTATTTAGCTGATGTTACCTCTTCAATAATTTACTCCATTGTCACAAGTGTTTAATAGTGCTTAATAGTGTTTAATAGTGCTTAATTTTGTGATCGTGCCATTATTAATTACTGCAACCCATAAATTACCGAGTTAATAATTAACACCATATGTATCCACAAAATTGTTTAATTAAAATAGATAAATTAATAGATTAATAGATTTTTTGGTTAATTTAGTTTTTTGTTAAATTACAGCCATCCGTAGAGATTCGTCTATAGCACGCAGTGACCCATGACAAAGACAAAGCTCTGGAATGTCATTACGGAAACTTTAATCAGATGCTTTTCCAGATATTCAGAATT
>JAODKF010000040.1:14339453-14350731 GCA_026779585.1 Mormyrus proboscirostris
AAAAAAAAAGACGAACACAAACGATCGGGCGACCACCCATTTTTCACTGTTATAATTCACAACCAAAGCAGAAAGTGCCTAGAATATTCCTTCTGTATGACAGGCCCCGAGGAGGTAAACGAAAGCCACGGGAGACAAATGCGTTCACTGTTCAGTCATATACTGTAAAGCAACTAAACAAAAGAAGAGCACTGTAATATCTGCTGCAGTGCATTTCAAATCTACACATCTATATACTCCTATGCGCTTTTCAATAAAAAAAATGCTGTTTTCTCATCAATCCATTCTTTCTTTTCGTTGGTTACCTAGATAACTTCAGAAACAACAGAAAAACCTTCTCAAAATACAAACCCTTCCGTCAACTTAGAGAATAGTAAGAGACTAATCTTAAACAAAATAATGGAATTGTCGACAGAAAACTCTCTAAACATTTGAGGAAACTTTAAACTTTAGTTATTCAGGACGGAGGTTTGACGTCCCTACCTAATGAACCAGTACAAATCAGTTATTACACATTATATAAGAAATGGTAGGGATCTGAGTTTATTTTCAAGAGCCAAAACCCAAATTCTAAAATCACAGTTGTTAACCAGGCTAAGGCTGATCTAAGAAATTAAATGAAGAATTTATATACTATTTAGTTTCCTTTACACAGTAAACTGGCATTGTATAATAACTGGATATTAAAACTGAATATAGGAAGTGTCTGTTGTGTAGGCAAAATGGTGTACATTTTAGGTGTACATTTAAATGTAAACATGAGCTTGTTGTTGTTGTTCTGGTAGCAGGGAAGTAGGAATGTGGACCGGAGTTGTGGCTGAGATATAGAATGTAATCTTCAGGAGGATGGTTCTGCAAGATCAGCATCAGATCCTCTGGAATGTCATCATTTTTGCTGCACCATGAGATTTAATTATTCATTCCATCTTTAGGTAGAATTGCTCCCTCTCATTAAATTTTAAAATGATCAAATAAAGCTTTGGCACAATGTTATGAACAGGAATTTTGTTTTGGGTGCGCTGCAGACTTGCTCTTTGTATGTTGCCTGACATGAGCAACATAGAATGATGGATGGATGGATGGATGGATGGATGCTTTGGAACGCCTCTGATGCAAATACGTTAAAATAGAGTTACATGTGTGAATGTTAAAAAATTATAACAAGCAACATTTATCACTATCTTATTAACTTGTGCCTTGACTAGTCATGTAATTGGTCTTTTGATCAGTTTTATGGCAGTGTGACATATAGCGCAATCTATGCTGTGGCTTTACAACACAAGGGACTTCGCAAAAGGAAACCAGAGCGGTTTAACAAAAGCAGGGAGCACACAAGAACAAAAGCAGGGAGCAGCACAGGGAACAAACACAGCAAAACAGGGAACAAAGCACAACGCAAAACACCTACGTCTAAACAATAACAACCACTGGAACAACATAATGACCAACTGAAAACTGAAGACAAGGTAAGCACTTAAATACAGATCATCTTTGGCTTCAAAAAGACCAGTGGTCTCCACTCCCCAATATTGATCGATGGGTCAGTTCGGTTGAGACAGTCAGCAGCTTCGTCCCCAAGAAGACTCAGTAGAGGCTGCTCTTCCTGAGGAGGCTAAAGAACTTCAGATTTGCAGCCAAAACTCCGGTGAACTCCTACTGCTGCCTCATTGAGAGCATCCAGACTGGATCACAGTGTGGGTGGATAATGGAACTTCTCAGGACCTTAGATTACTACCAACCCAGGAGGTGCAAAAGCGAACTATTTTGCCCAATGTATTGAAACCTTCTGAATCCCGGCCGATGCAAGACCAATTCTGTAAAATTTCTATCTTAAACTAGATTTTTGTGACCACCCTAGAGAACAATATTTGTCAAAATGCTCATTTTTAAATTCCATTCAATGAATGAAAGGATGGATTCTGGGTGACTTGTGCTGTAGCTCTAATGACAAATGCATGTCATTTAACAGTCTGATCAAACTGAACAGGACTCTGCATGGGGCAATAGGCAGCTAACCAGCTCTGTCCACCTTGCAGACTATCAAAAGATGCAAAAACATCGGCATGCGTGACACTCAGACTGTAACTCTGGTAAAAATTTGCATTTAAATATGTACTTTAGACATCTGCCTGCTAAATGGACCCAAATGAATTTTGAACAGGTCTAGGTAACCAGAGAGCTACATTTATATGCTAATGATTTTTGACTATATAATGTATTTATGTACGTTATTGTAATCTAACACATCTAAAAAGCAACAGACAATCGACAAAATTCTTGTAAATTCTACATAAAAATAGTGTATTAGTCCTGTTATTAAAATATTGTCTTTGTTATTCTACGTTGTTTGGACCCATCTTACGTCTCCAAGGTAGCTTATATACAGCAAATCCGTTATGGTTTCTGATATATTTTCATGAATTTCCTCCAAATATCTAACGACACTACAGTTCCTCCGATGGAACATCACAGCTCACCCTAACTTTAAATGGTCATGCTGTTATTGAAAATGGATTGATGGAATATAATATACGTCATGCTGTGAGAGAGGGGATCCAGGTTAGAGGGGATCCAGGTTCCTGCTGTTGTGTCTTTAGCCAAAACGAACCAAAGCTGTGAATGACTCAGCAATTCTGGTGATTGATGGTGAAAAGTGCCAGATGGCGGTGAGGCGTATAACCCCACATGGCCAGAGGTGGCAAAAACAAACCATCTAGCAGGTGTGTTGGCATCTGAATGGTTTTTTTTCAGGTCCTGTTTACACACAGCAGAGGGTAATGCAGAGAAAATGTTTAAGGATATTCCCGTTTAAGGACATCTATGACTGCTAAAGTCACATAAAAAATCCATATAATTATCAGAATCAGAATGAAGAACATTCAACATTCAATGTTTACAGTAGCAACGGTTGCAAAGAACTTTTAGCAAAGAACGTTTAGCAAGGTTTAGCACCGTTTACTATTTGTAATGTACATATAACGCAGTACATTGCATAAAAACATACTACGGTATCTAATGTACATATCTACATTGTAGTATAATATGATAAAGTGGTGTTTCCAAACAGGAGTCAATAACGTAATCTCAACATAACAGAATGACCGGACTCTGCAGGCTACTCGGCTCTTCCCGTCTGCGCACCAGGTATCCAGCCCAGAGTGAGCCGCCTAGCCCACGTCCCAGATTCCCGGCCCAGTGAAGGCTGCCAGGAGGGACCACGCCACCTGCACCCAGTCCCACAGCAGCCAAATCCGCTCGAGCATGCCCTGAGAATCACCATTCCACCTATGTCCATCACAGTTGAGACCACGCCTCTGACTAAGACACTACTCTGGGCAGTATGGGCTGCTGTGTCTTGCCTGTCGTCATGCAGGGAACCCCAGTGGTTATACCAGGTGCCCCAGCTTCTTCCTGCTCACCTCCAGATACCCCTGTTTAGCTTGCCTTGTCTCTTGGCTCCTCACTGGCGCCTGTCTTGGCCCCATGGCTCTTTGCCGACTCTCACCTCGTTCCCAGGCTCCTCACTGCCTGCTGCCTTCCCATCCACACCTTCCTCATCTGCTCTCGCCGTGTCAGCGCCCTGGTTACCTTTGTCTCCTCGCCTAGTGACACCTAACCGGCACCTTCCTTGCCTGTTGATACTTTGCGAGTGCCCTCCGTACCTGTCGGTGCCTTGCCGGTGCCCCGCTAGACTCTCGACATCTTGTCAGAGCCAAACGCTATCTTGTCTCCACCCACCCAGGCTGACATTCCGCCAGGTCCTCGCGGATCCCCTTTGGTGGCCTCCTCCCCACCTCCTTGCTCCTTGTTGGCGGCCCCTGGACAACCTCCTGATGGCCCCTTGCTCCTGACCCTGTCCTTCTAGCTGCTAGGAGTTTAGCTTGATGTTGCACATCGTCTTTCCCTGGTTCCTGTTGTGGTCTGCCTGTCTTCGTTCCCCCAGTCTTTAGTTCTGTGTTCCTGGTCCTGCACCCCCTGTCTTAGCTGTAGTACACGCTAGTTCTCCTGCACCCTCCTTCCCTACCTGAGCAGTAGTATTAACTACCAAAGCCTGGCCCTCGTTACCCCCTCGTTAGTGTATGAATGTGTTCCCCAGTCCGGTCATTGTCCCCTTTTCGTGTTGGCTGTCTTCCATCCTGTACTTGCCTGTTCCCCAAATAAAGTTCCCCCACAGGGGTGAATTGCAAAGAGTCCCTTCTCGCTGTTCTCGCCTGACGACATACTGTACCATACAGAGAAAAGCTATGCTAAATAACACGATTAAAGTGACAGATAAAACAAAAACCATCAATATTGTGACAAACAGTTGTTGTGTGGGTGTGAATTAGCAAACACAATGCTGTAAAAAATATAAATGAACATCACATGCCTAAAAATCAGATATGCAATGAGTAAGGATTACAAGTTTATTTATATACAGCATATACATATCAGACTCAGCTGGAGATTTTACAGGTGTGACAATTTTACGGGCGTGACATGCAAATAGTTTTTACTGCCATCTAGTGATAGTTCACACTGGTGTGCAAAATGATTCATGACGGCACAACATTGCGACCTAGAAAAAATAAGGTCCAGGCAATTACAAAGTAAATGCATGAGATACACCGAGATTTTAATATAACACACATGGCAGATTTAGTGTGTAATAATCAGACAAAATCTGGCATCGATGTCACCCTGCAAATGCTAAAGGCTAATAACTGGTCGCAGGCTTTACCTGCTGTGTGTATTGGGTGAGTAACACTGTACTCAGGCAAATTGAGTATTTAAATTATAAAATGCAGTCTGCAGCCAGCTTAGAGAGATATTTCAACTTTTTATGAAATATTTGCCATTATAAGCTGACATTATCACAAGTTCGAATCATGAATTAATATTTTTTATGCTGAATGTTAGATAGTACATACTGTAGTCATATACTTTCAAATGAAAAGGTGAACAAACACAGTATGTAGTGCAGATAAATTCTGCAGAGCAGATGTTATAAATGTAAAGTGGATTTTTATTATTATTTTTATTTATTGCTTGCGCAAAGCAAAGGCGTAGGTTTGGTTTCAGCACTGGTTGGGACCAAATCAAGCCCGAACCTCCCGCCCCCCCCTAAACACATGGTACTCCTACAATATTGGTTGGACATGTCTCTACCATAAATACTCAAATCTACAGTACACTCTTGCCTCAAAGTTTATATATTTATGTTTTCTCTTTACCAAAATGATTTACTTGGGGAAGCCTGTAAGAAGGATCACTGGATTAGGCGTCTAAGTATCTGACAAACAATGGCGGCATGAAAATGTCTAAATACTGTATGAAGAAAGAGAATATTTCCTCATTTCTATCAGTACATGCAGCTGGTTTAAAATCACCAGCAACAAACAAATGTGACACAGCCACGGCCTCTGAACGTTACTTGAAGAGCAAGAATATTTATTTTGATACCCTTCAGTGTCATGTGGAGCACATAGAGTATAAATGAAGATATATTTTAGTTTTATGTAGTGCCATCAAAGTATACATCAGTATATACAGTACTACATTCTCCGGGGAGGGGGTTATGGATACCCTGGCAGATGTATACAGAAAATTGGGAGTAGGGCAAGGTGGCATTTTGTCAGGGGCTGCATGATTTCCAGATATGCCCCTGAGTCAGATATAGAGCATATATTTGAATATCATTTCGTTAAATAAACAATTTTACCACATTTTATGTGAATTAATGACTATAGAACCTATTTCGGAAACAAGAATCACTCAGCCCCACACATTCCACGCACAGTACCGAGTTTTAATTTACATCGTGAACTTTCGGAGAGGATGAGGTAATACATAACAAGCCCCCTGTTGATTAGTCTCACGGATGACAAATGTTAATTTGCATGCTTAAGTTACCTATGTCAGATCTGGTTAAAATCACAGTGCAGGTGTCTCAGAAGAGATTTTGTAATTTACTTGTTAATTACCTCATTGCAGGTTCAGCGTTAAGGCTATGTTAATTTTCTTATTTATTCATTCATTCGTTCATTCACTCATTGTCATACTTTGCATTTAAATAAACTGTATCATGCTGGAAGATATATGATGTATATTTCTATAAACAGAGCACAGGAAACGATAATTTACTTATTAGGTGTAATTAGAACTGAACATGACATTTTGAGAGCTAATTATCGGAAGATGTCATGACAATAACAATTCAGGCCGTCTTCTTAATCGTGTTTTTTTAGTAACTTAATTTGAAGAAAGCAGTTTTTTAATGCAGTAGTTCCATAGTTAAAAATCTTGTCTGTCGACATCATCAGTGCATCGCAGGATAGGAAACTCAGAATTTATATTTGTATTAGTTTAATTGCAATAAATGCGGCCTTCTTGCCTTCATGACTTTCATCACGAAGGCCTGTAGTAGAAATTCACAAATTTCTATAGAAGATGTTGCAGTCCATGGTTTCAAAAGGATAACTAATGACTGCTAGCAAGCAGTTATGGTGCTTAAGGACACTGAGGAGGCCTCCGGAGAGCCGTGCCATGTGTTAACCAGATGCGGAAAGAGTTAAAAAATGAGTTCCTCTGTATAGCAGGAAAGTGTAGATTTGTAGTGTTGTCAGTACCTTCTTCTACAATGTTGTGTTTCATTTATTGCTATGTGTTGGCTGTAATTTCATGATGTAAAGTTTGATTCATGGAACAAACGCTAGGGAATATAATTTCCGTTTGACAATAAACATTTGAGTTCCCCCTGGTGTTCAACACTGTAACAATTCAATGTTGATTTAGCAGACAATTTAAATAAGGAAACTTGGAGGGATGGAAAACAAGGCTTGTCTGGCCATAACTGTTACTACTACAGTTATTGTGTAGCATGATGGTTCGGTGCCTAGTGCTGTTGTCTCCCCGCTCTAAGGTTGGAGGATCCTTTTGCCTTGTGTTTATGTTCCCCCTGGGTTGGGTTTCCTTACACTGTCCAAAAACATGTGACTGTGAATTACCCATGATGTATGCATGGAGCCCTGTGATGTACAAGCATGCTTTTCAGGGTGAACCTTCCAGCCCCCCCCCCCCCCCTCGGACCTTGACTGAGATAAGCGGTTAAAAGATGGATGGAAGCTTCTTTTTCAATGTATGGCTTCCCCTGTGAATGGACCAAGAGGTGACTGTACCACAATAACTGAAAGCAATTTGTTCTGTGACTCAGAAAAAATGTAGCTTTTATTTGTAAAGCAAATGGCATTCATTAAAACCTCTGTACCCAATGCAACTCATGCAATTTAAAACCCATTGTGTTAAATTGAATAATATATTGGGTACTTGCAATGCTGCTATCATGCAATATAATTCATTTAAGAGTAAAATTTGCGATAATGCACTCACGATAAAGCATTATATATTACTAATAAAATACTATAAGACTCTTTATAGCAAAAATTATAATAACTAATACCCCCAGTATTCATAAACATACCAGTAAAGTTACCATACATTATTTAATTATTATTCAGCTATAATTTATAAGCATATTTGATGCAAAGTATAACAAAAAAGCTTGATTTATTATGGAGTATCTAGAAGTAAATTAGAGCACATATTTTGTTTATTTTTCCTAAGCTATAAAAATAACCTGCCAATTTATGCAACTGAATTAACCATCCATCCTTCCGTTTTCCACACCAGCTTGTCCTGTGCAGAACAGTGGGGGTCTAGTGTCTGTTCTGGAAGCTATTGGTGCAAAGCAGGCAATAACCCAGGATGCGGCACCAATCCATTGTAGGAGCTGACTGAAACCCGTGGAAGAGTAAAGATGATTAATTGTTCTAATTAATGTCGTGGTTTATTTATGACATATTTACATCCCTGGAAGAAGATAATGATACAGCGCTAGCTTTGAAATAATAAGAGACACAAACCAGGATCCCAAATAAACCAACCCTAATACCCCCGTCTCTCATTCAGTGCCCCTCACTTAACCAGCTGACCTTATTTAAAACCAGTAACTCCAACAGGGCGCTGACATGGTGGTGCAGTGGTTAGCACTGTTGCCTCACACCTGGGTTCAAGTCTCTGCCTGGGTTATGTGCTTCCGGGATAGGCTCCGGACCCCCCACAACCCAATAGGATAAAGCAGGTTGGAAAATGAATGAATGATCTCCAACAGGGGCCAGCTAGTCTTTATTAAATGGTGAATCTAAGCGGGTGATTGTTTAGTACCAGTCCTCAGTAATAGAAACTGAAATAGAAACACATTATTTCCATTTTATTAAGGTTATCAGGGGAAATTTCCAGCATAGAGACAAAGAGGTTTGCCCGAAATTCTTTAAAATGCTGAGGTATTGGGCACCACCTAGGAGCACTGATGATTCTTCAAAGGGAATATATCCCTAATTCTTAAGGCATTCATAACCCAAGGTTTAAGACAGCACTAACCCTAACCCCAAACCTTAAGGCAATCATAACCTTAACTCTGCCTGCTAAACCTGTCCTAAGCCCTAATAGCAACACTGTTCTTAGCTGGTAGAACTGCAGCTCACAAGAAGAAGATCACGCAGAAGGTTGTAAAGTCTGCATGGATCACAGGAATTGAACTTCATTCGACAGACCAGCTCTAAAGAGGTTCAGTCTATAACTCATGACCCTTGGTGTCCCAGCCTCAAACATGTCACCCCCCCTGCAGTCTGGAGGATGGTTTAACAGCATCAAAACTCTGCCAGATTCAAGGACAGCTTCATTTCCCAAACCTTTCCAGCATTTTACATGTCCTGTAACAGTCATATCCATGGCACATACACTATATAACAATATTACTGAATTTTACCGGCCACCGACTGCATATTACCTAGTCCTGTATAGTTTTACATTCTCTTGTCTAGTCTTTAGTAACCAAGTGTGGCAGAATGAACAAGGATTCCAACAGACCTGCTGTACAGTATATGGTCAATAATTATATTGAATATAAAATACATCATTCACATTTAATGTGAAAGCAACTTTTAAATCCATATTCAGAGAAGCCCTGCATAATATAACTATAGCTACTTATATTGTGCTACATTATAATCTCTGTTAAATATTACACGTGTGCTTATTCTCTAGATTCACCCGTAGCTGTGTTGGATCTTGTGTTAGATGCACATTAAAGCTTGTGAATACAATTAATAACAGAAAAGAAAATCACCCAAAATAAGCGTATTTTAAATGTTTTGGGAGGGACATTTTTAAATGCCATCCAAAAAAAAAAAAAACAACAGACAAAAAACATGAATATAAAACTATTTTTGTCTTGGTTCAGCTGTTTCTGCCATTCAGCCGTCACCCCACACCCACCAGAACACCGGAATCCAAACCCCAATCCTGGAGTCGTGGGATAAGACAATAACAGTGCAACTTATTGAGGAAATATGTAAGACAAATATCCATCCATCCATGCATTTCCTGTAACCACCTACATGTGTTACTGTTGGAAATTGTAATAATTTTATAGAATAAGCAATAAAAAAAATATGATAACTGCGAGGAAACTATAATGAAATCAACACATTGATACACAACTGTTAAAAAGACATATTGTCATCAGGGTTTATTGTCGCTTAATATCTGAGTTACATTCTGTCCAATAGCGCTTAGGGGACTTTGATCCTATGTGAACACCATATACCTGTATATAAACCAATACGGAATTCTGCACCAGCTGTACCAGTACTGCATAAAAAGTACTTTAGATGTTGGGTACTTTAAATAAGACATTAAAATGCCAATGACAAGTACAGTAAAGTAAATGCATAAGTGTGCAACAAAGGTGCTCATTATTGATGTATATGCCGTTGGATATTAAGCAACACGTAACTGTATAACTCAATATAGAATTATAAAATGTTGATTCTCTGTACTGAGAAATACACCGTAAAGTCATGTTAGATCATGTAAACTAAGAAAGAAAAACAGAAACCACTGAAGAACATTAGAGAAAACTGGATTTAGTTCAACACACTACTGGTTCAAGTTTTATGTCTGAATAGACAAAATCAGAGGCAAATATCTCATTTCCATCAAGGCCTCTCTGCTTCTTCATTCAGACACATGACAGATTCATCGCTCCTGACAAAATAGATCCCGTATCTCTCTGCTGATAGCGAGCTGTAGTAAAAGCTGGCAGTGGGAGTGTCACTCTCATAGCGACCACACTGGCACATCAATCACCACATACCCCATAGGTCACCTTGGAATCGCTGCGACGCAGCGTCTCATCAGCGTCAACTGCGGGGCAGAAATATCTTTAATGCTTTCACAGGAAAGAAAGTCTTTCGGAATTAGCATTTAGATACTTTCCACTGTTGAGTCATTCGATTTCAAGATTAGTAAGTGATTGTTCCTGTGACTGTTTTCATCTTAACCAGAAAAGATACTTTTGTTGAAAAATTTTGTTATGAATGAATCATTAATGATTAATCAGTGCCTATGTTTGTACTTGGCAGATACATACAGACAGATATATTCCGCACACATTACAGTAACATTAGATACCAAGTAGATTCATAAATTCTCCTGCCTGGAAATAGCAAAATCACAGAGGAATAGATAATGCAAATCACTGAGAGTTTTTTTCCCAGTTTAAATCAGGAATTAATCATGATTATGTGAATTCTTTAGAACCTAGTTTAAATATAGAGGTGTGTGGTAGTTGTCTTTAGAAAGATAAAATGTCTGTTTATTATAATTTATTCATACCAAAGATAGCTATGTTTCATTTCATAATTTCATTTCTTATGAATTACAGATAAAAATACAGATTTATGAATATGATTAATATGTCTAATCCAGCTGATTTAAAAGAGATTTTGAATGTACAGTATTCTGCGCATTGCTGAGAAATGCATCATGGGTAAGTATACATTTTTAAGATGACGTCCGTTGAAAAAGGAGAGACTGATGTCTTCTATCATGCGTTGTTCCTGAAGCTTTTGTTTATTTCCTGCCATCCACCCTTGAAATCGCAGTGATGTAAGTGGAGTGCTGACGCAGGGCACATGCACTACATTGGCAGCAGATACAGCGACATTACAGATCACATGCACGTTGGGCGGCGTCGCATGCCTGTGCGCGTCAGTGTGGCAGCAGATACAGCGACATTACAGATCACATGCACGTACGGCGGCGTCGCATGCCTGTGTCCGTCAGTGTGGCAGCAGATACAGCGACATTACAGATCACATGCACGTACGGCGGCGTCGCATGCCTGTGTCCGTCAGTGTGGCAGCAGATACAGCGACATTACAGATCACATGCACGT
>JAODKF010000040.1:14362130-14382418 GCA_026779585.1 Mormyrus proboscirostris
ATTAGCCTGCGGGTGCGGGGGGGGGGGTGTGATTTGATGCATAAAGGAGAAGTGAGGTGAGTCTTACAGACTGCTAACTGTAATGTGTGGATGCCTTGATGTTGGGGAGGCGTTAGGTGTTATTGTGAGGCTACTGGTGATTTTGCTTTCTCCTTTAGTGGCAGAGTTACCACTGAATATCCCTGAACTTCTATGTCTTTGCTCAGGCACATAGCATGGGCTTGTGGGATGGGAAGTGTTATTTATGGCCTGAATGTAAGAGTTTCCTAAATGGATGTGGATCTTGTTGTCCTCTGTGGTGATGACACTAGGGGCAGAACTGCTGGATCTCTCAAGCTGCCAATTTTGCCTCTCCTGGGCCAGACGGAACACAGCGTGGCTTCCCACCACTTCCACAAATTCTGTGGACTGGGGACGATCTGGAGATCCGGTTGTAACTGACACTATCTGAATGGGTGACAGTGCTCTATCTGGCGTTAAGCACACTGAAGAGTCAGGGGTCATCACTCTGGAGAAAGCTGCCATGGAGACAGGTGATGTTGGTCTGTCAGGGGTGCACAACCCATCAGGAGAGGACGGAGTCTTGATTTTGGGAGGGGACACATTGGCATTCTGAATGATGGTGATTTGTTGCTTAGGTGGGGCACCGCTTGTGGGTATGACAGCTGTGCTGGTATAGGAGTGAGCATTTTCAGCGCCTGGGCTGGTTATTTCCAACATGGCGGTGTTTTGACCATGGTCGGGAGTCACTTTGATGTGCAGGGGCTGCCCCGGGGCATGTCTCACCACCACATCTCCTTGTTGTACATAATTCCCATTCTGTCGAGTCATTGCCTTACTGCTTACTACTGGTTTTTGCATTTCTTTAGTAACTGGGAAGGAGTGCCTCATGGTTTTGTTTAGGGTGCTTGTGTTGTTGACAAGTGAGGTGTTGCATTTGGTAAAGGGCAGCTTGTGGTAATTTGAGTCCTCCTCTGCGTTGCCTTCTATGTACACCTTTCCATTCAGCACCGGTCGTTCCAGCAAAGGTAAACTCCTGTATTCCATAGGCTGGCTGCTTGATAGAGTTGTTTGTACTTCCTTTGACGAGACCTGCAAGTCTGTGGAATGCCTCCCATTCAGTCCTGGCCGAAGGTTTTTGCTGATGTGTCGATATCTCTCCAGCTCTGTGACAAGCTTCTCCATCTCTCTCGCTAACTCTTTGTTCTTTATCTCTTCCTGTGTCAGTTGTTTTTGTAATATGGAGTGGTCTTTTTTCAAGCGACAAATGGACTCTTCTGTGCCAATGAATTCATTTAATTTTTCCTTCAGGACTTCCAGTTCTCTAGTCAGGTGCTTGGACTTAGCTTCTTCCTCTTTCAAACACTTATAAAGAAGGTCGTCTTGATTGCTGTCTTTTTTCTCAGCTATCTGATATTTAGACAGCTCATTTTTTGATACTTCTAACTCTTCCAGTAACTTTTTTGCCCGCTGCTGCTCATTATTGTATCTCTTTTGTAATGCTTGAAATTCATCCTCTGTCTTGAGCAGGCCATCCTCAACCAACCTCATGTCTTTTATCTTTCGCTTGAGTCTTTCCACTTCCTGTGTCAGGTCCTTTACTTTGTTGTCTTCATGGTGGAACTGATTTGAAGACATTTTGATGTCCTCCTCTTTAGCTTTGTTCTTCAGGAATTCTCTTTCCACAACTTCCATTGATTGGAGCTTCTTCTTCATCATGTTGACTTTCATTTGAAGATCATTGCTTCTCTCCTCTTCTGCCTTTAGCTTTTCTTTAAGTTCTTCTCTATCTCTGGTCACATTCTGTATTTTCTCTTCAAGCCTAGCCTGGGCTGTTAAACCTTTTTTGTTCTCCCCAGTAAGCTTTTCATTTACTCTTGTAGGTCTGTCTTGTTCAGCCAGCACCTTGCCTGGACTCCTTTGAAGCTTTTCTTCCATATGTTTCATTTTCTCTGCCATTGTCTTCCTCTCATCCACAAGAATTACTGTCAGCGCCTTTAGTTTTGCAAGGTCCTCTTTTAGAGTGTGCTCAGTCTTTTCCATTTGATTCTCCATAGCTTCTAACTCTTTTATCTTTGTCTTCAGCATGTCAAGTTCATCAGACAGATGTTTGCTAACACTCTTCTCTTTCTCCAGGTTGCTTTTCAGCATGCAACACTCCTGTTTGCTCTTGCTGAATGCGTCCTCCAGTTTCTCAAGCTGTATTATCCTGCAATTCAGTGTGTCCACCTCTGCTCTCAAACTCTGGCCTTTGGTGGATTCAATCTCGACCATTTTTGTAAGTCCCTGGCAGTGATTCTCCAGCTTGATCAACTCTTCATCTTTGCCCTCTATCTCCAAAACTCTGTTTGTTAGTTCCTCTACTTCTGACATGAGGCTGGAGTTCCTGAAGTCACTGCGGCTCATTTTGTCTCGCAAATCTGGCCGTTCCTCCTCATCTCTGTGGAAGATCTTGTTTGTATTCTCCTGTTCATCTAGCTTCCGGCTCAGGGCAGAGAGCTTCTGCCGGAGTTGTCGGTTATGAGTGTCACCAGTGGTCAACTTAGCCGTCATTGCCTTATTCTTCTGATATAAGTGAGCGGTTGGTTGCACAGCTTTCCTTCTGGACCTTGTATGTCTCCTTTTCTGGCTTGCTTCAGGCAGAATTGAGCACGAGTTCAGTCTTCTAGGTTAGTTACTTCATCAGGCACTTATCTGGAGTTTAGCTTCCCAGTTCTGTTTTTCATTGTGAATATTTTGAGCAATCAGAAATAAAAGCCTACAAAAAAAACATTTAATATTAATATTTATAGTCAAATGGACAGAAATTATCTACCTATACAATAATAATGAATACAGTATTAAGTTAAAAATACTTCTTTGGGCTAAAGACAATAAACTTTAGAGCATAAATTACAATGTAGAAACGCCTAATCATTTCACGAGTAACGTGATTTACTGTCTTCAAAACATGTTGGTTTCATTGCCGCAGTTTATAGCCTTGCACATGTTGCACAACATACTACATCCATCTATCTTGTAACCACTTATATGGTCTTGATCACAAGGGCCATGGACCAAACTCCTGTCTGCAGAAGAAACAGAGCTGGTGTGCCCTGTGCAGGATGCCAGTTTATCACAGGACACAGATGCACTATATGGTCAATAGTATGTAGACACGATTTTCTCCAGCTCCTCATTCTGAAACCAAAAAGATTATTGTGAAGATGGTCAGTCCATTGTTGTTATAATATCCTTCTACTCTTGGCAAAGCTTTCTCTTAGATGCTAGAACATTACTAGTGAGATTTACTGCCATCCAGGTTGGGTATTGATGTCGATCTTTTTCTGTCAGCTTGTTTGACCTACCACTTCACAACGGAAGTTGCTTCCAGATGTTTTGACGTTCTTAGTCAGTTCTCTTGCTGTTAATGAAGAAACGCGATGAACTGACTTATTGCAAAGGTGTGATCCTATAATGGTTCCCTTTTTCTGTTAATGTTTGAGATAGCTGTTTGAGTGTAACTATGTGATTTGTTATAAACCCATGTCCGCAATGGGTGTGGCTTAAGTTGGAAATTCCATCCGCATGCACACACTATGGAAATTTAAAGATTCAAATCCCCAAACGTAGAGGTGTGAGGCAACAGTGCTACTGACTCACAGCATGCTCTAAACATACAAAAATACAGCTATTTGGTAATGAATGGCAATGAATTTTTTGCAACTGTTACTGATAACCAACTACTAGTCACCTAAAACACAAAGACTTTTTAAATATTGTGATGTACAGTATCTCATACTAATTCAGATACATAGTTAAATGAATTAAATGTAAAATTAAGTAAACTTTAAACATGAAGTGAACAAAATAATCACACATGTAATTTCTCTCCACATAAAGTTGATCAGATGCTTGTGTTGGGACCTCAGTTCACTGGGAAAAGAAGTGAACAAAATTCCTTGATGCGGACACAACTTCCTCTTCTGTAATGTAAATGTGAGCTTTTAATGGCCGCCTTGATTAACCATTCAAGGCAGTAGTATGTCTCCAAAATGCAGACCAGAGAAAGACTAACAAGCCAAAGGTTGAGTGATATTTAATATTTCAGTCCCATATGAAAAGAGCTAGATGAGTTTAGCAGGCATAATGCGGAAACACGCACTCAGACTAAATGCTTATAGATGGTCACCATGGATGCTGGTGCCTGGGACCGTGAACTTCGGCTCATTGTTAAACGCCCAAAGAACCCACTGACGTATTTTCACCCTGAATCATGGCTGCCGAAAAGGCATCCCCCCCCCCCCCAAGTCTCTGCGAACTCCCCCCACTCTTACTTCTGCACGTAAAGGAAGCCCCATCTTTCACAGCCAATTACAAGTTGGCTGAACAGACAGTGCTGTTCTTACAATGCTCGCACATTCCGCTTAGACCTTGGCACAGGAGTGATGTCATGTCTAAGGGCTTTAACTGCTTCCTGTGCTGAACGTGACCCCCCCCCAAATTAAACAGAAAAGCAAGCCGGCTCTTCCTGCTAATGGCCAGACTTCCTTTTATTTTACTTTTCCACATGGAAGTAAATGAATTAATTTTTCAGACAGAAAATTATCTGCTTCGTTCATGAAGGATTTTATGATTTGCTTATAACTTATATCCTGCTAATATCCTTAATGTGATATACATATACCATTCTGTCCAGTACATGTGTGATTTCCAGGTATAAAATTGGGAATAACCCATTAAGACAAAGTTTAATTCTTTTAAGTGTGTGCTTTTTATGGACATATGCTCTTGAGTTAAAAGGCTAAGGTCTGCTTCTGATTTTAATTAAATAGCACAAATTGGAACAGGTTCAGGGCCAAAACCAATCACTCATTAACAGGAAAATAATAAATAAATAAACTTACGAATTAATGAATAATAGGTAATATTATATTGCATATTGTATATATTGTTTGTAAAAACGGGTAATGTTATAACATTTTGAAGTCAAAATGTCCCAATTCCTATAGACAGTGGTGAGTAAAAATGGAGATAACTTTAGAATCTATCAGTGATATTGACATTTAAAGGACTTTTATGGCTTGATTTATTATTCTGAGTCATGGGAAATTTTTAGGGAATTTATAGGGGTCATTTATAAGGAGCGTGACAATTTCTCTGGCATGCACAGCCATTTCATTAAAGCGAACAGACCTTAATGAAAATGAGTTACTGATACTCATTAAACATGGATATCAGGTTAATAACTAAAAAAAAACATAGTGCTGTCTTTACTGAATTTCACTTTATTTATTTTTAGCCTAATTACATATTGATTTCCGTAAAAAAATAAAGCTAAAATGTGATATAGATATGATTTTTTCCAATTTTTAAATTTGTCTTTTCTACAAAATGTCATTTGTTAAGCCTTGATGCCTTCAGGGATGGAGTTCTGATTCCACCCTTTCTCTCTTTCTGGAGAGTTTGTGACTATATCTGTACCCTGGAATGGACTGCTGTGGGCCCAGTCCTTCTGGTATAGGCTCCAGGCTTTCCACTGTACTGCAAAAATAGCTGTTTTTTTTTTTTTTTAAAGGGCCAGTGCCTTGACCTTTTCTAATAGTGCTAATACTTCAGTAGTTTGCAACATTATTAATGAAATATTATTACATTTATGCAGTTTATACCATTTTGAATGCTGTGTTTTGTTGACGTATCTGTCATTATTTTAAACATACTCTGGCTGATCATATAGAATACCCAGAAGGCTTGTCAGACAATGCACAGTACCTCCCTTTATGCAGATGTTAACATTTTTAATAGTACATTACTAAGGTTTTCCTAAGTGAAGACTACGGTCATTTGTTCATCTAGGGCAGAGAAAACTTGCAGTCCTTAGTACACAAGAAAGGTTTGTTCACTTTCATCTAAAATAATAACTTAAAAAATGTATTCAATAACAAATGCCACTTTAAAACATTAATTATAAAAGTGATCAAAGTAGAATATTATGCTCTATGGTGTCACAAGTTCATTGCCAGCAGTTATTTACTTAATGAAAGTGTTGAAATTACATCACCCACCTGTCTTGTGTAACTCGGAGATTGCAAAAGAAACCATAACTTACAGTATGTCATTTCTTCCAAATCCAAAGCTGCAGAAGTTCGTAATGAAATGAAACCAAATCTGTGGAATCCCAAACAGAGGGTCGCACTATAACGATGATCAAAAGTGCTTCATTTTACATTACCAGGGGCCCATTAACTTCTCTGGGGGCCCTAGGCCAGCATGGCTCACAGTGAAATTTGTGGGGTTGCTGGTGGATCAATTGGCCAGATATTTAGTTTATCTTGCTGGTAGCTTTAGCTATAGCCTACAGTAGCTCATTGTTGCCCGTGGACAAATGAACATATTAAGACATTTGCCTAAGAGGTTTTTAATCCTATTTGTTTAATGGGCTGGGTTGAACATTCATTTCCTAGTAGACTAAGATTACTACTAATTCATACTTTGATGGATGCTGTGTTTGATTATGATGAGTCAATTTCTTATGAAACAAATGCTTTGAAACTGAGATCCAGGTGAGGTCCCTAACAGAACTAATAAATGCACACCAGTGACCAGAACTGAGGAAACACCGCATTTTTGGTATTATGCTTTAAGAAATTACTACACAAATATTAGCAGCAATTTTTATAAACGATCAAAGAATGTTTACAAATATCACACACTGGACGATTAAATAAGTAACTGGAGTAACTGGAATAAAGTTCTGCAATTTCTAAAAACTGGACATCTCTCCACAACTTTGGCCATTAGTGCAAAGCAGAGTCTGTGTTCTGGTGTCTGAGACAGGCCATCGTGTACGGGCTCTCTGAGCTGAAACGAGATGCCCACCTTACAAGGCTTCAAATCAGAGCACATACTTTCTCTCCCGATATATGAACCTGAGCACAACATGGTCTCAGCCCAGAGGCAACAGTGAAAGAAACCTTAGAAGTCAGTCCATACACTCGGCTCTATGTCAGAGAACATCTCAATGCCTAATTGTATCTCAATGCCTAATTGCTACTACTGTAGGTACTGCACAACTGTTGTCATCTGCTGCACTGCCCACCGTGAAAGGTACTAAAGCAATCTCTGTCTGCCACATTTACAGCCAGCACAGTATCTTAATTAAATCAGGATGATGAATGACTTGCAATTTATTATAAGACATATCCTAATAAATAAGGAATATCCATCTTTTATGCATCTATCCTGGAGCCCATCTGAGGGAACGTAAGACACGAGGCTGGGCTGAGCTCGGGTGTGATGGAGACCCATCACAGAGACACACACACACACACACACACACACACACACACATGCACAGATTTGTAATTACAGTATATCTGGTGGGACGCTCCATTCATTTCTATGGGGAAAACTCTAATCCCAACATGATGACCTTAATCCCTACCCAGCCCTAACCTTAACCATGAGTAACCAAACAAAATACATGACTTTTGGCATTTTTAGTTTTTTGATTGCATTCAGCTTTTTAAATTGAGTTTTTTAATGTTTTTTGGTCTCCAAAATGACAGATTTGTGTCACATTTTAGGGATATTTGGTCCCCACAATGTCATATATATATATATATGACCACACACAGACAGCAATGATTGGGATTTGAATCCCAATTCCTGCCTACAAATTAAGTGCCTTAATAAATCAATATGTTAAAAAATATATGCAGATTTTTGTTAAAACTGGGACTAAAACACAAGCAAGGGGTCTCAGGTATCACATTATGCTGACTTAATAAGAGGCAAATGAAGAGAAATGTATCATATGCAAACATACATAAAATGTTAGTTATTGAAACACAGAATGTCTGTGTTTGAGGGTATTTCTAAATCTTCTGTAACTTTTCATTAAATATGTAGTTGAATGGAACATGAAATCATAAAGGAAGAGTTCACAAACTCATTTCAGCAGCTAATCTCCACAATAACGGGAAATCGTCAAATCTCATTGCCCCACAGAAAAAACATGAATCAGCCCACACTTTCATTTTTATCACCCGTTGAGATAGCAAGTGTTAAAATTCTACAGCAACTAAAGCAAACTTGAATTAAGACTCTAAGCACAATGCAGGGTTCAAAAGTTTTTAAGACTAAAGCGATCCCTTACAACTTTATTCTTACCTGTGACTAAATCTGTGACGTCTCAGAGATAAAGTTCACTCTTGACATATCTCTGCGTCTCCCCGTACTGTGGACATTCCAGCAGAGAAACAAAATGCTAAAAGATGTCCTTGCCGCATGCTGAAAGCCTATAGAGCATTACATCATCAGCATATCCTTATATGGAGCGCCGGGTGCCGCCTCCTCGGGGTGTGTACTTGTGTGTGGTGAGGCCAGAGAGTGTGCAGGGAAGTCTGTGAAAGCACGTAGTCTGCTGGTTTGGAGTGTATATGATATGATATGATACGTAAACAGCACATTTGAAATGCGGAAAGCTTGCACAACTTTACACTTCCTTTGACGTCTGATGCCTGAAATACCTCATTATTACTCACTGGCTGATCTATCAAAGTGCTGCATAACTCACACCCTTATGCACAGTCTCTGCTGATCAATTATCTGTGAATGAAAACAGAAACTCCTTTGATGATCACATCATAAACCAGATATGCAAAGTATCTGAATTCCTGGAAAACCATAAATGGACTATTGAGGTTGAGAGTTCATGTACACCATGCTAACTATGATGACTAGTATTCACTGGTTGTTTCTGTTTCCAGAAAGACAGTCAGGTTTAAGGGAAGATCTGAGTACACTGAATGCCCTCTCGCTGTCAAGAAAGCCAGCATCAGATATTACCACATTGTAGTACAGCCAGCATCAGATATTACCACATTGTAGTACAGCCAGCATCAGATATTACCACATTGTAGTACAGCCAGCACAATACTATTAAAATTAGCTAAACTTTGGCAAGTTCAAAGCATATTTTAAATGTTATTCTTAATGCCTCCCAGTCTTATCTTTATGGTAGTCTGATTATTAAATGTAGTACTAGTCAAAAGTTTGGACACGCCAAGCCGCCTACAGTACAAAGAAGACTGCTGGTGTCGTATCACATGACCTGGCCACCTGACTTAAACACAGTAGAGATGATTTTGGAGAAGTTTGACCAGGGAATGAAGGAAAAGCGGCAAATGAGTGTTCAACGTATTTGTGGGACCTCCTTTAGGACAGCTGGAGAAGCATCTCATGAAACTGGCATGGAGGTGTAAGTGGTATAAGCCAGTTTCTGGGGCAGCTGGGGGTAAGGACATTGCTCAAAGGCCCAATGGTGGCATCACACTGCCAACACAGGGCTTTGAACAAGCAACCTTCTGAGTCTAAACCCACAGAATTGCCTCTCCAGCTTATATATATTGTCCTATTCAGGGTCAATCCAGGAGGGTATGGACACAAAGCAGAATACAACTCAGAACAGGGCGCCAACCTATTACGGGGCATGCTCACATAGCTATTGGCAGTTTGGTAACTCCAATAGCCTCAATGTGGTTTGGGATTGTGGGGGAAACTGAACCCAGAGGAAACGCCAAGACAACAGGGAGAACATGCAGAACATGCAGAACATGCAGACTCCACAGACATGGAGCATAGGGCCAGCCAGTCACTGGCAGAGGCTTCAACTCAGGTCCCAGAGGCGTCTGGAGATGGTGCTTCCTACTGCAGAACCACACTACCCTACATATATTTTTGTATACCATTACACCATTACATCCCTTTTATACATGCAAAATCCCCCATATATATATATATATATATATATATATGGGGGATTTTGCATTGTTTAATATTATTAAATATTTCGTTAGCATAGTGATCTGTTCCATCAAATAATAAACATACTTAACTAAATACATTATTTTCAGCTGAAATGGCAGATGACACCAGTATTACATAGCTATAGTACAATAAAAACTGGTCAAAATTATACTCCTATCGCTTTGAAAAACTGATCAAAATTATACTCCTGCTTCATACTCCAGAGAGAGACCAGAGCAGGTCCTTCAGCAATATGACTGACACCCTGATTACTCACTGATAAGGAATCCTGCCGGGTACAAGTGAAGTTTGTGGCTCCATCAAAATTCCAGAGATGGGATTTCTAAAGCAGAAGTACACGCCCATGTGCTCAAGCTGACATAAATCGAGCAGGACCATCAGAAGTTCAAAGCTGGTCCATTAACTTGGGGAATCTTTATAGTTTCAAGGTGATACCCGAGCTTCCTGTGAAGCTCAGTACCTGGAGTGCTAAAGGAAACTTGTCCTTACAGCAGACCAGCGGGAGCCATGCAGGCAGCTCCGTGCCTTGGACCAGATTACCTGACATAGATGATGTCATCATGCCGTAAATCATACCCACAGTGCTATGTTTCCTTTCGGTGACATCACTACTGCAACCCCCCCTCCCTCCCCCAACCCTCATTTGCCCCCCACCCCTAAGTTCCAAACACAAAATCAGATTGCCTGAGAAAATACAAACTGATAGCTTAACCAGAGAAATGTGCAATGATAAACTATTAAGAGAAAAGAAAAAAACCTGCTAAGAAAGGAAGTCTTTCTCTGTCTTCTCATGATCCACAACCCTGGTTAAGTAGTTTCATTGTTTCTTTTCCTGTCATTTATCATTTTAATGACTATCGCTGGCAAACGAGTAAGGCATGTGTTTGGTTTGGGAAGGTGTGCCTTTGGGGGGGGGCAGCCGGGATGTCGTCAGGAGGCCGTGCTCGGGTGGGAACCTCCCGAACGGCACAGCAGGCTTACAGGTAATGATTTCCCGCCTCATTTCCCTTCACGGAGAGACTCTGTCCGGCGCTGCTTACTCAGATCTGCTCCTGTCACTTTCCTCACCAGCACCTCTTCTCATGTGACTCTGGCTTTCAGGAAAGCAGGACAAACATCTCCTGGTCTGCTCGGTCCGTTCTTTAAGCTTATTCACTATAGGCTACCCTCAAAATCCCATTTTCCAGAATCAAATACAATCAGAGATATTCATACATTTCTCACAATATGCACTTCCTATGTAGTGAAGTATATTGCAAATAAATACATTTTGTAAGACAGTAATATACAAGAGTACAGAAAACCAGGTATTTTTTAGTCTGCCTGAGAACAGTACCAGTCAAAAGTTTGGACACAGCTACCCATAGAAAATTTTGTTTTACATTTTACAATTATAAAACCATTAAAACTAAAAATACCATATATGGAATTATGCACTGACACAACCTTGCTGAATTTTATTCTTTTCTCTGCTTAACGTAGTGTAACTTGTGTTTGCGGTCAAAGACTGTCAAAACGTTCATGAATATACAGGCAAACCATGAAACGAAGGAGCCAATTATGGGTTCTTAAGTTTTATAATGTTGTTGTGTTGCCCATGTTGTCTTTAATTCACATATTTTGTGGATTATTAGACCCTGTAGATTTCTAAACTAAACCAGAGAGCCCAGAAGGTATGCTTTTAAGCCGAGATCCTGTGACTATCCTTTCCCGAATGTTTTGGTTAGCCTGAGCTCTGCTCCATGTTTCAGAACTGACTGATTCCTCCAAATGAGGAACATTAATCCAGGCCAGCTGCTGGACGACTGTCTCCTTCCTGTTTTGTGTCTCGTTGATTGTCTCCTCCCTGTAAGGTCCGGCCCAGAGGGTCACTGTTTCCTGTCAGATCAAGGCTGCCCATCGAAACGGCTTTGAGGGAATGACGAACACATTCCAAGAGGGTTCCGAGATTTGTCTTACGTAAAATTAACTCTCGGCTCCAAGGACTAATAAATTAAGGATCAGCTTGAGAGACAAAGCTGTTTCACTCAGAATAGATTTTCCTCAACTATTCCTAAATTATATCTGTCATATAAGTATAGCTATATATAAGAATTCATTAACTGAGACATGTTGTTTCTCACTGGTATAACTGAACATTAATGGTTAATTTTATGAAAAAGCTTAGGTCATTCATTTAAACAAGTATACTGTATATCTACACGGATATTTAACTGGCAGAGTATGTACAAGTCATCATATTACTATCTTCACCAGCAGCAGCTGGTAACTGCATCCATGTTCTATTCAGGGAATCACAGGGGCTCCATGAGCCCCCAATATGGGGCACCAACCCATCGCCGGACCCGCTCACACACCATTCTGTCACACATGAACACCTACAGTCAATTTGGTACCCACAATTAACGCAGCATGATTTGGGACTGTGGGGTGAAAGCGGAGTACCCGGAGGAAAAGCCCAGCGTTTTAACTCTGCACACATGGACCCATGGTGAGGGCTGAAACCCTGCTTCCAAAGGTATGTGGCCTCAATGCTACCCGCTGCCCCATTCTGCCGCCCCATGCACATGGTCAAGTTATTCCTAACCTGATGATTTAGCTCTAGAGTTGCTGCCTACTCCAAAAAGAGGGACGCGCCGATTCACATTTCAGTGCAGACTGAAACCATGACGGTCAGTTCTCAAACTGCAAGAGATATATATCATTGTATTTTTTCTAAATTAAACAGGGATCCGGATTTTGGGACCTTCGGCAGAAAGGTGGATCGCTGCACAGACACAGAAAGCAGGTTGGGGTTATTCATTCACATAAATGTTTCCTTGCAGAACCAGGACCATGTAGAAAACTTCATCAATATGAAAGAATGCAAACTCAGGGTGTAGGACTCAGGGGTTTGTTCCCCCTAATATTTAATTTGGCATCGTTTGTGTCCCTGAAAACTGACCTTTGCTTTTAAATTATTAACCCCTTCCATGCACAATATCAAACTGTCTGACAATACTTCTTGTCTCCTTCTTCACCCCTGTCTCTACAAAACAATGGAGTTGGAAACCCCATCAGACAGACTGGATTATTACCATCCTAATGGCCTCTCCAAAGGAGTTACAGCAGGCTACTAATTATGTTTAATGAGAAGATTTTCCACCAGAATGCTGGAAAGCGAAGGCTTAGTGCAAAGCCTTGCAAGCACTGTGTCAGTCTCCCTTAACTTGCAATACTCTCTAAGAGCCCCATGTGTGTAAATATGTATGATTCACATAAAGAAACATTTCGCTTTTTGGAAAGAATTTGAGCAGAACAATCTGATAATTTGAATCATTTCAGTCATTTAACGACAAACAATTTAAACAAAAAAGTTCTATGGATATGTTGTCTCAATTGTATAAATAAGACCACATGATAATTGAAATCATGCAATACTTGTGTTGAAATTAAAGATCAAGGCTTGGACTGATTCAAAAGAGCTGCTATTTTGTTCTCCATGTGTTCTGGCATACCCAGATCATTTGTGCTTTTTATTTATTTTTTTAATCCAAATCTGAATGAAATCCATTAACTTTAAGCTATAAATTATACTGTTGTTTTTCCAGTAACTTATGAGTCACAGACATGATATATTGAACCCCAAATGCAGTTTTGTTCTGGACATACTGTAAGTACAATGAATTGGTTAATTAATAAGGTGTTTTTTTTATCTTACTCTTAATTCCCCCAGCCCCTGAAAAGAAAAAAATCTGATCTTAATGTATCCATTATGCTTAATTTTGGGACATTTACTCTATTCGGTTACATGAATGCTGCAAATGGAATATTGTGCTGCAACAGTGTATATGTCCTCTACTTGTTGTCCTTGGGGGTGGCAGGGTGTGTGGGGGCCGGGGAACAAAGCTTTTCCCCAAAGTTAGGAAAGTAAACTATGGAATGAGAATGAGAGAGATGAGCTATTTGGGTGACCTCATTTCAGACGGCGTTCCAGCTGTCCTGATAAAAGGCACGTGCCACATCTTTATGCTGACTGTGATGTTTCCCAGCATGCACTGCTCAGGCCTGTATTTTATGGCTTTCTGAATTAAGCAGCCTTGTTAATAACTTCCCAGTCTCCTGTGCCTCCTCATCTTCTGAGAAAGCAGCCCATTCCTTGCCAAGCTGATTCAGTGTGGCATGTGTACATATTCACCATTAAATGGATAATCTTAATGCTCGTTTGCCCTGTTATTCCTGTATTGGCGCAAAAAGAATTAGTAGATTAGACAAAGGTGACTGTGATTACCTTACTGTATCCTTCAAGATCTACATTATACACCGATCAGCTATAATATTATTATTAAAACCACTGACAGATGAAGTTAATAACATTGATTGTCTTATTGACATTACCAGCTGTCAAGGGTGCCATTATATATTAGACAAGTGAATAGTTGGTTCTTGAAGTTGATATACTGGAAGCAGGAAAACTGGGTAAGTATGATGATTTGAGTGACTCTGACAAGGGCCAGATTGTGATGGCTAGGGTCAGAGCATCTTCAGGATGGCAGGTCTTGCCGGGTGTTCCCAGTATGCAGTGGTCAGTACCTGTCAAAAGTGGTCCAAGGAAGGCCAATGCGGCCATGGGCAGCCAAGGCTAGCCCGTTTAGTCTGATCCCACAGGAGAGCTACTGTAACACAAATTTCTGAAAAGGATAATGCTGGCTATTATAGAAAGGTGTCAGAACACACAGTGCATTGCAGCTTGTTGCATATGGGGCTGCGTAGCTCCAGACCAGTCAGCAGAGGTGGAACGTTTAGGTTCAGAAAACACAAATCCAGACCAAGATTTTGTTTCAACCAACCAGTTGAGTACTCTGTGACTGTGACCCACAGAGTCAGAGTGCCCATGCTGACTCCTGTCCACCAACAAAAGTGCCTACGACGGACACATGAACTGGACTATGGATCAAATGGATTAAGGTGGCCTGGTCTAATGAGTCATGTTTTTTGTTGCATCATGTGGATGGCCGGGTGCGTATGCATTATTTAAAGTCGGCACGGGCAGTGAGATGTTCTGGGCAAAGCTTCCAAATTCCTCACATCTCAATCCAATCAAGCATCTGCTGGATGTGCCGGACAAACAGATACAATCCAGGGAGGCCTCACCTCACAACTAACAGGACTTAAAGGATCTGCTGCTAATGTCTTGGGGCCAAATACCACAGGACGCCTTCAGAGATCTTGATCCAAGCCTCAGTGGGAAAGGGCTGGTTTGGTGATATGAAGGGGATCTACACAATATTAGACAGGTGGCTTTAATGTCAGGGTCGATCAGTTTACATCATAAGGAGTTTGTTTTCATAATTTTCTTAGTTATAAACACCAAATTGACTTCAGCAGCACATCTACAAGTGAGACATTTTTGATACAATGAAACTGTTGTTCTTTCAAACATTGCTGGTTTAGCAATCTGCCTTCTTTCCACAGCCCAGTCGACATGAAAACACTTCTTTCATACTGAGGCCAAAATGATAATAGTAAACAATAATCATCCATTTAAATCAGAGGGATTGTCAGGACTGTTTAAAATCAGGAAACAATTTTTAAATACTGCCTGGATTTCTGCTTCCCTTCAAATGAAAATATCTGGTTTTATCTTAGGCCAGATTTGTTTTTTTCTGTAGTTGTTTTCAAATTTCATAGTGCTTTTTGAAGCACCAAACTCTTTAATTTAATACTTTTGGTCCAAGTGGCCAAGTTCAAAACCATATTTATGTTATGAATGCCACTTACAGGTTGATTAGTGACTTAGAGACTCTGTTCTGATGTGTTATCTATATGTCAGACCCTGATGTGGTCAGTCACAGGTGTTCCTCTATGCCAACAGATGCAGTTCAAATATGAGAATTAAGGAAACCACCATTTTAGGGTTTTTCTCGAATATATACACACATACATATGTCCACCCATCCATATATTGTCTGTACCTGCCTGATTTGTGCGTAGTTTAGGAGATCCCTGGAACTACAGGTGCAGTGCAGGAAATAACCCAGGATGGGGCACCAACCCACCACAGGACTAAACAAACATCCACATATAGTTAATAGACATTCTATGGACTAAGAACAGCAGCACATTAGAATGATTTGCATAGAGACAGGGACACCCTGGACAGGATGCCAGTTCATTGCAGGGCACATGCATATTTACACATCATGGGATATGGGGACTGTGGTAGCACGTCTATGTGACAGGAGAGAACATGCACTCACCTAAAATGCAGAGCACAAACAAGATTCAACCCCTCTCCCCACACCCCTGGCCCTGGGGAAGTCAGGAAGCAGAGCTACCCGCTTGAAAAACCATGCTGACTAAAATGAAATCATAACCATTGTTTCAGTTGCAGCACAAAAGACACTGAGGCTCATTGTATGGAGTGGGAAGTGGTGGTAAAGTTCAGCAGAAGTATACAAAGAATATAAACCACTTAAAAGGACTAACACTGTTACAGGACGAGCCTTTAGCCCTCTTTGTTCCGAGTGCCAGACTGGGCGGGGAGCACAGATCTGAGAAATTATATAAAAGGGCTGTCAAAATGTTTTAAGTGGCCATTAACATTATGAATGATATTTCTATGATTTAGTCATGTATAGCAAAGCAAAACATCAGGTACAAGAAACTTCCGCTGGGTTCTCTATACTTACCCCACATTCCAAAACACATCGGCGGTCCCAAATAGTGTGTAGGTGTGTGTGTGCGTGTGTGTGTGTGTGCGTGCGTGTGTGTGTGTGTGTGTGTGTGTGCGAGAGAGAGGGAGAGCCTATCCCAGGTTATTTCCTGCCTTGTGCACGTAGCTTCTGAGATAGGATCCAGACCCCCAGAACCATGCATACGTTGGTATAGAAGATGGATGGATGGATGGATGGATGGATGGATGGACTAGGGAGAAGAGGCCCAAAGCTCAGTACAGCTCTGCGTATGTTTCTCAGCACACATTGTTATACACAGTAACATGCCACTATATAAATGACGACTGGCAGGTTAAACCAATGATAATGCTCAGCTAGAAACCTTGGATAAAAATAATTTCTCATTGAGATTGAGGGACTCACTGTAGGATGCTTATGACAATAGATCATGATGGTGACCTACTCTGGAAGTTAATTCACTGTCTCATACACACTTTGCAGCTGCCCATAGAAAGACCACCCAGAAGTCATTTCTAGACTGACTTCTAAAGCCAATAATTCCCATAATATGCTATAAGACTTTTTGAAGATCACAGTTTCTTCTCCAGACCAGTTTTGCATTACATTGAACAAGAGCAATATCAAGTAGAGAAGCACAATGTATCAGTTATCGGCTTTGCCTGATGATCATCAACAATGAAAATTTCTACATCGGTCTGATGTTTCAATCTCGGCAGATACTGCCACCCTATATTTAAACTTTATCGATATGATAGTGCCAGACAAACCGAGGCGTCGCAAGCGTAGCGGAGCATGGCGGGACGCGTTTGCTGGGACAGAACGCGACCTCTGTCCTAGTCCTAAAGAGGATGGGAACAGGCACCCAACAGACACTGAACCGAACATAACCAGGGAGAGTCGGGAGGCTAGACGTTGGGCATCAAACACACATCTGGTGTGAGATTTATACGCAGCTAAGGACACGCGAGGATTGCGCAGGGTGCACATAAGACACGGGCAAACACACACGACAATAGGGAATGCAACTGTAACTATGACTAGAACATCAGGACAGACACGGAGCTCTTCGTAGGCACCGGCAGGGCATGGTGGGACATGCAAAGATAGTATGACCGAAGGAGTGTAAAGACATAAGTGAAAAAAATGGTGATTTATTGCATTGGACAATCAACCATTTTCTGTATAAGTGGTCTCCATCTTCCACGTTCATAATTTATTACTAAATCTGACCCACAGATCAATCTTTCATTATCCACAGAATAAATAACGACGTAACATAGTTCCGTTAATCTGCGCCGGGAAGCTTGGCAGGTTTCACCATCAGCTATCCACCCACCCCTGCGATTGGCAAGTGACCCAGACGTTAGCCAGTTATCAATATCAATGTCGGTGATATCAAAGAGAAATATATTGATTATTGAAATTGGTGGAACAGCACTAACAATGCAAACAAACACTGTATAATCGGTATCAAGTAAGAAAGATCACAAAGGGGCCTGAATCAAAATGGCGATTAAGACTGTAATTAACTGCGCTTCCCTACTCCAAACCATTATTCGACCCAATAGTGTCACTTATCTGTTGACTAAAGCCTTTCCCCCTTATTTATTATATTCTTGATACCCTTGCATATACCCCTCCAATGTCTCTCGTACCTATACATTTTGCATATTGTATTTTTTTTTATATTGCGTTTATATTGTGTATTTATATTATTTTATACTGTGTTTTTATATTGTTCTTATATCTTGTACCAACACTGCCACTTTCTTGCATCTTTGTGGTCTTGCCAGCTAATTTCGTTGTCCAGGCAACTGTACAATGACAATAAAAACTTGAAGTCTTGAATATCTGATTTCACATTTTATATCAGTAATAATTAGGTGAATAAATATAACGAACACACTTATAGAGTTAATATCGCGATTAGTGAAACACACTAGTGTCACTCACAACTGAAATACAGCAAAGAGAGAATAAAGTTCCACATAGCAGTTACAATGCTGCAGAACACACACGCACACAGACATACACAGGTGTGTAATTATATCTTTGTCGGGACACTCCATTCATTTCTAGGGGGAAAACTCTAATCCCAACATGACGACCTTAACCGCAACACCCAGCCCTAACCTTACCTGTAATTAACCAAACTTTTGGAATTTTCAGTTTTTTGATTGCATCCACAGATCTTTGTGGGAACCTGAGGAACGGTCCCCACAATGTAATATAAACATAATCCACACACACACACACCGTGTGTGACACACAGAGCTGGAGATTTCAGGTCCAGAGAGTACAAATCCAGACCAGATTTCAGGTCCAGAGAGTACAAATCCAGACCAGATTTCAGGTCCAGAGAGTACAAATCCAGACCAATCCTGGTCTGGATTTGTACTCTCTGGACCTGAAATCTCCACCTCTGGTGACACAATAAGCTGAAGGGGACAGTTTTAGGCATACCATTTGATTTCACAAATCACAAAACTCATAAATGTTTTTAAAGGCATGTTGCAGATCAATTACTCAGAAACTAAGGGCCCAATCTGGCAAACAGCACCACCTATCACTAAAATGAGACAAATAGCAGACAGCAACACCTCAGCACCAAATATTTTAGCAAATGCTTGTTAATATTCACTGCTACTGTAAAAATATTCAAAATGTAACATCTGATGTTACGTTCAAGCAGAGGTACTATTTCTGCTGATCATTCTGGAGGCAAAATTATTCCTCTGACCAAGACGGAGAGCCTGAATAAAAGACAAATGTAAAGACAGACGGAAAGACAGACGGAAATACTGTATTATTGACCCTTGTTTGAAAACAAAAATCTTCTAGAATCCATTGAACAAGAAGGTCAGTAACTTCTAAAAGCCCCACATAAAACCTGGAGAGCTGTAATACTTATGCCCTCTAGCCCAGTATTTTCTGGTCTGAGTATAACCACAGAAGAATGGCAGTTGCACCAAAACCAGCAGTATAGCCAAAATAGTACTTCTTGATAAGTAACAAAAGCATCCACACGCAGTAAGGCATGCAGCATCATCTTAATCCAAAGAAAAGCATCAGGAATAGCTAATTTGGCCTTAATGTGTCCTATTTATAGTGTGAAGCATGGCCGTACATATCTCTCCCAAGAAGCACGTCTCTTGGCTCGACCCATCTGGCCCCATTTATCTATCCAATTATTTTTTTTCCCAGAGCCAGCTGAGATTTATTAGTAAATGTTGTACTAAAACCTGCTGGACTCAGAGTTGTGTTTATGACTGAGAAAAAAAAACTTTTTGAGAAAAAAAAAACTGATACACAGCAATCAGACATGAACCACCTGCCTAATTTTTGCTGACAAAACAGTTTTGACCCATTGAGGCCTGGACCCCACATGACCTCTGAAGGCGTCCTGTGGTATCTGGAACCAAGACGTTAGCAGCAGATCCTTTAAGTCCGTAAGTTGTGAGGTGGGACCTCTATGGATTGGACATGTTTGTCCAGCAAATCCCATAGTTGCTCGATTGGATTGAAATCTGGGGAATTTGGAGGCCAAGTCAACACCTTGAACTCTTTTTCATGATCCTTAAACCATTCTTGAACAATTTTTGCAGTGTACCAGAGGTACAATATAAAGGCCTGGCTCTCTGGACCCTTGGGGTCCTCCTGTTTTGGATGGAGTGCACTTTGGATGGAGCAATGTTTAGGTAGGTGGTAGCGACTGGGCTGATACTGGCAGATAAAATTTAACACAGATAAATGTAAGGTAATCCATGCAGGGAGCAGAAATATAAAGTACAGATATTTTAT
>JAODKF010000040.1:14389161-14407962 GCA_026779585.1 Mormyrus proboscirostris
TTGGGCTAGGGGCCCCACGGGCCCCCTGCACCCCAAGGGCCCCTGGGCAGCGGCCCCGCTGGCCCGGTTCGTAATCCATCCCTGGTGAGAGCGAGCTTGGCAGTGAAGGGCAGACACTTTTAGCAGCACCCATGGAGCTGGGGGGGGGCACAGATGTGACTATTCTGATGAGGCAACCTTCCAATCACAGGCACAGAAGCCTAGCCTGCTGAGTTCCCCCCATACTGCTTAAAATGTTGAAAATAATCATGATACTGCATGTGCATGCTTGTCTTATATGTAAAGTAATGCACTCTTCAAGGCCATCATTATTTTTCATTTAATTCAGTTTACCTGAATTACCTAATTTACTTAAGAGGCTGTTAAATGAAGGAGGTTCAATACTGGCTCCACGCAAGGTTTGATTTTGACCCTTAATAGGAAAGAATTATATCCTACTAGTCTCCGATAGACAATGCAGTTCATATCCGCCAGCATGTGCTCATCTTCAGATGAAGGCATATATTAGGCTCAGAAAGCGCGGAGTCATTATAGACTTATTTAATCTGGAGTCTACAGTAAGTGTAAGCAGAGCTAATCAGCTACCCACTGATCCACAAATACTTCAAGTCATTAATCAAGTGCACGTACATGTAGGCCAGAGAGAACAAAATCCTAAATTAAAACTCATTGTGTTACTTAAGTAAATGTTACAGTTCCAGAAATGGGACTTTAGGGTGGGAAATGAACAGAGTTCAACACAGGTTAATACAAAAATGCATAGAATGCTTTAACCAATCCATGCACTTTCGTTAGAAAATATATAATCAAGAAAATGTGTGGGATTTCATTCTCCTCTTTCATTTATAAATCAGCTTTGCCTGACTCTGTGCTATCAGTTCTATAAAAACCAGCATCATAATTATGGCTTCCATATCTGGGAGGCTTCTTGCTTTAACAGAAACCTTTTCACAGAACGATTTCTAGTTATAAGTTACCTCACAGCATCAAAGCAGCACAGCAGGTAAAATGCAACAGGGTGAAAATGTAGCCGATGATGTTAAATTGTAGAAGGTGACTGAAGGTTTAATGTCATGCATACTCATCTTCACACGGAATATGAAGGGGCTCGAACTGCAAAGTGGAAACATGCATCCTACGTTTTAATTAAAGGTTTTTCAAAGTTCTTAAGCTACAAAGGATGGGTCTCTTGCCTTGTTCCTTTGACTCCCAGGAGAGGTTGTAGTTTGACAAACATCTGTACCGCTTGAGCCTTCGGCTGGTTGCTAAGTGTCTGTCAGTAGCTGCTCCTCCATTGTCTCTGCTGATGTGCAGCAAGTTAGTAGAGGAGCTACACCTGCAGGTGCGACAGATTTATATATATAAAAACACATCTGTTCAGGTGAATTTTTGTTTTGTCTCTACTATCCTGAGGTTGATCATGACCTTCTTCTAGATAACCAAGTGGGCGGATGGAATTTATTTTATCACACAGGAGATACCCCCAAGGTTTGTAGTTTTGGTTGAGACGTAGTGTTAGGCTCCATTGACAAGGAATAGACGAAACCTGTAATGCGGGAGACTGAGGTTTTATCATAAAAATCGGGTGCAAACAAAGCCAGAAGTGAGACCCAGAAGGATAGTCGTGGTACGGGCTGAAGTTGATCACCGGGAAGGTCAGTCCTACACGGATAGACGGCACGGGGGGACGACGAGGGTGAAGGAGCAGCAGGGCGGGATGGAGAAGGAGCGCAGGTCAGGTGGGATCAGGCAGGTCGAAGAGGGACGAGGAGCAGGCAGAGTACATGAGACAGCAGAGCAGGACATGGCAGGCAGGACAAGCAGGGGAGACAGGAGACATGCAAAACACTCGGTAAGACTCATTCGAAAATGGCAACAATAATTCGCAACTTTTGGGAAGTTGCGTCCGCCTTAAGTAGTGCGCTGATTAAGCGCCTATTGTCTGCCCCTGTGGGTGTGACACATAGAGCCTACGTGTGAATTAAATTGGTTATAAAATACCATTATATTAATAAAATAATGACAAAGGAAGATCCCTGCTGGCAAGGTATAGACTGTTCCTCTGCATCTTGTGGGAGCTGCACCACTCTATCCTGGCTGATACAATGTTACATGTGGTAATCAGGCCAAAAGCACTTTGGATATCCGCAATAACTAATAAATCAGACCGCATTGCTTTGACACTTCAGATTAGCATGTTTTCTGGGGTTTACAGGAAAATGTCATCCTGGAGCCATTAAACTGAGGTGAAAGTGCAAAGAGTTCAGGCGCCTAATCATGACAGTGATAACAAATACTGCTATCAGAGCAATGGCTATCAGGGCTTTCCAGGAAATGATTCTACCCTTGATAACAAATACTGCTATCAGAGCAATGGCTATCAGGGCTTTCCAGGATTCTACCCCATTATAGCGCAATGTGAAGTGTACAATTATATTACAGAGCAAGCATCAAAACAAATACAAAACTTGTTTTTCCAGCAAGCAGAATCCTAACCAGCTGAGTTTTATATGTTTGTATGTGTGTGTGTGTGTGTGTATGTATGTGTGGATATATGTATGTATACACTGTATGTGTGTTACTACCAGTAGTTCTGGATGTGGCGTGATGAGAATTCTCATGTTGCTCCAGTGTTCAAGGAGGCTCAAAAATGGTTTGGCGTGTAATTCCATGATAATGTGACAGTGATTCATTTACAACTCGCATCAGCACACTTGTGGCGACATGATGGTGCGGTAATTAGCACTATGTTCTTACACCTCTGCAACAGTTCAACTATCTGCCTCTGGCTTCATGTGTGTGGCGTTGGCATGTTCTTCCTGCATCGTTGGGGGATTTCCTCTCCGTACTCTGGCTTTCTCCCAAAGTGCAAAAACATGTTAAGGTTACTTGGTGTTACCCAATTGTTCATAAAGATTGTGCTCAGTGGTGGCTTAGGACTCCGTCTTGGGCTGTTACCCGCCTTGCACTCAAGCTTCAGGGATAATCTGTGGACACCCAGTGACCCTGAATAGGACAAGCAGGTACAGAAGGTGATGCAGGTCATTACGCTTTAAAAACTGGATAAATTTCTGGCAGTTCAAGACACAACGATGTTTTAGTTTTATGTTACGGAATGCTGGACATAGAATTGCTGCTTATTTGGAGAACTCAGAGTATCCATTCAAAGCAATATTTCTCTGAAGCACTGTTTCTGTGTTTACCCTCAGCAACCAGTGATTGTGTTGATTATGCTTTATGAGAAAAGCTGACTATATGCAGCATTGTGTTTATCGTCTGCTTTTTGTCATTCTATTTTTTTCTCTCACAGTGTAATTAACGTGACCTTGGATCAAAAGCTATTATTTGTGGCATCTAGCCCTTCCTGACGCACTCTGTGATTGAATGCAGCCCCGTGGATCATCAGGCCAACCCAAATACTCTGCACCATGCAGATAAACTCGTCCTGACAATTAGAATATTTTCACCGGCATGTCTCCAAAGACATTTCATTTTGCATTGTGGTATAAATCAGCACTTGAATAGTCTGGCATTAACTTCAGCAACTGGTCCATATGAATTTCATTTAAACAAAAGTACCCCAATGGGCATCATAAAGCTGAGGGGCCAGGCTGCAAGCCCTGCCGAGGTTTACTCTATCTAAGATTTTTTGCTTTATCTAAAATGTTCTAGAAATGAGTTATTAGCACCTATAATTAGACATTCCCCCACCCCTAAATGTACCAGCGTGTTTCACTGCTGGCCTTGACAGTCTGCAGAAAAAAGCAAAATAAAAGTAACTGACTTTAAGTTCACTCTGAGCCAAGTGCAGCCCGAGTGCAGCTGTGGCTTTGCTGAAGCGCCTCTGCCAGTTTCACGCTTCTTTCCTGTGACTGATGCTGCCGTTTTTAGTGTCTCATTATTATTTTTTTCATTATAATGTTTTAATTATTAAAAATTATTTTAGCTTTTATTTTATTTTTTTGATTGGCTATGTGCATACTCTCATGAGTTTTTTTATCATATTCAGATGTTGACTTCACAGACAATTAATTCAGTTTTGGAATGATTGTGTCAATTTTTTTGTTCTTTTTCTAAGAAATGTTAACACCCTTGATGTCAAATGGAAGACATTTAAACCATTGTTGTCAGTTATGTTCAGTGTAAGTTACACACACTTTTCACTTAAGACTTTTCTAATAGCACCATACATTTGGTTACATTTGGTTGGAGGTTAGCATCCACCAGAGATTTAAGCCAAACACCGTCAGCTTCCAGCACCCTCCAATCATTTGCTTTTATTCCTTAAACTTTACACCTAATCAACCATATAATTTACAATTTTTTATTACAGTCACACAGACACTATTCGACAAAACACTAATGCGGCTAAACTGAGAGCGTGGTCGTCCGCCTGATTTGCCAAAGCCAAGGAAGAGGAAGCAGTGATGCTGATGTGTGATTTGTGACTTAGGGGTATTATTTTCATGGCCTTGAACTCCTTTAACCTGAGAAAATACTTTAAAGTCCAATTCTTGGAACTGGAAGATTGCTGCATTGGGAGTGATGATTAATTACAATTACAGTTTTTCAATGTTGCGGGTTCAGTAACTTTGATAAGCTTTTTAAACCAACGGCCCTGGGTACATACTATAACTGCTGTAATAATATAGTAATAGCTAGATTTTGGTGTCTCCATGTAGTATTCCTCCTGATATGCAATCTTCTGTAGTATTTGATTTATGTTTCCTGCGTTTCGACATCATAGAATGGAATCTGTACACATCATAAATTCTCCTTCACCCTGCTCACAACCTCGGCATGGTCACAACCTTCTGTTCATTAATACTTCTATTAATCCATAAGCCTGGAGTGGATGCTTGCTCTGGAATTTGATCAGTCGGATTCCTAAAATGTCCCTCTAGCACCTCTGAGGTTCTGCCGGTGGAACCCCGTGCCTCGCTCTGCCCGGGGGGTTTGTCTCCAGCACTGTAATATTTTCCAGAGAACTTCTCATTCACACTAGAACAGTTCCAACCTCCATCTTGCCAGAAGAACAAGCTGCCAGTATGAAAAAAATAGGGAAACCCAGTTTTGCAGCCTATGTCACTGTTCACATATCTGAAAGCCGCAAACAATTCACATATTAGATTGTACATATGGGTCAAACATGATAGGAATGATCAAAGTCATTTCCACTCAAGTTACATAACAGGACACCTGCTGAAAGTCACAAAGAGATGTTCTAGTCATCAGCTAAGACGTCTATATTTGAAAACAGAAAATTTTCAACAGTACTTGCGTATTAGTCTTAATACCCTACTGTGAAGACAAAATTGTTTTTAAATTAAATGTTAAGCACCATAAGCATTCTAAAAATACATTGCAAAACCATGCTACATACTTAAACCAAAGCCGTTTAGAAGAGTACAGTGTCTGGTACCCTTGTCCTCGACTTCCGACTACTGATAAAGGGTGTATATGCGATTAAAATAATCACCAGTTATTTCAGTGATTTTAACGGGATCGTATTCTTTTTACACAGAATAATAGCTCACTGCTATGTGATCCATGACAATTCTTCATGCATCATCCAACTGCTTATACAGTCCACAGAGACAGGGCTGGCGCCAGTCCCAGACAACACAAACACAGGGTACAATCCAGTGGTACATGCCGGGCCATACCAAAAATGACACCATTTTAGATGTGACATGAGGCATGACAGGGAGGTAATCAAATGTGAAACATCTGCATAAGCAGAAAAACAAGAAAAAATAAGGGAGAAAAAACAAGAGGCGGGGTAACAAATTATGTCGATATATTAGTCTAAATAAAAAATGACAGGTATCGTAAAAAGAGAGACTAGGTATCATCAAAGGATTTAATATTACCATTCAAGGATGATGCAAGTCTGAGTAATCAGTTGGCAAACTGAGCCAAACTGATTTGTGGATAGTTTTTTTTTTCTTGTCTTTCCAGTTGAGCAATATATTTTTTATAGCAATGGTCAATATTAATATGATGGGTTTGAGATGTTTGGGAGTTTGTAATGCAGTATTGGAGTGTATAGGAATGACAGAACTGACAGTTCGCTTAAACTTGGGCATTGACATATACCATGGAAATACTCATCTAATGAGGCTAAACATGGACATTATTTAGGGTGAAGCCCATGAGACAGAGGTTGTCATTGGTTACCTTCTATGAAGGACTGTGTTCGCTGTATTTTGCCATTACACAGGGAATATGTCACGGCCTTTGCCTCTCCAAATGATGGTTCTTCTTTACTACTTTGTAACTTGACACTAAGCATCAGGGCTCTGATAGTTAAATTTCCTAAAATGACTAATTTTCCTAATAGCTTCCTTTAGCTGGATGTCCAGGAAAAGGCAAAGGTTTGCTAAAATCTCTTTGGCTAAAATTGAAGATTATGAGCAAGCCATCACTGAATAATTGTCCCAGGCTGGTTGTTCATACCTAACAGAATGCTGAGAACACTGGCGACTAGTGGTCTTTGAAACAGGGGAAGCACATTTTATATTGTCTACACTGTTCTGAGGAGCTGAACTCCCTGAGCTAGCTAGCTGCCTGGTTAGTACCCCCACACCAAACCTAGATTGAAATAAACAAGAAAACAAGGAGCAAACTCAAAAATACTATACAGTATTTATCTTTACGGTAGGATATATGTATACTAACCAAAATCACAAAAAATAAACAGATTTCACATGTCAAAAACCTGCATGCTCCGATGCTGAAGTATACTTTCAAAGCACTGTCAGTCAAAAACAGGTGTAGCTCCTCTGACAATTTGGCCAATTGTCATTCAGAAGCGCAGCACCCTGACCCGCCCACTGTACCATTTATTCCGAGAGACACTGAGCTTCGCTGGAAATGACGTTATGAAGCATTTCTCCAATAAACGTCTGACTTTGCTGCACTGAAAGCAGTAGGGCCATTGAAGTCCAGTGATCCTGCATTTCAGTGGGTTTTATAGGATTATGATGCCACAGGAACGTAATGTATGGCAAAAAAAAAAAAAATCACGTTTGATGACCTGCGAGAAATTATTACTGTTTCTGACTGAACTAGTGATGAAGTTGAACAGGTCCTACCAGGCTCTTTGCAATAGCAATGTAAACACAACAGTACATATATGACAAAATTTTTCGTGACATTTTAGAGGAGGTGGAACTTCCCTTGTAGCCTTAGTGCAGTCGCCACAGATTGAGAAATAAATGGCTTTACTATTATGTACTGTATACTGTATACAGGTACATTACATATTATGTTACTCATATCCTTAGCCCGACCTCCACATACAGTACTGTGTACATGTGTTTACAAAGTGTGTTTTAATAAATGTACATGTGTTTAAAGCATGTGGACGAATACCCCTTGTATTTTAAGGCTTGAACTATAAAAAAAATGTTTTCTAGACTTTTATATAAATGGGAGATCCAGTTGTTTAACCAAACCTTTTTAGAGCTGAATGTACATTACCTGGCATGTTAGAAAATAGTTGAATAGATTTGGGGTCTTGGTTAATTTTTTGTAGGGTGGTTAATTTGATTCAGAGACTTTCCCTTTTCCAATAAAATCCTGTGATTTGACTTTTGAGAGAGGAGAATGAGTCTGGAGTGTTGCGACAGGAAATGTATAAAAGAAGTAATTTTCTTTTTTGCACTCTTTTTACACAGGAATTTAGAGACACCGATTCAACTATCTGCATGTGCATAGAGCAGGGTTGGAATTCAAAAACCAAACTATATTATACTGCACACAAGAATATAATATCTTAAAAGAAATAAAATAATCAGAATATAAGATGTGATTTTCAAGAATAATTTATACTGCTTTTATTTAAGAGCAGGTAAAGTGGCAGCATAGAAGCTGACCACTCTACCCTACACCTTGGGCCAATTGTTTCTCCATCTTTGTGTTGCGTTTATACTGAATATTATGCAGGACCAAGCTGACCTTCAAACCTCCATCACTCATATGACCTCATCCCGGTCTCTGCAGAGTAACAGGAGACGGAAAAGTGAGCAGGAAAGGAGCAGCAAAGTGACGACCTGCTCACACGACATCTCCACTCGCATCATATTAAGTCACGCTCCTTCAGATTTTGCTGGGAGTGACTGAGGTTTCACTCCGTCAAGCAAGGTCACCAAGACTCAAGTATCTGTATGATGAATTAGCTGTGATGTCTTTGTTTAATTTAATACATAAGGCTTGAAGAGTTCAAAGTTTAGCGAAACTTTAACTGTTTGTTTGGAATCTATAGTTTTGTATATTGCATTAGTTATGATGGAGTCACATGGGTGATCCTTTGCTGGATTTTGCTTTTGTCTTTAAACGCCCACTGGAAACGCTTGCCTGCAGTAGCTCCTGCAGAAAGCTGGGCAGAAGCAAACTTCATCCACTAAAAGGGCTCTAATCCTCCGTGGGAAGGTTCCTCTTTGCCTTCTGGTTCTTTCAGATGAGGCAGAGTTCTGTAGGTCAGTTCTGCCACTGTGCCTTCTGCTAAGGCAAGCTTTTCCTGGCAGCATTTACCGGTCGGTCACTATGGGAGTCTGAGTTTGTTTATCTTAAAGAGAACTTAATTGAAATTTATGACTTCAAGGTGGCAGGGCTGACAGCCAAGCTGTGAATGACTGGAGTAATTTAGTTATAATCTGTCATTCAGGTGTTGCATAATAATGTGAAACTAGAGAGAATGACGAAGTCCCGAAGCCCAGACATTGTATAAGTGGTTGTTTGTGGTGTGAAGTATGATATTTAAAGAAAAGAGAGATTACAGAGCAAACTTACATTGTACTTGCTCAATATACCTGCTAGCCTGCCCTAGGTCTCCATAGACCAAACCCATATGTATTCTAGCATTAAAATGCATGTGTGTTCAGAGTTCCAACTGAGCCAATATATCATTAGCTGTGCGTGTGTGTAGCAAATTATTTTAGCATGATGTCATGATGGCAGATGAACACAGAGAAAGAACCCGACCTGTGCAGTGTTCTTGCTAAAGCTATACAATTGATTCTTTTGGAGGAACAGACTTAATTACAATACTCAATCTTCCTTCAGATTGCCAGCAACAGTTAATCTGCTGAAACGAGACTGTCCAAATATAAAGCAAGTCCAAGTCTGATATGCATGGTAAATCTTTGAACTTTACAGTTTACAGGCATGCCATGGTGTCCAAACTAATCACTGTCTCCCGTGAAAAAAGAACAGAGGAAAAATTCATTTCATAAACAGAACAGTGGCCTCTCACAGTTACACGTTCACTTAAATTCTCTATGAGGAAATTCAAGGCAAATTCAACTGGTTCATGTTAAATACATTAATGTACAAATAAATTCTTGCTTTAAAGATATTACTGCTTGCAGATGTGTATTAATTACTGGATTTTATCACTAATCCAGCAGTATAGTATTTAGGCTCTGAAATTGATGCATATTTGCATGTATAGACAGGCACAGTGTTCAGTAAATTTAGACAGTGATCAAAACAGTAACTAAATCAAATTGCCTTTACGACTGTATAAGTATATCTATATGATTTTACTCTGCATCCCAACAGCTCAATGCGAGCGACCTCCAAATGACCCCGAAAGAATAAAACAGTGAGTAATGGAGATGAAGTAGACTCGGCTCAGTATGAAACGCAGGAGGCTGAAAGTGTTTTAACATGGTCTGTCCTGCATGTGGTAAGTTCATAGCTGCTCTTTTAGAACATTTCATTTGGTGGCTGTCATTTTGGCACAGGAGTATAAGAGAGTGAGAGAGACACGGGACTGTAATTAACAGCTAAATGTGACGAATGGCTCACATTAGTTTTAATAATAATAATATTTACAGTAAATTTAGATGGATATTGCCCATAATAGCTAACTTCTTGAATAATACTAAATATTATTTGTTGAAAGGTAAATCATAATTTTGTCAGACCTGCAAAAAATGATGTGTTCTTTATGAAATGGGCTAGTGAGGTTGATTTGTAACCCACCCAAGTGTCCATCACATCAGCTTTCTTCCCTTTACTTTAAAACAATTAAGTATATGGAATATTAATTTTAAGGCTTCCCCCTAAAAATCATCTTGACTCTGTTCAACTTTATCCATGTAAACAGCTTAATGTTCTTAACTGGATTATGCAGTGACACTGTGCACTATTCTGCGGTGACAAGTCTTTCCATATGAAGCACAGTCCATTAATCTGAACAGTATGCAGTTCAGGATCCAAGCCAATAAGTGATCTAATGGTAAATAATATTTCATTTTGTTTGTGGACTCTTCAGAACTTAGGGGACCTCCTTTTGTACACACATGCACTTGTGAGCACCTGCAGAGTAACACAGAACATCTGCATCCTTTCTTTAATTTCAAATAAAAATAGAGGCACATACAGATGTGCAGGAGCAAAGACACATACTGTACAGTATAGAATAAGGATACAGATAAAGTCCATTTAAACTGGTGCACCTTAAATTCACTAAGTTATCCCACTAAGTAAGAAATCGTACTTTTTGAAGGCCCCAGTATTACTGTACATGTGGACTATGGACTTCCTCCCAAGTATTTGTCTACAAACATTGCATCATTGTCAAATAACATGGACCTTGTATATAGCTGAGACTGTGACAGTGGTTCTCAAAAGGACCTGTTATATTTTTCTGATAAACTAAGTCTTAGTTAAATATTGTTCTCATGTTGGTTCATCATTCATGAATCGTGGTGCATCTTTTACCTCATTGTTAGTGTATCTGTGAATTCTGCAAAGCTGAACTACTGCAGGAACTACAGTACTAAAGGAACAAGCAATGAATAACATAAGTGAAATACTGATCTCAGGCCTGTTCACAGGATCGCATGGTGGTGCAGTGATTAGTACTGTTGCCTCATACCCCTGGGACCTGGGTTTGAGTTTCTGCTTGTGGCTCCATGTGTGTGAAGTTTGCATGGTCCTGGTGTTTCCCACAGCTGCTCTGGTTTCCCCCTCACTGCCCCAAAACTTTCTGAGATGAGTTTGTGCTACTGAATGGCCCATAGGTGTGTGCTCTGTGAGGGGCTGGTGCCCATGCAGGCAGGTTCTTCCCTGCTTTGTGCTTGTAGCCTCTGGGATATTTAAGATAAGAGATTACAGAGAAATGTAACATGTAACTTCATCTGCTAGTTGTCAAAGTTTTTATAGGGAGAAAGTTTGTATGATGTGGAAAGTTGGGGATTCAAGCTCAGTTTAACCATTTCCCCAGCCCCCTGGAAGAGGTTACATATCATGCTGAAGGGTTCAGCAGAGATGTCACAATTCTGCTGAAAATGGAATTCAGGCAGGTGACCTTCTCGTCACAGACACAGAGGCTTAAACCACTGAGTCTCCCATCCATAAAGATTCAGAAATATTACATTCTTGAGGTCTTCCATTTCACTGTCTGTTCACCATTTAAGTATGGTTCCCTTTTCAGTGTAGTAGAAACGGCACATTACAGTAGCGCAGTAGCCAGCATGGTTGCCTGATACCTCTGGAGACTGGGATTCTACATGTGTGAAGCTTACACCTTCATCCTGTGTCTTCAAGGGGTTTAATTCAGTTTCTCTGGATTCTCCCCCCAGTTCAAAATCATGTGAAGGTGAATCGGAGCTGCCCTGCGATAGACTGGCAACCCATCCTGGGATAATCCCTGCCTTGTGCATGCAATTTCCACAAAGGACTCTGGGAGATACAGAAAATGCAGAAAATTAATGGATGTATCATTTGATTAAGCATAGTGCTTTAATGCAGGGTATGGAATTCCACTGTAAAACTCCAATCCCCTGCCTGGTGTTTTTCAGATTGCTATATCTGTGAAAAGCACCCTCTGAAATATGACCTGTGCTCAGTATCGTACTCATAGCTCCACTGAGACTGAGGTATCCAACCATCTGCCCTTTCTAACCCCAACAAGATGACTAATCCAATCAGCTGGGCTTCATTAACTGAGGTGTCTGCAGACCACGGCCAGCTGAGCAGGCCTACTGACATCACACACGGTAATTATTCATGTATATAGTCAAGGGGGAGGTGAATGGCCCAGAAGGCTAAGGTTGGAGGATGGCTGGTTCAAGCCCCAGCGTCGGCAGAATGGTTGCATGTTAATGGGTCCATGAGCAAGGCTCTTACGCCCTAGTTCTGGGGGGGGGGGGGGCTTCACCCTGTGCTGACCCTGCACTATGAGTCCCGAGCTATGGAGAGCAAGATGGGCTCAGCAAAAAGAAGCATTCCAGTTAATTTAAAAATGCATATTGTTTGTTCATGTGCTTGATTTCTGAAAAAGAAGGAGACAATAACTGCTAATTAATTGCCACTTATCACCACTGTTCCTATAAGACAGCAAATGCCTGCCTGACTTTTGCAATGATTAACAAGAACCTGCATCTTCCTGCTTGTCCTCCTTCTCCTTTTGCTTTCATTGGATTTATTGGATTTCATTTTCTGTTTGCATTGTGCCTCATTTAACATGCCGGTTGAAGTTGGGGGTATGCAGGGAGCAGCTGGTTGGAATAAACAGTCACAGGACGGCGATCCTAAGTCACGCTGCAGAGTCACTGCTCTGAGTCACTGCTCTGAGGCAAAGTCACCCACTCAGCTCGCACAAGCTTGGTTGCCAGATGTTCTGGGCAGAACTGAGTCAACTCACAGTTTGCAAATGTAATTTCAAAGGATTTCCCACCATCTCTGCCTCAGTCTTTAGTTATTCCAACCAAATAGTTGTTAGTGAACAAGAATGAGTACTTGTTTTTCTAATCAGTTATTTAACATATTTTAAATTAGACGTTTAAAATATACAGTGATTCATATAGTCACACATATGCAAAATAATAAGTTCCAGTATTAATGTCACAGACTTAACTCTGTCACTCTAATCATAAATCTTTGGTGGGCAAAAATACTGCATCCCAGCTGCCAGGCCGCACATCTCTGCTACCCCCCCCCCCCAACACACACACACACTCACATTCCTCCTACCTGACATCATCATGTATCTGACATAGATGTGATAAGGGGGGTGAGTGAGCTCTCCCTAGCAGAACGCACACGCTCCTTCTAAAGACTCTGAGAAAGTGTGAGGCCCTGAGTGACAGACTGGAACTGAGATGGAAAAGGGACTGCAGAGAGAATCAGCCGCAGCCTCAGGATTGGGACACTCTGCAGTCACTGGTCATCCACGGTTTGGTTCTGCTCGCAGGACACATATTGTATTGTAGCACTGATTTGGGGGCATTTATAAACATACATATTTTCCAAAAACGTCAAACCATTAAATGAAAGTGAGTCTTTAAATCACAGAGTTCACAGGAAATAGTTTAGTGTTGAAAATGACAAAGATAGTGATATTCAGCCTGCAAAACTACATAAGAAAATGATCAGCTGGAACGAACAGAAAAAAACATTCCAAATGCAAAATAACCAGAAAAGTACTACCGCTGTGAAATTACCAAATATGATGGCAGTTGAAATGAAGTGTGTCAGTGTTACATTTTCTGAAAGTAGGGAAGACAGTTCTTGAAAGGCATCAGTTTTGTAAGGTTTCTTTGCAGTCATTTGTGATTTCTTTTGAAAGCTTTAGTGGTCATTTTGAGCTTGTTCTTCTTTTTAATTATGTTTTCTCTGAAATAGTGGTAGATCTCCGAGGGAGACCTTCACAGGACAATACGCTTTGTGTACCAGTGACGGCTGAATCGGCCGTCTCTGATTCAGGATGCCCATCACACCATTTTGCTGCTCTCTTCTCTCGTCCATTTTTCATTTGATAAATGATTATGATTCGTGTGTCTGTTGGTTGTAAACCAAGAGTCTGTTTGGCACTAAGACAGTAAATAATAATTCAACAAATACCTTATATGAACTGTTGAAAAACTCGATGGCAGGTTCTAAAAATTTCAGAAGCAATAGTTTTTTTCTTAAACTGCATAAAATGATAGATATGACATAAAATATATGGTTAATAAGTGAACAATTCAGTTCAATTCAATTCTATTTATATAGCGCTTTTAACAACAGTCATTGTCACAAAGCACTTTACATTGACCCGGTCAGAACCCCACCAAGCAAACTTGTGGCGACTGTGGCAAGGAAAGACTCCCTCTGGCAGGAAGAAACCTTCAGAGGAACCTAGACTTGGAAGGGGACCCCATCCTCCTCTGGGCGACAGGGGAGCATGAAACTGCACTAACATTGACATTAATTTGAGTCCATATAGTTTTATAAGTCCCAGTTGGTTTCATCTAGTTATCTTCAAGGAGTCCAGGTGAGGATTCAAGTGGGGTAGGCGCGGCTCGGGAACATCTCGGAAAAGAGAAGATGGAGAAGAGCTATTGCCCTACATCTAACCTAACCTCCGGCAGTACTAAAATAACTATAGCAGCCTGACTAAAAGAGAGACCTGGAGGTAAGCACAGACATGAGGGTTTCCAGGGGTTTTGGCATCCAACCAAACTACCGCCAACAGCTTAAGTGATTGGCGAGAGTGTCAGGATGACAGCACCAATCCCCCTTTCACCTCAAATGACTATGAACCTCCAGATCTCCAATTGAAAAGGGGGTTTTACTATCCAACAGACTGGCTAAAGAGGTACGTCTTAAGCCTTGACTTAAAAGCACAGATAACAATATCACTGATTCCAGGAGCATGTTTATAACTGTGCTGCCTGAGCTTAGAATACCTACATCACAACTGCATCAGTTACATAATATTCTAAAAATGTTTCCTGTCCAGGATCGAGCAGCTCGTAAATGAATAACCAAACGCTGGAGGAGGAAGGAACCCCAACCTTATAATTTATGTATTATTGTGCTGTCCGGGAAAAGCTTCCAGTGACCCTAAGCAGGAAAATTAGTTGCAAGACAGATGGTTGAACTCTAAAAAGCTACGATAATTAATTATGATATTGCATGGTCGAATGCAATATGATAATAAATAATATATTATTGCATTTTTTCTGCATTATGAATTTGTACTGTACTACTGAATTTGTATAGATTCAGTACATATGTACATTGTATTTTGTTTCTTAGGTAATATTTTGTGCCAAATAACTTTACTATTTCATACACTGTATATGTATAAGCAAAAAATTGTTAAATATTAATTACAACTGATGTTACAACAACGTTTTTGCAGTAATCAGCAGGCACCTGGTAGCGTCTGTGATATTTATTAGCGTGGGTGTGGCAGTCGAAGCTCATTAACAGAGCTGATTCTATTCCTGAGAAAAGCATAATTGAAGGTGTGAGGAAACATAATGTCTTCCATCTGTATTGTGGAATGTTCTGTTTACCAGCTGTCATCAGATCACCATGGTGAAATTAACACCCAGCAGCAACCACGTATGCATCAAAAGACACACATTATGTGTTGTAAAATCTTTACATAGTGCCCCTGTTAAACAGCTCCGGACTTGAATAAAGAAAAAAACAAATCTGAGAATTCCTGAGAGGTGAAGTAAGGAACTGCATGAGAACAGGCTGTGATTCCTGAAAGCTGGAAAGAGCTCCGAGAGCAAGCTGGACCTAAAGCGAATGCCAGAGTTTCTACAGTAACAGCTTCCACCTTTGAGAGACTTTTGGGAAATGCAGCCCTTTCCACAGCCCTTTCCATAGCCCTTTCCACAGCCCTTTCCATAGCCCTTTCCACAGCCCTCTCCATAGCCCTTTCCACAGCCCTTTCCATAGCCCTTTCCACAGCCCTTTCCATAGCCCTTTCCATAACCCTTTCCACAGCCCTTTCCATAGCCCTTTCCACAGCCCTTTCCACAACCCTTTCCACAGCCCTTTCCATAACCCTTTCCACAGCCCTTTCCACAGCCCTTTCTATAGTCCTTTCCATAGCCATAAGCTTTATAAGTACCTCACATGGGCTTTCATGACTTATTTTTTCTGTCTGTAAATACAAAATGTCACCTTATGATGGCTTTCATGCGGAATGAGAATGTTTAGCCAAACATTTATTCATACTTCTTGTAGTTTACTGTTGACTTGGTTTCTTGTCTGAGATATCATATATCATATATTTCTAACAGTTTTGCAGTAGTTTAAACTACATTATGCACTTTGGTGCATCTCCTGTTCTGTGGTCTTAGACTCTCTGCCTTCAGGCAAAGGGTTCTGTGCTTCCTACTGACTAATATTTATGATGATTTAAGTTTAAAAAAGAAAACTGGTATTCATCACATTGTCCCCACAAGTTAAGATATACCTGGACCACACACACAATACAATATTACCAAGTCAGAGACGCCATTCTGCATAAGCACAAGGCTTTGGAGTAGACCCTGACCTGCCGCAATACCCAACCAGGCAGAGATTATATTAAATACAACCCTTTTTCGATAGATAACCAACAACTAACATTTGTTTACATTTCATATTTTTTGTGACTAATTAAAAATAACCTTTAGTGGGTTGCCACACTACCTAATGATTAGTTGAGGTCTTGGGTCATGTGTACGGTGAAACCAGCCTGTCAACACATAAAATGGCATCTTTGAGGGTATCTGGGTATAAGTACGTCTCTATGATCTTGTGTTTCACTATGACCATCTTTGTTTATCTGGAACAACTTGACCTGCTTCAAAGCAATGTGGAAGACAAAGAACTGGGCAGCTTATCTTAACCTATTTGTCTCATTTTCCCTGACTTAGCTTTGTAACAGCAGATAAGCCATTGCATTTGTCACTTTGTGACATGTGACTGGCAGGAAAACTACGAAATTAAAAATTGTGGCTAAATATGGACTTTCGTTGACTTCGGCACTTCTAAATGTTTAAATATCTCTGTTAAATGGAGCAAACAGTGATAGCATTTAAAATGAGGGGCAGATATCTTCTGGAATCTGGAATAGTGACACATTGCAAATCCCTGTATTCCAGATGGGAATTGTTTCAGGCTCACAGGCAAAAATACCATCATCACAGAAATACCTAGGACCTTCTCTGATGGCAAAGACCAGATGAATAGGGCAGGTAGAGTTCACATCGAGTGCTGCAGGTGGCCCTGGCATAAGCAGATTCCGAACAGCTGCTGTATGTCAGTCGAATTCACTTAACATAAAAACAGTCACGTCAGAGATGTTCCTCCATTCGACTGTGTTTATGAACCCATCTGTACACTGTCTACACTAATTACAAATGTAACGAGTTTCACAGAGGAGCAATCACTTTTAAGTGTTTGTTCATCTAGAGGTAAATAAGCATTTAAATGCTTTCTGCTGAACTGAAACTACATACATACATTTTCCTTGAGAAACACCAGCCTTCATTTGTCCTGTATCCTGTACCTAAAGTGTTGCTACGAGATCGAGTTATCGGTCCCGATGATCAGTGAATGGCAGCCCCAGGTAAATTATGATACCATGCAGAGATAATTATTGTACCACAGGAAAGTTCGCTGAGACAGATGAATTTAGGATACAGACTGCTGGAGACAAAATGGAACACAACTCAACTTAATGTGGGTCATTTTATGGTCACCCCTGAAAGGCACTTAATCGTTTGTTTTTTTTCTGCTCTGTTTTCAATCCATCCTGTGCCAAGGCCTTCACACTGTCCAGTGACACATTAGTGCCAGTCACACATCCTTCACGGATAGATTTCCCTCAATGGCCCCATCTTTGTCTCGAACTGCGACCTCCGATGGGTTTGAACGGAGCCGCTGGTCTCTTGCTGGATTGACTCTTCCCTGATTTGAGCATCATAAGTTGCATAAGCTGGTCAAATGGGGATCAACGTAGCATGAATGATTGGTTTGACCAGCTCCTGCGTGGGGATTCTTAAGATAAACAATTGAAGTTTAAGTTCCACAAAAATAACTTACTGATGTCCTTAAAACTGCAAATGGGATAACAGCTGCAGGAAGGACATGGCAGCCTTCGGTGCAAGTAAAGTAGGGTGACGTTACCCTTCTGTGCATGTTTACAAACTAGCATTACGATCCTAATGGTAGGCTTGTTTTCAGTTAAAACAACATTTTTTAGTTATTCCTTATGTTAATTTAAAAATACATGAAAAATCTTTAAAATCTTCAGGATGTGCTTGCTAATTCCAAGCCATTAATGGCAAGAGCTGACATTCTTTAATTCTTTACCAGAAAAAGAGATTATTATAGCATTTTTTCTCAACAGCTGTCTTCAAGCACCTGTCTGTAGAAACAGAAAAGCAAGACTAACCCAGAAGGAGAGCAGAATATATAGACAAACAAGGGAAATTTAAGAGGTACACAAATCTTGAATAAAAATTCATCTTCTGATTGATGTGATGGAATATTGCCCTCTTGAGTGGTATGGTGGTACAGTGGTTGGCATTGTTGCTTCACATCTCCGGCATTTGAGTCTCAGAGATGGCTCCACAGGCATGGATTTTGCATCTTCTCCCCATGTCACTGAACTGAACTTCACTGACATTCAGACTATACAGCAAGGAGTGCAAAGCCGAATGAAATTGTGTTTCTTCAGGCTCAGTGTACGAACACAGACATAAGTGCCTGCTATAGAACATAATATAATGGATGGCATAGATACAAGTTCAGACAGACCGAAATAAAAAGAACATTCTGCATTATGAAGAATATTGCACAATGTTAACATTGTGGAGCCTTCTCTGCGTACTTTGCTTTTGCCACAACTCACAGTCCAAAAACATGTTGAGGTTAATTGGAGTTACCAAACTGGCCATAGGTGAGCGTGTGTGAGCGAATGGTGTGTGAGTGTGCCCTGCAATGGGCTGGCACGCCATCCTGGGTTGTTCCCTGCCTTGTGCCCTGCAATGGGCTGGCACGCCATCC
>JAODKF010000040.1:14422287-14435477 GCA_026779585.1 Mormyrus proboscirostris
ATATGAATTAATCTTATATAAAACAATAATGGAAAGCAAAGTATAGCAGAAATTACAAATAAATTAAACTATATAATACATTGCAATTCAGTGCCTTGAAATTGACAAAAAAATGCATGACATTTTATGTACATCTACATTTGAATTATTTTGGCATAAAATTGTAACACCTACTGCCAGTTAGCGCTGGGTGCAGCCACACCCAGCCAGAGCATTTTCAGCCAGATGATAGATGCTGGCAGCGGATCCCATCTGGCCCAAAGCCCAAACCATCAAGGAGCTTCCTGGGCTTTACAAGGTTCTACAGATGGTTCATTAGAAGTTTTATTTCAGTGGCCACAAGACAACCAAGACCTTAGTGTGGAACGAGCATGTCCTTAACACTCCCCAACATACAAAGAAATGGTTCTGCTTGTGAAATTGTTCAATGTCTATTCTGAAACACCCTAACACAGTGGTTCTCAACCCGCATGCGACCTGTCACAAATGCAAACGCGGCCCGCGATGCTGACCACGTAAAAAAATAAAAAATAAATTAAAAATAAATAAAATAATAATAAATGTATCCCATTAATGGTAAGTAGAATTATACTCTCTAATGATAATAATACATCTAATTGTAATAATTTAAGATGCATAATATCTGGTTATTGAGCGTTGATGACGTCATATTTAAATAATATGCAGCCCGTGAGACTTGAACTTGGACATAGTGCGGCCCACTGCAAAAAAAGGTTGAGAACCACTGCCCTAACCTAACCAGTGGGTTTTAGGTTGTTCAGTTCTGTCCATCCAGGAATTACACACACTACCAAATAGACTTTGTAGAATACCTACAGTACATAGGGTTCCTTCTTCATTGTCAGGTAGACTCCTGCAAAAGGACTTTCCTATACGTTCTTATTGAAGACTAGTATTTCTTAACTATTTCTTAAGCAAATCTTCCAGACACTACAAAACTAAATAGCTAGCATGGGCCCTAAAAAACTAACCAAGCACTTCAGAATGTGCTTCATTTTTTCAGCATCAGAGTTCAATAGTCACAGGAACAAAGATGAATTCTTCAGTGTTTAAATGTTGAACTGACGTGCTCACTGGGGAATTTCAAGTGCTTATTTCCTCATAATTTATCGTTTCTTATAGCGGCCAATAAATCCCTAAATGTCTCTTTCCATAGCAGCAAAAACTCATTTAAACTGCAGTAATGGGTAGAGGGGAGCCTCACTATGAGGATAAATATGATAATAAAGAAAGTGGGAGAAAACAATCCAGAATACATTTGGGTGTTGATATTGAGATCAGAGAAACTCTGACCATTTGTCTCCACAGACAATACAAATCTCATTGAGCTCAGAGCTCCTCTCTTTTGTTTAACTATATAAACACATTATGTCAACAATACAGAAAGTGTAATGAAGTAAAACTTTATGTATGGTTCCATATTGAATTCTAAGTATGTATGCCTCTCTAAGTAATGACATATACCTTTTTTTCCAAAGTAAATTTCACATTGGAAACTTGTAACTATGTATTCATAACATTTAAATAACACTTGCCAAAAGCATCCATGTCTCTGACATTATCTATTATTAAAAAATGATAACAAAGGCCCCCTGGACTGAAGAGGACTCAACAAAAGAATAAGGAAACAGCCCTGTCTTGGGGCAGAAAGGCCCACAGGGGAAAAAAAAGTATGCTTTAACTGCTGCATGATTTGTTTGTTCGTTTCATTTGTCTGTAAATCTGTTTGCTTGTTTTGTTTGTTTTTTTGGGTCAGCAAAACCACTTATATACCAGTATGACAGCTCGTTCGGTTGATCAATCTCTCCATTATGTCAGATCAATAACGTATATATCCAGAGGTGAGGGGAGGCATTAACAAAGCAGCCTGCACACTGATCTCATGTTCCGTCACAATGGGCTCACACTGCAATAAGTCAGGTAACAAGTGAACATGTGCTTCATGACCAGGGAGAAGGAAGCATTTTGGATCAGGGCCAGGACTTATAAAGCAAAGGTTGCAAATTCAAACTGAATGTTTAAAGGTTTAGACTGGTTTTGAAGGACATCTAACATTATCATCCACTTAAAACAAAATAACCCCCCCCCGTACTTTACTGAAATAAAGGGGGAAATCGACAGTTATGACTTGATAGAAACAAGCATGTTGTAGCAGCAAGAATGAGCCTTGCTTTTTTCAGTTCCTACCCTCTGCGTTGAGGTGCTAAGACTCTCTGACATTCATAGGTATTCTTAGTGTAACAGATGGTTTTTATAAAGGGAGTGGTAATATAGAAATATTAGGGGAATCCAGGGAAATGTGAAATAATGATATTACAGTCTGTCTACTGTAAGACAAAATATTTGAACTTTCTGCCCCCATCTTTGAATGTGTGTCTGATGAGGTGGCATGGATTGGAGATACGGTATACTCACAGACCAGTAATAAAATGAATGCATACACTGGAGACATTACTGGACCTGTACTGGATAAGTGGATGGGTGGATGGATGGATGGCAAAATATATATTGAGATTGATCTGAAACATACTCATAGATGCCATTAATTGAGACAATTAGCTGAAGCTGATGCTTGAGCTTTTTTGTTATCAGTAGTTGTCCCTCATATTATTACTTCATTCATTCATGCATTGACTTCCGCACACAGATTTTATACCCTGATCTTTCTGGGTAATTATACACTGAATAGATGAGCCAATCCCTTCATTGCTGCTTTGAGTCAGAATATGAGATAGTTTATAGTTTATCTCCCCCTTTTAGTGTGAATAAGATGATAATGAAAATATCGGAAGAGGTTGACTGGGTAAAGTCATACACTTTCACGTCTATCTTTGCGATTAATAGCTGTGTTTTCTCAACAGGGGGTCACTGTGGCATCTCCATCTCCAGACGGACCAGCACTGAAGAAGGCAGGAGAAACTCTAGCCTCATGCTATGCTATGAGATCTACAACTCAGGGACAAATTTCACACTCACTCAGGTTTTGAACTTAACTGAACTACTATTTTTACCTGAGGATCAGTCCAACATTTTTTAAATTCTGAAAGACTTCCACTGATTTCTTGGTAATGTGTGAGACACAGACTTCAGATAAATATGAAAATGGAGCTTCAGATTGAACTCTTCTCCTGAATCAGATGGGGAAAGTAAGTAGGAAATAAGGATATGTGGCATATAGATATATTGGCAGACTGAAACGTCAAGGTTTAAACAGAAGCAGGCCATGTTGTTATTCTATTTTGCCTTGGATTGGCAAACCATATCAGTGTTGAAATTTACTTAGAAAAAACATCTAACCCTAAATAACCCATTGCACTTTGAGAAAAACATCTCTCTAATGCACCGATTTTGCTGTAATTGCTACATATTAAATTATAGCCCAAGGGAACACAGAACATATATAAATGTGTCAATGGAGCGGTCTTATGAGAAATGAAAGGAAATGTAAGGAATGTACAGTATATGATAAGACTGCAGTTCTACTGTCTACTTCATGTAACGTTTGCATAAGTGAAGTGTTTGGATCTTGAGATCTTTTATTGTGGCCCCGAATATACATAATGTGAGCATTATCATGTGATGTGTCAGCAAGGTACAGAAATGAGCTGCAACCGCCGCTCACCATGTGCTGAACTTAATGAGAAAGCTAACCTGGCTGTGGTCTATGGCCAAGAAGGAATCATGGAAGGATCGAGTGTTTCTGTCAATGCAAGTTCCCCCCTGGGCTTAGATACTGCTGAGGTTTCACTGAAAGTCTGCCATGGTGCGCTATGAAACTCACAGTTAAACAACAAACACAAAGCACAAGGAAACTGAACGCAGATATAAAGCACCCCAAAGCGCATATCACATGATTTCCGTTCTTTAGACGGGATCCCATAGTATGCAGGTAACTGGCTGGATGGAAGGTTCTAAAATGAGGTGCTGGAGAAAGTTTCCAGAGTCAATGGTTGGTGGAGCTGGTGAGGAAAAAAAGACAAAACCCAAGCAAACAGATTAACCTTATTTGAATTTGTTAAACATCTGAACAATAAATGTTGATGAACAAAGAAATCAGTAACCCATGAAATCATCCATAGAGCAAACTTCAGGTGTTCTCCACAAGGTGCCAGCACAGTTCTACTGTGGCTCTTGTTTGACCTCCTGTCTGGGGTAAGTTAGGACAAAGGCAGTGCCACAATTTTACTTTAATCATTTCATAGAAGAACTCATCTGTCCTGCTTTTAGTTTGGAGTACAGACAAAGGCTGGGGTTCTTGGCCAAGCTAAATGTTGTAAAAGTATACTACTGAAAGACAGCCTTACTGCAGTTTGTGAAATGGGAAAATAGTACAATGCTGCTCGCCAAGCTCAACAGGTCTGTTGGATACTAAGTAGAGAGTAACCAGAGTGAGAAGCTAGACGCCCAATTGCAACGAAATTCCAAAAATGTAACATTCTAGCTAATGATGACTTACTGTCTGAGCTTTCTTTTTTGATCTAGGTTATGTTTCGGCTTTGAAATAACAGCCGTAGAATTCATAATGAAATAATTTATTGCCATTATATGGTGTCCATAAGTGAATTTGCTTTGTTTTACAGGCTTGCGATTTGACTATAATGGGGGGGGCATTTTCAGTACAAAGTGTTCCATTGCATGTTTATTAAGAACGGTCGATACCCCCAAGACTCCTCTCCACAGAACATACTTAAAAAAAGATATGCCTTCATTACCGAGGTCAATCAACACATACCTTTTATACAATAAGTGAGGACAAACAGATGTAAGAAATACAACCTTAACAAGAATCTGGTCTCTATTAGACAAAGTGGATCTTACGACTCCAGAGGCGGTTGAGGGGTCCCGGGAGGAAGTGGTACAGCAGGAAACCTGCTGCTGGGCGACGTCTGGGTAGGTGCAGGTAGGGCCGCCGCTTGAATCCAGGGCTGATTTTTCATCCCAGTCAGGCCCCTGAGTGCAGGTGTGTTCAGGCCGGGGCAACGTCCAATGATAGAGGCTGTAGACAAGGTTAAGGTCCCCTAGTCTGTCATCTGCAAGGGGGAAGAAAAAAAGCAATAAAGGGGCAGTTGAGGGTCACGGCCATTACTTCCCCAGCATCTGGTGGGACTTTTTTTCTCTGGAAGGTTCCCTAGTTGGAGCAGAGCCCCCCCTCCTTCCAAGGGAGCTGGCCTTTATGCTGCACCTCTGCTCTCTGGGTTGGGGCATCCTTCCTAATCAGTGGCTTCCATCCATGGTAGCTTAGGGGGCGGAGCCTGAATCCAGCTGTCAATCATTTTGGAGCCTATCGGTGTGGGGCTTCATCTGAGGTGGCAGATGAATGGGCCCTCAGAGGCACCTTCCTGATATACAAGTGTTGATATCGGTCAGGTTTAATAACGCAGGAGCACAGGATTAACTAAAAACACACGACCACCTCATACAGTTTGCTTTATTTATCAGACCTGAGGAAACTGCAATAATACATTTTTTCAAAAAAATAGTAACACTATAAATATAAATATCTATGTTTTTAAATGTTCATTATACTGAAAAGATGAAAAACGTCACTGGGAGATTTGGCAATGTCGGTAACAGAGGCACAGCGGCTTGTTTTGCGGAATGCCATCAGGGGAGGGCTGATTTACTGAGAGTCAGCAGAGAGCAAATACCAGAGGCAGCACCTGAAGAGCATATTGGAACGCTGGCAGCCGCAGGGGAGGGGTACCATTACAAACACATCACATCACGCCGTCTGTAAGTGAGGCTGTCGCAGCAGGGGGGCTTTCGCAGCTGCCGGCCCCCCCTGTCCTCCCGGAGCAGCGACGCAGACATGTTATAAGCATTAAGTCTGAAAACGCCAGCTCCCAAAATGCATCCCTCAAATGGATTCCGAAAACGCATCCCTCAAATGGATTCCGAAAACGCATCCCTCAAATGGATTCTAACCTTTCTCACCTGTCGGCTGATCTAGGACTGGATCCACTACTTACATTCTCATTGTTTGTTATTGACTGACCTAATTCACAGATCTGCCAATTATTAGCAAGTTGATCACATTTCCCATAGACTTGCATTTCATTATAGAATAGTGAAACGCTGCTCGTCCCCGTGGGGAAATTGTGTTCTCATAACCCATCTTGCTCTCTATGAGACACACAGACAGGTGACATCAAGTTTGGGGGGTCTGGCCAGCATCCAGCAGCCTTGGAGCTGTTGGGGATAAGGGCCTCGTATAAAAGCCATCATTGTGCCGTCCATGGGATTTGAACTGGAAACTTTCTGATCACAGGTACAGAGCCCTGACCTAACTGAGCTGCACACTGTCCCATATATAAATGTAATACTGTGTCCATCATGAGTTACCATTATATGATCTTTCACGGTTACCCAGTGGCTGCTGTTAACTAAGGAATTTTAAGATGATAAAATTATTTATATACCCTTATGTGGGATAATTTGCAGTTTTTCTGGGTAATACACATGGAAAGTATTGAGAGAAGCACATCACAGAAGAGGGTTAAGCTGCATCACAAACGGCTCGTCTGAAAAGCTTCAGGACGGTCCAAAGTTTTAAAGACTTGCTCAAGAAGCTGCCAAAGACAGTTCTGTCTTTGACCAATGCATTGAATTCAATTTAGAATGTTAAGCAGAGATTATAAACAAGGACATTTCCTCCCTCAGAAAGAACATAGAACTTTATTGTGGATTAATTGTTTCTTTTGTACCTAGTAGCCATCTACTGCTTGGGGACAGAGAAATCTGGTTGCTATAATTTTTGTCAGCAGTCAAGCGCAAAGAAGCATGAAATTAATTGGAAAGGGGGTTATATCTTTGTGAGGGAGCAGAGGAAGTCTGGGTTTATGAGTCAGGAAAACAGTGACTAGGAAGCTTTATGAACAGTCACCACTGACAAAAAAGATGATCAATCATTGCGCTGGCATGCTGCAAACTGATAATGTCCCATAGATAATTTGAACTGGAAAAGCCACCCGATGGGGCACGACAGGCTTGGTGAAATGATCATGATTACATGAAACAAAAATGCCTGGGAGGTTGAATCTTTCTCCTTAGAACAAGTACTAAAGGGCCTTCAACAGGATGAAAAAAACTAAGCAGGAAGATGTGCGAGGAGCTCCAAGATGCTTTATAAATCTACAGTCCTGCTGGGAAAGAGGACTGTTTTATGTGTGGAGACCATACAGCTCAGGATAAAATATGCTGTGCAAAAGTAAACCTTCCTACATACAGGCACAGTGGAGCCAAATACTAACAGCATTGCTTCTACAGATAAAACTTGGACAAACTTGCATACATCAATCTACAATAATTGGTAAAACTTCCATCTGTCAATTTACAAGAAATGCATAATTATTTTTCATAAACTGAAGGCTACTCTGGGAATTATGGGATTTATTAAAAATATATAAATAAATAGATGAATTAACACACAAATAATGTTTGCACATGTCTTAGATTCTAAAATTAGATCCTAGATTCTAAAAATCTAGGAACATTTGCTTTTCATAGACTCTCCGAGGCCATGTTGCCTTCAGTGCCCCCCCACACCCTAATCCTTAATGTTTATGCTGTGCTTTTGGGTATCAGGGTGAAAACTCAACTTGTCTGTATGTCCCAGTTTGGGTTAGGTCCATCTTTAAGTTAATGAAACTGTCACACCTCCATTCATTCCCACATTAAATTCAATTTGATTTGATTTATTTTTATATAGTGCCGTTCACAACAGAGTCGTTCCAAAGTGCTTTACATGAGGGTGTGGTGATACATTCCTGAATCATTTATACGGAATAATTCAAAAACAGGGAAATGAAAGAAAGAAAAAGAAAGAGAACCAGATAACAACAGGAGAGGAATGAAAAACACCAAAGTAGGGAGGAAAAAAAACCTCTGGGGTCAAGTGGCTGCTGCCCCCCCCAGGGGCATGATAACATTATAGATAAATAAAGAGTGGTCTTGCTTTACAAAGAAGGGGTCAGGGCCAAAGCCAAAGTCCATCAATGAGTCTGTTCTCCAGCCCAGCCTGTGTAGGATGGCAGGTTGAAGGCTGCCCCCAGGATGTTACAATTCATAAGTCACATCTACAATGTCACCCTTTCATGGGACTGAAGCAGGACTCCAGCCCAGGCATGTTGGAAGGAAACGCCTCCCCTTACAGTACCTCTCGAATTAGTACAAGAGAGCTGCCACGGGCTCGAATGGTCAGTTTTTCATAGGATACTTAAGGTCAAAGAGCAGCAAGGCTTCTTAGCAGAAGGCAAACTTAGATCAGAGCAGGTGTGTTACTTTCATGCATGTAATCAAAACCGAGTAACGCCGGCCAGGCTAAATCTTTATCTGTTAGTACGCATTACTACAGCCTTTAGGGATAAATCTTTATCTGTTAGTACGCATTACTACAGCCTTTAGGGCTAAATCTTTATCTGTTAGTACGCATTACTACAGCCTTTAGGGCTAAATCGTTATCTGTTAGTACGCATTACTACAGCCTTTAGGGCTAAATCTTTATCTGTTAGTACGCATTACTACAGCCTTTAGGGCTAAATCGTTATCTGTTAGTACGCATTACTACAGCCTTTAGGGCTAAATCTTTATCTGTTAGTACACATTACTACAGCCTGTAGCCTTTAGGTCTCAGTTGCTCCTCCAACTGTGATTTGTGGACAAGAAGCTTCAGGAAAACTAGTTTGAACTCTATGCTGTAGTTCAAACTCTGTCTATGCTGTAACATGGTGCTTCTAACATCCAATAGTTATTTTCTGATTTGCTAATAGCTGATTTAACACAGAATGCAAGGCAGCCAGGATCAGGCACATGGTTCAACAGCAAGTACTTCTATGAAAGATAACATCGTCTTGCTCTAGTTTAATTTACAGAAAATTGTGTTGCGGAGGAGGAGACGTGACTCTTCTGAGACTTCTCTGCAGGGTACTAATCAAACTCAATGGCCAGTTCTTTCCTTCATTGCCATTCCCTCCTATGCAAACAAAAATCAGAAAGTTTGAGTTGCAGATTTACCTCATGGGCCTTCACACAATCCACCAAAAGTCCCATGATATCATTTCACATTTGATGGCACGGCACTGAGCAGCATGAAGATCACCCTCCTCCTGAGTCAGGAGTCAGGATTCTTTCAATAGCCCTCGCCAGCATCTGCTGCATTAAAAACAGCTGTTTCCCACATGGTCTTCTTACCCTCAGCATCAGACAGATACATACAACAGAGTAAATAAGTCAGCTGTGTAACCTCCTCCTGCCCACTAGTACAGATTGCAAGGGTCACACTTTACGTGAGGGGACATGAATAATGTACAGGCTTTCTTAATGCATTAATTAACCAGAAATACATAATGACCCCATGGCATATTCATAGTTAATTAATCATGACAACTTGTTTATTCCATTCAGGCACTATATTAGTTAGCTGTTAACTAATTAGTTAATAATGGCAAAGTTTCGCTTGATGGTGAAAAATTACTTATATAGGTTTCTCAATGAAATACATGAACTGTAATGATTGATTAATGATGAATGAACATGGAATCAGTATTTAACAAACACTTAATTACTGGTTAATTAATGAATTAAGTAAGTGTGTACTACTACATTATTCATGTACTCTCAAGTACAGTTACCGATTGTAATTGTTGGGGTACCTACAACTGTGAGAAGCACAGAAACTAGTAAGTACACATTTAATTTGCATCATCAGCTGTAGTACAATACAATATATAGCACATCAGCTGAGAGACTCCCTCTGCTGCCACGCTACTCTTCCTCCTCCTCCCTCACACCCTCCGTCCTCTTAACGGAACCTGCCAGGTACCTTCAAAAACACGAATACAAAATGAGTAACGAAATGACATTTCATTACATTCTACAGAAAATCAGACGCCATCACATCTGTACACTAAAACACGTTTCGTTTACTGCCACACTCACTACCATGCTTGGCTTCTCCACTTTCTGCCCTTTTTCCTTCCACATCAGCGTTTCCATTTACACATTTCCTACAGTCATCATATCCATGATGTTTTCCCATCTTGTTCCTTGGGATTTCCTCCAGGCATACCGTACCACAATCTGTGCTGGAGAAGTGCTTAGATGGATGAATGGATGCATGCATGCATATTTCATGCAAAGGACCTCATTGCCTGTAATGTAATAGAGGAGTTTTTGAGAACGATGTGACACTAAATACAAAAAAATCCTGTGAACAAGAAAATACCTGTTTTTATTTCATGCTAGGATCCGGGTGGTAATGAATCCAGCTTTAAGCTTCAAACTAGTTTCATATGGATCCACGCTTCTATTACTTTGAATTAGTAACCTGTACTATAGTCATTTACTGAGGCACATACTGTTAGTGACATGAGGCTTTATATATGGGAATGTGCATTTTCAAGTACCTCTGCCTGTGAGTGAAGGAAGAGAATCGACAACATTGTTAAGAAGTACAGGCAGCACACTGGATCGTTTAGAAATGCCTTCTCTTTCTCCTTTTGGGTAGAGTTTGCCCACATTGCATGCTGTCTGGTGCACAGCTCCAAGTGTCCAGAATACTGCGTGCATCAGAACAGATGAGCAGGAGGCCTGGAGCCAGAACTTCTTCACAGACCACCCCCCCTCGGCCCCCGGCTCTGCAGCACGCCACACCAAACTTTACTTTCCGTCTCCGTGACATTGGGAGACTTTGGCCAAGTTCTATCAATCAAATCTCTGCAAATGCTCAACAGGAGGCTACTCCTCTGTGGAGAAGAGAGCAAACAGACCTGTATGCTGTCACCTCCCTCATGACCCTTTGGCTTTGGAGCATTTCAGATGCGAGCAGAAAAGCACAGGTCAGTTTTTGACCGTGTGCATTGTTGGACTGCACGTGTCATGTGGAAAATGCAGCTCACTGTTTAAACTTCTGCCTCCCTGAAGTCATGGTCTAGATGCAGAGCCTGTGGCCCGTCAGTCATTCCTACCTTTATCAGAGGGAGCCATGCATGATGGAGCTCAATGGCCTAAGCTGCTGTGTACGTGAGCCAAAGGTTTCTGGTTTGAGCCCCAGCCTCAGCAGGACAACCGCGTGTTTGTGGGTCCTTTAGCCAGGCCTTTAACCTTCAGCTTCAGGGGTGCTACATGTTGCCTGACTTTGGTCTGTGACCCCCCTCCCCCCAAGCTATGAAGAGCAAGATGGGGAAGGCGAGAAGAATTCCAATGTGCAAAGGGATGGAATTGGATTAAAGTGAACAGCATCTTACAGGTTTTCTAATAGTTGTAAGGAGAAACCTACAGACTTTTTATATGGTGGGGCTTTCTGGACCTGAGATTCTGGTTTATCAATCTGTGTCCATGTACTAATATCCACTAACAAAAAATTTCAGTGCAAAAAACAGACGTCAAAGATCAAAGCCCCAATCCAGTCACTACCATAGTATTATATTCAAGTTTGTAATGCCTGACATTTGATTGAGCTAGTTACAAATTTAGATACAAATATCACTGAAGGTAATTCAACAAACATGGATGTAATAGTGCAGACAACCTAATAATTCAATCAATACATTTAACAGCTGTGCAGAATCTCTCAAATGTCAGGCCATAATCATCAAAGAATAAGTGAGGGTGCCTGACCTTTACAGGATGGTAGTCTGTGACCTGTTTATTCTGGGTCTTACGTGGAATGCAGGCCTTGTTTGCTCTGTCTGTTTCAGTGCTAGCTCTGGCAGGTTCTTCTTTGGAATTTCCCTGCTGCCCAAAGAGACATTTCATCGGGTTCTATTTTGGATTTTCTGTTGATTCTTTGGTTTAAGGTACTAAACTGCAGGATGCAATCACACTTATTTGCCTGGATGGGAATCAAGCATGGATAGGGATGAAAGAGAAAATGTCATCCCATCCAAGGCCCAAGAACCTGTTGGATAATGGTGAACAATCTACGTGTGAACAGTACTCTTACATGTAGGTCTGTTAGCTAAGCACAAGTTGAAGTAGTACGGCTAAGTTGGGAAATGTGTACAAAATGTCTATAAAACAGAAACTAGCTAGACAATTCTTTTTCTGTGCATCCAGCCATTTTCTACACGCTTATCCTGCTCATGGTTGTTTGTAATAACTGTTTATTTTGATTAAGAATGAATTTAAAATAAGTTTAAGACGGAACATGCAGGTTAAGATAACGTAACGCTGGTGGGGTTAGCGCATCCCGGCATAGCTCGTGAGCTCATGCATATCGCCCCGTGTATGTCATTGTAAATAGCGCTTGTATTGTTGTAGTTATACTTAGCACTCGTGTTCTCGATTGTGGTGCGCATGTTTGCCAGTGACTTGTGTGTACCCTGTCTGATCCTTAGCTTTGTAAAAATCTCCCACCGCGTGTGTACCTTCCAGTTTGGCATTTGACCTCCTTGTGCTTCTCTTACTGTGTTTGGGTTCGGTGCTCGTTGGGTGCCTGTCATAGTACTGCTAAGGACTGCAACTATAGAGCGTCTTCATTCAAGCAAGCGAGTCTCCTGGTTCTTTGCTGCCTCAGCCCCCCCCCGCGCCACATTCTAATACATTGTTTGACTCAGTATTACTTAAAAGTCCATGAAAGTAGCATCAACTTTTAAAATTCTTGGTTTGAACCTGGTTTGGTTTTTGGTATTGTATCAAAAATAAACATGGACTGCTCTAGACAGCCGTCTGAGCACAGGAAATAAAAATAATTGACTTTCACCAACCAGTCATAGACTATAAAAAAGTTTCCCCGAACCACTGCAGATTTTGGTTATAGCTGTCAGAAACATTATAAACAATGGAAGCTCAAATAGAACTGTTAAGGCATCATCTGGAAGACCAAGAAAAATGCATGAATAATGTGATCCACCCTGAACCATTTGTGCCGCCATACAATTGCGAGAGTTACTCTGTGAATTAAAGGTTGTGACAGGTTGTAAATATTTTATGATGCCGTTTAGTTTTAGTGGGGTTGTTTGTGTATAGAGTTTTTAACATACGTCTAAAACTATCCAGTGTTTTATTTTGCCACATAGTGTGACGTTCGCTGGGCAGGCGAGCGGGCAAGAAGGCAAAGCAAGCCAGACGGACGGGGAAATGGGGTTTATTCTAGAAACTCGGTAGACAGGCACGAACATCCACTGACAATGAACATCACTACATTAATGACCGACGTAAGACTAGGGAAG
>JAODKF010000040.1:14461687-14483464 GCA_026779585.1 Mormyrus proboscirostris
TTAGGGTTAGGATTAGGGTTAGATTAGGGTTAGGGTTTAGATTCTCGGGGCCATTCTTCCCCATGAAGTTCTTCCAGCATGCACTTTGGAGCACCTTGCCCCATCCCTCTAACATGACTGGATGCTCTGAACTGTTTATTTCCCACAAATATCTTAGATTATGCAGCTTTAACATCTAAATCCAAAGCAAAGTAAACTTTGCTGAAATAAAGCACAGCTGGCTGACATATGGTAAAAAGGACATTCTTATTTTGTTTTTTCTTCTTACATGTGGTAAGTTATAACTGCAAGAAAATTATTTATCTACACATGTAAATGAATTGCCTTTTATATTTGTGAAGCTAATTGTGTTATTGTTATTAGATGCCATCAAGTCATTGTTATCTCCAGCCAAGCATTTACAGTAAATGGAATTAATTCTAAAATTAGTTACAATGTCATATACACTGATTCTACTGTAAGTAATTTATAAGACTCAAAATAAGCAAGGCATGGATTTATAATTATATAATTAATTTATAATGAATTGCTTTCAAAAATAGGCTACAGGTATGAGCACTATACAAAGATGCACAGTTATGCAGAAAATGTTTAATCTGGGAGAAGAAACCGGAAATTCCTGAATGACTCTGCCAGTTCTCAGTGCCAGAGGGTTGCAGTCAGACTACTGATCAATATTTCTTTCATGGAGGAAAAAAATTAGAGTTCCTCATCATTCCTGCTCACCTGAGTTTTGATTCCCGTCTCCAATTTCAGAATTGGTATCCTATCAGGAATTGGACTGGGGTCCCAGCTTTAACCCTATAACCAGCTGAATTTGTTATCATTTTTTTAGAAGAGCCAACATGAGCTAATTTATGTTATTCTGTGACCAGAGAAATTAAGACGTCCTAGACCTGGGGTGTCAAACTCCAGTCCTGGGGGGTCAGAGCCCTACACATTTTGGGCTCCCCCTCATTTAACACACCTGATTCAGCTCCTTGCACCCCCTTGTGCTAATTACCACACAGTTCTTGAGCCGAATAATTTGGAACAGGGAAAGAACTAAAATACACAGGGTTCCGGTTCCTCTGTCCTAGACAGTGAGAAGATAACAGGAATATGACAAAGGTGCTATATAAAGATATTAAATTGCATTTCAAAATAGAAATCACATACCTAGAGGGGACATGTAGTTACTATATAAGTAGAAACTATTTTGAAATAAAATCAAGAAGAAAAATGACTGATATTGAACTATATAATGGATGAGCAGTTTAAAACTCTATGACCATGAAATACATTTTATTCTAAAGTGAGATGCATTTGCAATGTTTAAGTGGTCTCACCCCATTTGTCAGACTCTGAGTTATATTTGTTGCTCTGATACAGAGAAAATGGCCATCAGCGAAAGCAGAAGGAGCTGGAGCTCGTCACATGTCCATCCATCCATCCATTCCGTGCTATTTATCTGGTGATGGGTCCCGAGTCCAGCAGTCAGGGCAGAGTACCCCAGACCTCCTTCTCCCTAGCAACCTCCTCCAGCTCTTCTGGGAGGATGCCAAGGCTTTCTCAGGCCAGCCCAGGGATTTCATCTGTCTAGTTTGTCCGGGGTCTCCTCCCAGTTGGACACCTCCCCAGGGAGGCTGGTGTCGCTTGTATCTGAGATCCACTTCTTTCGATCACTGCCCTAAGTTTGTGGCCATAGGTATATACCCAAACCTCTCCTCAGGGGCACTTCAGTCATTCCATGTATTCATTGAATTTCACCACCAGCTAACTTAATTAACTATGTTCATTAGCTAATAACCCAACGAGGTATTGATTACCCTAAATATCAGAGTGCTAGTGGTCGAGTCACTAGTGGTCGCCCCAAATACTGGAGTGACTTTAGGAGAGGTATTGAAAACACTTTGTCAGGCATAATATCCATAGTAGGAAATTATTTAAACATAATTTTCTTTGACTGCCTAAGACTTTTGCACAGTAATGTACCTCATGAGAATATTCAGATGTCAATGAGGTATGCAGCTCCTGGTCTGGACTAGAAATTCCTGGATGTTTTTTTTTCCTACATGTGCACAGTTGACTCGTGCACACTGGGGTATTTTCCATGCAATTTCACATCTAGTCCTGGATTACATTGTTTATGTCAGTGAGCAAGCCAGCTTCCAGGCAAGGTGTTGCTGTTAAATCAAAGCAATGCTAATTTGCTATGCAAATTTCATATCATTATCTCAAATTAACATTATGTTGCAGTAATTACAGAGAATGAAGTTTAGTAGTATACTTTTTTAGGGATCACTTCAGGTCTCTAGGTGAAGTCTTCCCATATTGGCTATTCTTTTCTAATATCCCAGTCTGTTTTGAGTATTTTCAGCTGTGAGCACAAATGTTACAGGCAGTTAGGAACATGTGTTCAGTCTGTTTCATCTAGCATTTAAACCCTTGGTGCTCTTTCAAGCAAAGTCCAAGACTTTCCTCGGACTATTTCTCTTTTGTCCAAGTTCTGACTCCCTTGGTCTTTAGCTAATGCCTTTGATAGTCCTACTTACTAATTCTCTAGCTAGTCATAGACACATTTACCGTTTTTATTGTTGCTTACTTCCCAGCCTTCCCTCTGGTTCAGTTCAAATGGTCAAATCAAATTTGTGTGCTATTTTAGCAGAATGTTTCGCACAGAGTGGGAAATAAAAACCCCTAAACACTTCAGCTGAATGATGTAACACAGTTGTTTACAGCATGTAGCCTACAGTACGTTCCATCTAAGGCAGTGTTTCTTAATCCGGTCCTTGGGACCCCCAGTCAGTCCACTTTTTTGCAGGATCTAGGAGGGAGCAAAACACTGACCTAAGGACTCTGGAAATGTTTCCTTCTGTCACTATCTTTTCGGAACCCTTTTGGGAGAGCACTGCTTTCCGGGGTAGTTTTTTCCGGGATACTGTGGTACAGCTACATTCCCAGCCAACATTTTTTGTGTTGTCTTGTGTTCTCTAGTTGTTTCCCCTTTAGCTCCAGGGAATGACATCACCATCTGCACCATATCATCCATAAGACACCACTGTGACCGATTATCAGTCTCTTTCCATTATCTCAGTGGGAAAACTGGAATCTGGTAGCTTTGTATCATTGTTTGCGGACGCAGCTTTTCCTATTATGCACTGTCAAAATTTAGACTAGAATGATAAAAATGAAATTTAAAGTCTTCAGAAAACAAATTTATAGAAACAGTTACCGGTCCCTCCTGGATGAATGGTCCTGCTCTTGTTTTTCTATTTTACACTAATAATTTGCACTTTTATTGATTGCTTAATTGTATCATCCATATCCATGTTATCTGGCTAATAATAATTTATAATAAAATCATTACATACAGTATTTGCATTTTTTGTGATAAAAAAATCTATAATTAATATAAATATTTATATGATGTTTAATATTTTTGGAATATTAAAGAAAGCAGACTTTTTTATGGCAACCTTTTTTAAAATGTGCTGAAAATTTACTTTATCTTTCAAGACATCTGCCTGTGCTGCTATTAGAATTACTGTATAAAGAACTGTTACACCAATAGGTAAAGATTCCTCTGTATTTTCATTTGTGCAAATTGAATTCATCCTTGTAAGAAGGAACCACTTTAAAACAATCCACAACTCTGGCAAAGTCATTTCAAATGTACATGTGTCTGTATGCTGTGAATGTGTCACGAAATAGGATACGCATTCCCACTGTGCCACGTTATCAGTTTGCAGCAAGAAAGCAGAGTTCCACTCCCTCTTGTGACTCTATGCTATGTCTATGGTGTAGCAGGTGGGAAAGGTGTGCTACACTTTATCCTTCTTAAACTAGACGTTCCAGGAAATGGCAAAGTTTGAGAAACAGGGCGTCTTATTATCCTGATTTTGGTGCCAGTTTCTGAGGGAACAAAGCCAGTTAGTCTTTGTACTAGTGATAGAAGAAACTGAACGTGCAGATCGGCTGTGGACGAGTTACGCTTGTCAAACATACGCTGTCATCCAGCGGCGCTTTGCTTTACTGTGCCTCAGTGGCTTCATACAGACCATGATTGACACTGTGCAATAATCTCACTCAGCAGTGGATTCAATGCCTCATTTCTACCATCTTCTTGAACCCAGAGCAGCAAAAACATTTAGAGAAGCCATATTTGTGGTTTACACATTTTCACTACAGAAAACCAGAACATTACAACAAGATGAGACATACTTCTGTGTATCTCCTACATAGTGAGAAATATATATATATATATACAAAATGCCATGCCCTTAAATCAATGATACTATTATCAATTACTTTGATTAATCCATCTTTAAAAATAGCTCAAATCTTATTGCAATGTGGTTTTTCTGATTTTCACAAGGAATTCGATATGGGGTAAATTTGTTTTTATAAAAGTGCATGTCTGCCCAAAACCTTGTCAGTGCGCTTTTGTACATAAATCATGTGTTAATTGTGTTATTGAACCTGTCTGGTTTAAATTTTTGCATTTCATTCAGTCAACGGCTTCATCAATGAATGTGTGTTAATAAGTTAAGACAACTGTAATAAAAACCAAGATATGCTGCTGAACACATGTAGTCTGACTGTTTGAAAGGTGTTAGGAGTATACTGTACCTCAGGCGTCCCCCGTGGTGTTCTCCCCTGACCTCCAGTGAGAGTATACCTCAGGCGTCCCCCGTGGTGTTCTCCCCAGACCTCCAGTGAGAGTATACCTCAGGCGTCCCCCGTGGTGTTCTCCCCTGACCTCCAGTGAGAGTATACCTCAGACGTCCCCCATGGTGTTCTCCCCAGACCTCCAGTGAGAGTATACCTCAGGCGTCCCCCGTGGTGTTCTCCCCAGACCTCCAGTGAGAGTATACCTCAGACGTCCCCTGTGGTGTTCTCCCCTGACCTCCAGTGAGAGTATACCTCAGACGTCCCCCGTGGTGTTCTCCCCAGACCTCCAGTGAGAGTATACCTCAGACGTCCCCCGTGGTGTTCTCCCCAGACCTCCAGTGAGAATATACCTCAGGCGTCCCCCGTGGTGTTCTCCCCAGACCTCCCGTGGGAGAATACCTCAGGCGTCCCCCGTGGTGTTCTCCCCTGACCTCCAGTGGGAGTATACCTCAGGCGTCCCCCATGTGACACACTGAAATTTAATTTCTGAATCTCTAATATTAAGGTCACTAATTATTTTGACATCGCAATGTAGGAAGAAATAATTCAACCAAGAAAAATATTTTAGTGAGAAACTAAATATCTATCATTTCCCCAGAGAAATAAAACATACCGATTCGAGCAGGAAATTTTTCTAGTAGTAAACAAAACGTGAAAAATTGACAATGTATTTCATAATGAGGTTTCCAGGAAAATCTGTGAGAGAATCCAGGAAAAGGGTGGAGAATCACAATTCTCTCTATCCCAAATTCATTAACTAAAATAATGCCTTTTACCAATAATTGAATACTTGAATTTTCTTCTAATGATGCGGCTATTCTTGTAGCATTGTAGTCTATGCTGCCGATACCTGCAGCTCGTACAGGTGTATGGATGTATGGGGGAAAGGCAGAGCTTTCTATTTACATGAAGCACCATGGTACCTGCAATTTAATTGGCAGGTATTTAAGAATGTAATATGGAAATGTAAGATTATTCCAGAGATTTATATCTTTCAGATTAATGCATTCTGTTGTCAGGGACCATGCTCATGTTAAAATGGTTTTAATTTTAAATTCAATTCATTTCAATTCAATTTATTTTTATATAGTGCCTTTCCCAGCAGTCCATCACATAAAGTGTTAAATAAGTGTTTGTTTGCTTCTCCAGCTAGTAGATGAAGCATACATCAGTAGAGTGGAATTGGGTGAAGTAGCATCTGTCTCAGTAGTAATATATGTACTCGTAAAAATTCAATAGATTTAAATGGTACATTTCAGGGTTATTCAAATCACGGTCCTCAAGGTCTGAGCACTGCTGGTTTTCCAGCCTTCCTTTACCTGTGAGCCAGGTGTGAAGCCTCTGGCCAATCAGAATCAGTAATTATTAAACTAACTACCTGGGAGAACTGAAAACAAGGCCTGGATTTGGAATCGAGGTCCAGATTTGAAGAACCCTGGTATATGTGATGATGGCTAAAATACTTTTGATAACATCTTACTTGCAGATATACTTTAGCAATGTGTACCAAACTATCTAAAGTATGTTTCTTTTCATGATGTTTCCTTGTAGTCTAGCATCTTCTCCTTTGAATAAACTCCGCCGCCACTGAAGTCCCAGACAGACCACAGCATAGTGACTGAAGGCCGAGCTTCGCTGTATCAGACATGTGTCTGTGCAGAGCGCACGCCAACTCTTCACTGCTAGAGACTCTCCCCTCTCAGGAGATCCTGCATAAAAATTACACTCTGGTTACATTGTGATTATTTGGTTGGCCGATTACTGCTTGACCACAAAACCCTTAGGCATGTCTGAGAGTCCCGTTGGTTTGCCCAGAAACATACCATTGGTAACGCGGTGTTACGCCCATCCGTGTTTGAGTGCAGCCACAGAGAAAAAACACATGGCTGAAGTTAATATACAGTACAGCTCTCACAGGAAGTCTACGGACTCTTGCTTACTTCAGTGAAAATATTGCAGATTGACTGGTTTTATGACAAAAATCATTTCTTTATTCATTAGTTTACAGAAAATATATACCACAGTTAAAACAACCAATAATTTAAAATATATATATATATATATTTCAAGTACTGTAGTAATACATTGAAACCTAAATTATAGTTCTAAAAGAGATGTTCTGAGTTAAACAGTTAATTGACATATAGTTCCATTATAGGTTTTTAATTAGTAACACCTTGGCAATAACATAAGACATCAAACTTTTGTGTAGTGTCCCTTTGGAAGCCAGTGACTACATTTGCAATTAATAGCAAAATGGCAAGAACAGAATTGAATGATTCAGTCAAAAAAATTATTACCCCTAATAAAAATGAAATCTCTGCACAGAAGAGATGTGCAAACATGGTAAACATTGCTTGTCAATCAACTTTTGTAATGAAACCAATAATTGTGCATCAATTTTAGGAAATCGAGCAAGCGTTCCAAAACTTTTATGAGCATTGTTCATCCTGGGGCTCCTCGTCGGATCAACCTACCACTACTGCTTGGCTTTTTCAAACCCAGAGACGGGATACAGGCATTTGATTAATGTATCAACAGTTTGCAAAATGGCAGTACTTATTCCACTGCAGTGACTTTCCAAGCTCCTATGCAGATAAGTATCAATACTTGTCATGCTTAGAAGTATGCAAATGAAAGTAAATCCGGCTCTGTCATTGAATGTAGGTAGTAATGAGATGGAGAGATTACATTCTTGTTGACCACATGAGTACAATGCTAGGAGAAACCACTGGAACCTGGAACTCTAATTTCTCCTCCATTTCAACTCTACATGAAACATCAATTCCGATATTTTACTGAGATCTTCAGTAAATCTTCAGCTGATCTTTAGTAATCTCTTGTGTAATTTTTTCACATAATCCCATGAAGCAGTGGCATCTCTGGTGATGGAATATCACCAATACGGATAATAACTGGCCGTCTGTCGTTGTCGTTCCTTGTCTAAATTTTGGTGTTCTCCTGCCATCCGTGTGACTGTGTATACGTTCTCTGCCACGCCTCCGCTTCCCTCCTATGTGATAGGCCTCGATTCTGAACAGCTGGGCCTCCGGAGCACATCTGGATCCAATGTTGCTGTGAGTTCCATCTGAGGTCAGCCTAGTGGTTTGGGCTAACATAGGGCTTCAGAATCGCTGTGTCACAAGAATTTGATCAGGACCGCTTGCCTATTTCTTTCCCACTCATTTTTTTCAGGCCGTCGCGTTACACAGGTTCACTAGTGTTATGGCGTCTGCTTCAGCCCAGTTTTGCAGAAACAGCATGAACAGTCCTAGTAAAAGAATTGGAAATTTTAACTAAGTAGGTCTGGGTTTAGAGAATGCCTTACTTCACAACTCATCATGTTCAACTAGATTGCACACTACAGAAGAGGATGGAATTCTAACGCGGAAATTTAGCTAAAACTAAAACCAGATTAACTCAATAAAATACTAAGCCTAATTAAAATATCAAAATGCTTCTTTTTATCAATAGCAAGATACAAAGGAAAAAATGAACTGAAATATACCATGACAGTTCAAAAAAGATCAAAGGATAAATGTCTTTAGGTTTTTCGGATTTTCCTGACTAAACATCAATGTAGATAGATCCACCTGCCTGTTCAAAGCCACCATTTTGCCTGATATTCTCTTCTCTTTGTTCTCATTTTGCATCATTCACAACCTTTTGCCTGCTTTCTGCCATAGGAGCTGAGGCACTTTATGACAGAGGCACACTTGCCCAACACTATGGTGACCATACGTGTCTGGGGATCGGAATATTAATGAGTTTTCATCTTCACAGACCAATCAGGTGTTCTTCTCTCAAGAATATTAATGAGCTTTCATCTTCACAGACCAATCAGGTCTGCTATTCTCAAGAATATTAATGAGCTTTCCTGAACCCCTCCCCCCAATCCTCCCCCGTAAAACAAAAATTTGTGTGGTAACCTTACAGTTAACTCTCATTTTACAATCTACACACGTTTGACACTATATATGTATATAAAAGTCTTTTTCAAGGTTACAAAATGCTGCGTGACACGTGGGGATGTGCACGTCCTTTAATTTTGAAGTGAACGTGTGCGCGAGCCTTGCAAACGCTGTGTGATGACACTGAGTGGCTGCTGCATATTGAAGATTCGTACCTTTTCCTTCACTTGGTACTCCACTGTAACTTTGGGTCATGCGCACTGCAGAGCTAAACTCGGAGAGACCGCCGACTTTTAAAAAACCACCCGGACGCCTCGATGGGGGCCCAAAAAGGGGGCGTGTCCGGGGAAACCCGGATGTATGGTAATGGTGATTATACTAAAACGTATTAACAGGCTTTATGGAAGTCAGGGGCTTTCTCTGTAGAAAACAAGGACAGATTCTTAAATGCTTTAAGGTGAAGTTCCACAGGGGAGCGTAGATGGTGAGTCAGTGTTAAAATCGCCAGCTCTCTGAGAACTTAGACAGCCCATTCATCATTGTCACTAAGACCTAGGCTGCATGAGGAACGTGGCCTGGATCTCACAGCCTAAACAGCCATCAGAGAGGACTACAGAGCCAAAGCAGTCATATACATTACGCATCACCAGCTACAGTCTAAGGTGAGGATTTTGTGTGGTTTTGTTGATTCTGCAAATTTTTTCTTAAAAGGAGCATTGAGATGGATCAGTGGAGACACACATCTGTTTTGTAGCCCTGTTAGTATAAAATCTAGTATTTTGTGCCATTGCAGTATTTAAGACATGTACATCAGCAAGATAAGTCTATGTGCCTCTGATCACCGGTGGGAGCCCCAGCCCGATAGAACAATCACTGTCTGTGGGCCCTTGAGCAAGGCCCTTAACCCCCAGCTCCAGGGGCGCAGCGTGTTAGCCGACCCTGCGCTGTGACCCCCAGGCTATGGAGACCATGAAGGTGCATTACAATGTACCTGTACTAGTGTTTATGCAAATAAAGGATTTATAATTTTCATTTTATTTGCAACTTACATGAGTATTATCTTTTAAAATATTACTTTCATTACCAATGGTAGGCTGTTTTGGCCACTATCGGTGTAGACCTGGGAATACGGCAAAACCAATTTTAATCCAATTGATGAAAGTCCTTAGGAGTGGAAACAATTGCTGAGTAGGACGTAGGACTGTCGTTTCTTATCAGTCACTGACCATTTTAATCTGCTTTCTACCAATTAGTTTATCACTTCCCATATGGTTAAACTGCAGAAGTGAGGGCCAGTTGGCACAGAAAGCAGGCGGCACAGTGATGGACATGTCAACGATGAGTCGCTGGAGTTTTCCCTCAACGAGATGCTTGGAAATCAGAAGACATTTTTGTAGGCTTCACTTTTTCATGTGACGGTCAGCATCTGGGCAGCTTTCACGGCAGATGCACCCTCGACGTGTGGTGGCCGTCGTACTTCAGGTGACCGGCTCTTAAGCCTGATCCAGTATAGTACATCCTAACTAAGGATAGGCCTACATAGCTGATGGCAGCGGGGCTCTGCTGCAGAAGATACCATCTACATCTCTAAAAAAATTGTTTTGGGGGAGTAAGTGTTATTATTTCAGGGAAAGAGTTTTGAAAGGGGAGGATGGTGCAAAAACAAAAGTAGAAAAGAGATAAAAACATTACTGTATTATTAATGCATATTGTACCAATATATATATTTTTCTTTAAAATCAATACTTGGTTAGCTTGCTCTCTCCTTTTCATAATTTGTACTTTAAATCAAAATGCAACTCGCTTTATAGGCTGGCCAATGCTGACCCCAAGTGGTCAGAAAAGAAACGTGTTTTTGATTCAGTCGTTTTTAATTTGGCCGTTTTTTTCAGTTTTTTTTTTGTTTTTTGCTTTTTCGCTGCTGCTTATTTGTAGTTGTTCTTGATGTCAGTATTATTTTTTTAATCTATTATTCATTTTCGCATTTATTTGTTTTATGTAGCAAAATTATTTAAAAATATTAAAATATTAAACATGCCAAGTAAACTGTAGCCTTCTTACTGTATTCCCTGCAGGCACTCCAGTTTTAACCCTATCTGCTTTGTTATTAACAATGCTTTAGTGTGGATCCATCGCCAGGATTTCTCTTATATGAATGAAATTCTGTTCCTGCTACTGCAAAATGCCTAATTGGCTGGAATTTGGCCATGGCCATGGCCAGACATAATTTTGAATTAATACTGTAGAGTTTCAAAGGAGCAGAACCTTGCAGAGGAGGTATGGAGAGCAATAGATGCATCCATAGCAATTTAGCTTATAGAGGATGATTTATAGCACTGCAGTCTGTTAATGGCTCCGACCATGACTTCAGTGTCTCATGAGAGATGGCACCTGACTGGCTGTGCATCGTCAGCCAAGCCTGCCACTGTCCATCCGGCTGCTCATTTCCAAAGGCAGAAACGTGGGCGTCTCTACGTTACTTGGGGCTCCTCATAACTGACAAAGATTGTATTCCATTGTATTAAAGGAGAATGCTTTTCAGAGCTGGAAAATAAGCTCCTGAGACCATTACAATTCAGAAGCTACATTTGTGAATGTAGTGAATTCACAATTTTTTTTCACGTCTGTGATTTATTTTGTCCCACTTCAATGTAAAATGCCACTTAAATCAAGGTCATGGATTAACTGCCTCATTTGTCATGTTTTTTAATGACATTTTCATCACTGCAATGTGGTTCAATGGGGCTCACTGCTTTAAATGCACTTACTGTGACATATTTTAGTAGGTGTATTAGTTACCAATTTCTAAACAAACAGAACTGTACTGTACACATTGCATAAATTAAAAATTGCCTTGTGGTTTCTTATCTAGACATTTTATATAATATACAAACCATCTAAATTATGTCTTTTTTCATGTCAAGTTGCTACTGTAATTATTTAAAATGCAAAATTACCAGTGAAAAGATTCCAGAGTCACAAAGATGAGTTACAACGTGAGTCAGGCTGGTTGCCGAGACAAAGATGTGCTGCATACCGAAGTCAAGACTTTAAATATTAACGATGCAGTATAGACTTATACTAACATATATTACTGTATGTGTCACTAATATCTATATATTATATGATTTCATGTGATCATCGTCAGTATTGTTTTTGCCCTGTGATCTTTCAACAAGATCACAATCATTTGATTGTTCACAGCCAACTTGTGAGTTTGCCTAACCAAAACCGCAAATGACAAATGCGGCAACGTGAAAGGGGGTACTTCATTTATGCCAATTTTAGTGCTATATAATTAAGCTTTTTGGTTAGAGAACTGTTATGCAGAGGTGCCATATGGGAGGGGGCAGTTAGAACAATTCCAAGAGCCCTTAAGTAACAGGAGCCCTAAAAATTTGCAACAAAATCGAAGTGGTCTGAGTTGGGGGGGCAGTATGATCTGCTTTCATGGGGCCCAACCTCTCTTGTTAGGTATGTCGTTGGATTTTAAATATGAGTAGTCTAGGGCTCGTCAGCAGTTTGAAAATTGGCCATAAATGTTAAAAAAGTCATTAAAAATATAGAAAAATATTAAAAATAAAAAAATATTTAAAAATGCAAAAAATAGTCCAAAACATGAGCTGCATTGGGAAAACAGAAATTACTACCCGTGTTAAATTGGCATCAGTAATGTCATCTGTATTTACCTGTGGATTACAACATGTAAATTTCATATAGGCCTGACAGATATCAATCAATGGAGCCTTAGGGAGGTATGGACACTGACATCAGCATGCTTTGAGAAGTGCCTGCTTTGTGATTCATGTAAACCAAGTTTAATCACAAGGTCGTCGGTTCAAACCCAGCCTCAACACATCTGTGTGGCCCTTAACCCCCAGCTACCTGGGCGCCCCAACAGGTGGCTGCCCTTCACAGACAGCTTACTCTACAAAGAGCAAGTTGAGGGAGGCGTAAAAAAGAATCTCCCCACAGGGACAATAAAGGATCAATATTATTCTTATTATTATTATTATTATTATTAATAAACAAAGGGGGTGCATCCTTGTTGAAAATAAATATACTTCTTTTATGATCATAAAACAATGTCAAAGGGGTAGAAATTTTTAGATTAATATCATTTTAATCATTTAACAATGTTCTTTTTCAAAATAGCAATTACGTTATGTATGTGTTCATAAATTCTTATCAAAATGGCATTCATGGAAAGTGTCACCAAGATCACTATGGTAATTCACAAAAACCAGAAAATCACAAATTCTCAGGCAGGATATGTGTCCAACATATATAGGATGTATATGTATGTTTATTGAATAGCGAGGATAAAATGAAGACATGTATGTCATGTAACTTTCTTTTTGTGACAATTTTGTTCTTGGGATTCACTTGTTAGCCTAGGAATTCTCCCAAGCATAATGTTTAAGTTTTTTTCGTATATTAACGACTGTGTTTGATAAGTTGATAAGTTTTATAAGTTATTAACATCAGTGGTATAACTCTCTATGAGTATAAACGCTTAATGACAGTGTGGTTACATGCAGGCCTGAGAAGCACTGCATGTTTTTTTTCCACAGTAACTGTTTTAAAATCCAAAACTAACGTAGTTATTTGCAGAATCGGAGCAGAAAAACTTAATCAGTTTGCCAGCCGTTCTGCTGTACTTGTGTCTCTCACTCCTTCTCCGTCTACCAGGTCAAAGAAATGTTCCTTCTCTCCGCTTCTGTCATGGTGTTTCTGGGCTCGTTGCGTGGTGTCTGTGGGGGAGCGTACTATGGACTCAAGCAGCCGGCCCAGCAGCACCAGCCTCTCATGCAGTTACCTCACATGCCCTTGGGAAATGAGGGACTGCCCCCACAGCATTACCTGGGCCAGGAGATGCCACATGTGCAATATGGAAAAGAGGGGCCTGTGCTTCCACAGTATAGGAAAGAATTACCACACTTCTCCATGCATTTAGCCCAAGAGATGCCAGGCAAAGACCAAGGTAAAGGTAAGGATTCCTTACAAATGTCACAAAGCACAGCTGTTTCAGTCTGCCTCTGGGTGTTTGTCTACAAATGATAAGAAGTCATCTACCTTGAACAATAACATATTGATTGAATGAACTGCCTGCATTATGAATTTACTGTTACTGCATTAAAGAACACTACTATTGCTTCCCATCTGAAACATTGTAAGTAAGATCTGAATATTAATGAGAAGGAGGGAATTTTTTTAATTAAAACGATTTGTTAAAGACAGTCAAATAATTTGGATACACCAAGTGGTGTGACAGATGACCCGGCTCCCACAATCCCCTGACTTTAAATTTATACGCTCAAAGAGTTCAGGCCAATTTACACTTCACCTTGTGCTTTTGGTCGTCCACATTTTTTTGTCTGGCGGAAATTATGCGTGTTCGTGTGCAAGATAATTGACTAGGTACTTCCAGTAGGTGGCAGCGTGGACTTTCACAGAGCAGAGGTCAACCCAGAAAGAGTAGACGAAGTAGAATTGTTGCAGTAGTTATGGTGAGCAGCTGTAAAAGGAGGTGGTAACTACGTATCTAATTTTTCATACTATTCAGGCATTATACCATGATATATGATATCTTCAAAGCAACAGTACTCCAGCATTTGTGGGGGGGGCGGTGTCCCAGCTAATTTTGTCACATGGATTTCAAAATACTGCAGTAAACCATGTTAACTTAAAACTTCCCTAAGCCTAGCCCAAATGATTCTAAAACTGTTTATAAGAAGCTCACTCATTATACTACACTACACTTGCGTTTGTGTACAGTACAGTATCAAGTGTAGTATGAACAAAAGCTTCTACGCACAGAACTGTCTGCAGAACGAAAGCGCTCATGGAAAAATGAGGTATGAACTACGCTTAGGAACAAGGTAGCCAGTTTTTGCCCAGAACTGGTAGAAACTCCTTCAGGATTGTTGAAGAATTATTCCTGGGTGGCTACATCTAGAAGCAGGTTAAAAGAATACCAGGGATCTGCAATGCTGTAATCGAAGAAAAAGGGAGCGATATCGAAGAGCATAAAATCTGAGAACAGTTTGAGATGTTGCACACGACTCTTAGTTATTACTTAATTGACTCAAGGGCTTTTAGTATAAGGTGAATAATTTAGTTCAAAATAGAGACAAATGTATTAAAGCAGGTGTGTCCTGAGTTTTGACTGGTACTTTAAATCAATTAAAGCTAAAATACTGAAAATTAAAAAATCTGTAATGAATGTATATATCCCCTTTCTGAAAAAATAAAATAATAATAATAATAATTTTTACAGGTAAAGCGATTCTCAAAGGGGAAAAAGGACTTCCAGGAGACACTGGCCCCAAGGGTCCTCCTGGACCTCGGGGCCCCCCAGGACTACCTGGCCATGGTCTACCAGGTCCACAGGGGAAGCCAGGTCTCCCTGGTCCCCAAGGATATCCTGGCATAGGCAAGCCAGGCATGCCAGGAATGCCAGGAAAACCAGGAGAAATGGGACTGCCTGGACCAAAGGGTGAGCTGGGTAATGTTGGTGGAGAAGGACCAATGGGATTGCCAGGGCCTCAAGGTCTTCCTGGACCTCCAGGACTGCCGGGCGTGGCAAAACAAGGGGGCCAGGGGTTTCCAGGACAGCCAGGTCCCCGTGGGGAATCTGGTCATAAGGGTCTCAATGGATTACCAGGCCTACCAGGGCCTAAAGGGGACAAAGGAATTGGTTTACCCGGATTACCAGGACTTAAAGGTCCGAATGGGCCCCCAGGGCCACCAGGTCAAGTAGGACTCCCTGGAGTAGGAAAACCGGGTTTGAATGGGCTCCCAGGGGCACCTGGAGTTTCAGGAAAACCAGGTCCTCCTGGAGAGCCAGGGGTTTCAGGACCACCAGGTGAAAGGGGACCGCCTGGGCCAACAGGATTACATGGTATTGCTAAACCAGGCCAAGATGGGCTGCCAGGCCAACCTGGATTTCCTGGAGGAAAAGGAGAACCAGGCCCACAAGGTTTACCAGGTGCCCCTGGCTTACCTGGATTTGGGAAACCAGGATATCCTGGCCTCAAAGGGGACAAAGGACTGGGTGGCTTACCTGGTGCTCCTGGCGCAAAGGGTGAAAAAGGTCATGGAGGCTTTCCAGGGATGGCTGGCCCCCCGGGACCCATTGGAGTTCACGGCTTGCCAGGGCCAATGGGGCCACCTGGAGGTCTTGGCTTCCCCGGTCTAAAAGGAGAATTTGGCGCCAATGGGCTGCCAGGGCAAGCAGGGCCTCAGGGTCCACCAGGACCCCCTGGGTTACCAGGTCAGCCTGGATTACCAGGAGAGGAGGGACAGCCCGGACCACGTGGTTTTCCTGGACCACTAGGCCCGAAAGGGGAAAATGGGCACAAAGGATTACCGGGACCTCCTGGTGCCCCTGGATTGCCTGGCATCAAAGGTGAAGCGGGATTCCCCGGCGCCCAAGGTGCCCAAGGTCCAAAGGGTATCCCAGGACTTATGGGTCCTGGTGGCCCATTCGGGCCTCCAGGACGTCCAGGTCCCAAGGGAGAAATTGGACCAGCTGGCCAGCCTGGCCTCCCTGGTGAGGGAATTCCAGGGATCCAAGGTCCCTTAGGACCTCCAGGAAAACCTGGTCCAAGTGGGCCTCCTGGTCTACCTGGCAGACCAGGACAACCTGGGCCACCTGGACCCCCTGGACCTCCAGCACAGGAACCCGGCATTGGGCGAGTCCAGCCTGAGATGGGTCTTGATCTGGAAGGAGCCAAAACTTTACCACAGGGTTACAAAAAGGGAAAACATGGAGGAGACTTTATGGGTGTAAATGGCCTAGATGTGCCTGCGTTCACAGCTCAGTTAACAACACCTTTCCCTCCTGTGGGAGCTCCAGTGGTATTTGACAAGGTTCTCTATAATGGAGGTCAGAACTACAATGCACAGAGTGGCATTTTCACCTGCAACATTCCTGGTATTTATTACTTTGTTTACCACATCCACTGCAAAGGAGCCAATGTCTGGGTGGCTCTTTTCAGGAACAATGAGCCTGTTATGTACACATACGATGAGTATAAAAAGGGTTTCCTAGACCAGGCTTCAGGGAGCGTGGTGCTCCCCCTAAAACAAGGGGACACGGTCTACATCCAGCTTCCATCAGAACAAGCAGCTGGACTTTATGCTGGCCAATATGTCCACTCATCTTTCTCTGGATATTTATTGTACCCAGTGTAACAGAATTTTGAAAAGGAAATACAATTTTGTTATGGTTTTTAAGGTTTTGAAATCAACAGTGACAAGTGGGCAAGTTGTGCCAACTCCTACCTTCCAGAAACACATCGGAATGTCAAGGTACATACTGCATATTCAACTTTTAAAGGTATGATACAGAGTAGAAGACCACAATTTCTTGTTTGCAAAACAAAAATAACCTAAGTAAAACAATTACTTGACTACAGGAACATATTACAGACCAGCTTAATATTTATTTTGAAAGCAAGCATTAGTAGTTTTTCAATGACAAATAGCTCAAAATAGCTTATTTATGAACATATTTGACACTTGTTTTCTAGTTTTGTTGCAGTGAAAATAAGACTTCTTATTTTCAAATATCTTGCCTTTTTGTTTGTTTGGAAATGGCAGCGCCCCTCTAAAAAAAGATTTCCGTATTTTTAACAAATGGGAAATGTTACATTTTCTAGTACCAAACTATTTTCATAACCGCAGTGTGGGTCTCCTGTGAAGCAGGCTCCTATTCCATGATCTAAAGTCAAGGACGGCTCCAGCTAAAGGAGGAATAGGCAGTTGCCTTGGTTCTGCAACTTTCCAGTGCCAGTAACTTCCACAATTCTAATAGAGGAATTGAAATGATCAACAGTGTTCTTGGTAGGCGGGGCCTCCCAAGTAAAGATTTGCCTAGGCCCCCTTAAAAGGTAGAGCCAACCCTATTCAAAGGTTTATAAAATGTTTATATCTTCCACATACTCTTTTACGTAGGAATAGTACTTTAATGGTCCTTTAAAGTGCACTAGACTCGGGCTGGTTACATGCGTGACAGAAGCATTGAGAATGGCCAGTTTTTTTCACTTATCAGTTAAAAGCAGAGGCAGATACAAAATATCTACATGATGAATGATGAGCAGTTCAGAAGGAAATTGTTCATTGCCGCTTACTTGTACTGAGGATCGTTTCTTGGACGCCGAGCTGAAAAAAATTACCGCTGTGATTCCCATAATACAAAGCTGACCAAAATGTTTCTGTCAATAGTGTAATTCATGTTTGACTACTGATTACCTGAGTTTTTATATGTGCAGAAAAGCAGAATAAAGAATGTAAAGAGAAAGGGGGCAATTTGAAATCAATGTATACTTCTTTTGTTTTGTTTAGTTGTCCTGACAATGGAGTTAAGTATATAGCCACGTGAAATCAAGTGCGGGCGATGTGGTGGTTTAGACAGCACTATTGCCTCACATCTCCTGCCCCTACTCTGTGTGGGATTGTTTGCATGTTCTCCCTGTGTTGTGTGGATTTCTTCTGAGTACTATTCAGAAATGGTTGATGTCTCTAAATTGCCCATTGTATGTCTGCCCTGTGACGGACTGCCATCTTGGCCAGTTGATCCCTGGCCTTGTTCTGTATGCTACCTGGAATAGTTTCCAAGCCCCTCTGCCCAGGATAATTGGATGAAATGCACAGTTTTATGGTCTTTTTTAATAAAGAAAAAATACTTCTTGTAACATACCTGTGGTTTCATTACATATTGACTCAATGTTACACATTAAATGAAAGGGTTTGTAATACAAATGTTAAAAGACACAACTTAGAATAAAAATGTGACAGCAAACCCAAGTGAAAGTCCCAAGTGTATAAGCTGATACAGTGGTACCTTGGAAGACAGACTTAATTTGTTCCAGAAGGCTGGTCGAGTTGTGATTTGGTCGAGGCCCAAGTTAAATTTCCCCCTGAGAAATAATGTATTTATGAATGAAATGAATTTCATTTGTTCCAGACCCCCAAATGATTGCCTATTTAAACCTGTCTACTTACCTATCTAATGCTAAAAAGCATTAACAATCAATACAAAAGTAATACACACATGAAAAGCACATACAAAAGCAATAAACAAATAAATGACAATTGATGAGCACTTTACCAGTATTGATGTGAGCTGATGGCAAACTGGAAGTGGCAGGTGGAGAAGAGGAGGCATCGAGGGGTTATTGTTTGGAAGGGGAGACGCATCTCGATCTGTACACGTTTTAGCAGGTCTGTCTTTTTTTGTCGTGTTCCAAGTTTTTGTTCAACTTGTGGCTAGATTTTTCTCAAGCAACTCCTTCGAGGTCCGAATTGGTAGAGTTGAACGCATCTTGACTCATACAAATTTTAGCAGGACGGTCACGTTCCAAGATTTACATCGAGGTCCAGAAAAAAAAATCAACGTCCAAGTTGGTCGAGTTAAGAGGCATTCGAGTTCCAAGGTTCTACTGTACATGTGTCTGCTGGGCCTCTTATGGAACAATAGCTTACCAAACCAAATCATCGAAATCAGACAGAATAGTTTACCGTTGTGAATAGGATTATGTGCCTGTAATCAGATGGTTGCCGCTTCAAATTCAATGGCAGGCACGGTGATGTCATTGTTGGGCCCTTGAACAATGTTGGGTCCTTTATCGCAGTTGTCCCAGGGACCATGGCTAACCGGGCTCTTTGATCCTCACTGTCTTATTTAAAAAAAAAAAAAAAAACTTACATTTCTGAATGCCCAAAGTCGAAGCTTGCTGGGCAAACCAGCACATTTTGTTTGCAAAATGCTTTAATGCTCAAAGAAAATTAAACACCTGCCACAAAGCACATGACTAAACAATACAACTTGTCATAGAGTACAAAAGTTCTTTCAACCTATCACTAAACAATGGTACAGTAACTTCAGACTCAACCAATTCAGCCATAATTTGTGCTGTATTCATTTGCTATGCATCAAAACTTCACACAGTGCCTAAAGCAAGTAAACTAATTACAGAATGGATTTCATGCATTGCTCTTAGTAAAGGTGGCTATTACAAAAATAACCAGCTCTTGCACTTTTGTTTTTTTTTTTCGAATTTGCACTTTGAAACATCTTTTGAAAATATGGAGAATATTGAATTAGTGTAAGGAGGTATTTATGCATTTGCTCTTATCAGCTGATGGCTCTGTTCCCATTACTGACGTTGTCTAGGAACTGCACACCTTAAAAAGTTATCAAATCAGTATTTTCCAACCCAGCCCTCAGAAATCCACACACGGTCCAGTTTTTGGCACCCAGTGACAAGCCAGACAGTCCCCAATTTTGATACCTCCCTACTGGGAGTTTGGAGGGAGCAAAAACATGGACTGTATGCAGTAACACTGCGTGACTGGGAAACACTGTATTAAAAGTACATAAGGTTTAGTTGCTATTCACATACCTTTTCTATTTCCCGTTTTATGATTCTATGCCTTGCTTAAGGGCTTAACACTGATGACTACTCTATCAACATTGGGATTTAAACTCACAACCTTTTGACTACAGACATAGAGGTCTAACTTGCACCACATACCCCCTCATAATGTGCATTATAACATGCGTTTGAAAGCACAACTTACACGCTACACCCACCCCCACCAAAAAGAGCAACAATTTTCACACCAAATAATTGAAATAAAATCTTTATTTCTTTTTCATATTCTCAAAGAAATGCTCACTGGATTTAGTCCAGTCAAATCTCATAATTAGCCCACATGTTCTTGTCAGCATCACATTGGCTGCCGTCTCTTATATGATAGGGGGAAATAAGGAAATACCACCCACTGGCACATCATATCCATCCCTGGCTAATCTATGTACCATAGATTTTAGTAAAACACAGCAGTCATGGCATGTTTGGAAGCTTGGATGAAGATGAGCAATCTGATATGGTATGTGTCAAAATGATTTATAATGAGGGCCAGCAAGGCTGCCCATGGTGGACCCCAGCCTTATGCTCGACACTGCCTGGCCCAGACTCCAGGTCCCCCTGCAAGCCACACCAGGATAATAGGAAGTTGGGTGGAAATAAAATTAATGTAACTATCATTACTTTTCTAGGCAATTAAAACGAGTAGTTAAGCGAGCGAATAAATAAGTGATTCACTGAAAATTGTAATTTCCACTTGTGATTTTGCAGGAAGTACGTCATAGTACCGTTATTTCCGAGTGCTGGGGGAAAAAAATTCAAACGCTTCCGGGTTGTTCATGCCTAAGGGGGGCGAAAGGCATATCGCTGCGATTGCAAGGTTTTTTTTTGGATCAAGTCAGCTAGAAATTAATACTGTCGCTACTTGTCCAACATACTTCGTTTTATTTTTCTAAATCTCAGTTTTCCTCAAGCGACAGCAAAACGTAGGTATCTCCTGTTCTGTCAGCGAATCTGATTAGCAGTTAAACCGTAAGGATACGGGGAGATCTCGCACGCCCGTGATTAAATGAATGAATGTGAGCCTTTTTATGGATAACAAAATTTAGGTTAAAACAAACTTGTATGTGGGGATCAGGCTAAGATTGTTGATAATACACGTTTAACTAAATGTCCGTGCTTTTTCGTGCTAACATCGCAAAGACAGGTGCTGCATGCAATATGGCGATTAAAGTATACTGTATATAGTCGGCAGCTGTGATAACTTGTGATCTGAACTGCTTGTACAGACTTGTACACGTTATCATTTTATTTATGCAGCCGGAATAGATCCTGGTATCTGCGCCTGTTTTTCAGATAGTTACGAGAAACGATTTAATAAGGCAGCATTAAATGCATCGTATATCCAGGACTATTGTATTCATATTGTCTTCTAGATTCTGTTTCTAACGTGCACGGAATTACATAGGGACAGCCATTTTTCTTGTATGTTCAAAATTTCGCTTAACTTTTTCATCTTGCATATCCTTGTACAATGTGTGACATTAACGCGTCATTTTTTTGCGTTTGACTTAAGTGCGGAGCAGACTGTAAAATGTGGAAGGTCGCTGACATCAGGTTAATTTGAAATAAACTAGAAATCGTATTTTTATATATTTAAGAAACCGTTTTTATTCCGAAGCGTGCATGATGCAAAATACGGAGACTATGGCGTAAGACATGTATCTATAATATGGATCGTTGGCATTAAATAGGGTGTTCGTATTATGTAGCTAAACAACCCTATAGCCAAGTACTTCTTGATCCCGACTAGGATAAGTGGATGGATGGATGGA
>JAODKF010000040.1:14503839-14523501 GCA_026779585.1 Mormyrus proboscirostris
GTATGCCCGTTGGGGAGCCAAGTGGTAAAAGTACAAATATTAACAAATAAAGTGTAACTGCACATAACGCTGATACATTTGTTTGTTGGTTTGTTTACATCAGAAATAAATGATCAGTGAAAGGTCAGTTGTTCATGAGGTATGCAGAGTTTGAGTTCTCCTCCATCACACAACGTCCCAGCTCTATTTTTATTTTAAGGTTCTGCTGCAGTATTCCGTCCAGGGTGGAGTGATACAGACCAACCCCAGTTTTAGGTGGTCTTGTCATCAGCTCAAGATCCGGCCTTCGGGCCTGTATGGATTTTAACAATGGCTTGTGGCACTGGACTCTGATTCGACTCCCGTCGTGATCCAGTTTTCCTGGTCCTGGTACATGGAGTATATGTAAACAGGCTAGCAGTGTAGTAGCGTGAAGTGCTTCGAATGGGGCTCTGTGTTTTCCAGACCACAGGGGTTGCTGGTGACAGACCATGCCTTTGCTGCCAGCCTTGCAGTGAGGAGTTCCCTCCCTGCTCCTCACCCCCCTGCCCCCCCCCCAAACTCCTAAAAAAAGTCATGTCTATGAAGATGCAGTCATGGTGATTTACACGTGACATCACAGCTGCAGCACTGAAGTTCTCGCTTCATTAATCCTGCTTTACCAGAACAGAATAGTTAGTCCCACTGGTGGTGGGACCTTTCGTTAAGCAGGGCCCAGCTACACCCACCCCCCAGCCCATCTCTTGGGACCACAGGGCAAAGCAGAGCACTGTGATCCAGGGCTTGGGGTACTGTTTTCCAAATCTTTCTGAATGTTTGGTTTTGAACCACCTAACGATAACATTGACGTGGATCCAGAAGCCTAGCTGGCCTGAAAAGGCTCTTTTACCAAATAGAGGAGCAAATGTTTTTTAATACAAGGGTTTCTTTTTTTAAAACAATACTTCATCACTGTCACTCTAATATTGTTGAGATTATTTTTTTGAACAGAACAGGTGGGCAGGGGTTAAGAAAGTTGGCAAAATAAAAGGAAACTCTTTGACCTCGAAGCTGAGTAGTCGTCCCAGCCTCCCCCTGGGTGAATTGGGAGAAGCCCCCATACCATGCAAATTGTATTCATGGCCTGCTCTTCTCATCCTGTCCACCGTGCCCAGCGATGAAAGCTCTAAATAATAGGCATATGCAATGTGTATATGCATAGGAATTTGGCTGCGTGCTGTCGACTTGAACCAAAGCAAAACTGGCACACTAGAAAGAATGCATGAGTATAGGATCAATGCATAAACAGATCAGTCTTTGACATGGGCAGCGTCCAAAACAAAGCAAATTAATGGGGAGAATCTGTTTTCCTCTTCACTGTAATTTTTTTTAAGAGGTCATTTTTCCACAATGTGACGTTAGCAGAGTTTGCAAGTGCAATGACACGGGGAGGTATAAATTATCTGAATCTGTTCTTCTCACCACCACTCTTATTACAGAGTAGGATTCCTGAGTATTTAGGTGAAGTTTTGGCCTTACTGGTGCTGGGAGCTTTTGCCTTTGGAGCCCTAATGAAACATGATTAGATGGGGCATAAAAAGTAGGCTGTTGCTGCTGAGTAGGAGCAGTTTGTATAGGCTCTCTTCATAGAGCCCTTTCGCAGTTTGCTTTTAACTCTGTGCCAGCTCTTCACAGCAGAACTGGATTTTTGATGGTAATAAACAGTGTTGAGCAATGCATTCTGGGAATGACTAGGCTTGATCTGTCAGGTGTCTCTGATGGAGGTTCTCCCGCTACTCCCCAGGTTGCGGCTTCCTCCCTGCAAAGCACATGGTTGGTTTGCTTGAAGAAGCAGCAATCTTATTGTTGCCTTACCCGAGGGCATAACTTGACTGGCCCAGTTTATCTTGGCTGACAGTCTTCATATTTTGTGAATCTACCTAATGTCACTAGAAGAGGGATGCTTGCTTTTTCTTATTTTAAGAACACTGAATTAGATTAATTGTTAGATTAATAGATTACGCTTTCAATGAATAATATCACTAGGGTGTTCTCAGTGTTGGACGCATGATAATTAAAAACAGGCATTCAGGTGGACGTTATTTAACCTGTGATATTTATGCACCCGCTGACATTCTGCTGTTGCTTTGCAGATTCCTGCCGTTTCTTGCTTTCTGTTTTCTCCTCCACTGTCCTCTCTTTCCATAATGTTTCTTGACTGTGACTTTCCTTGTCCTGCAGTGAACGGACAGCCCAGGCCCCTGGAGTCCAACCAAGTGAAGTTCCTTCGCCGTGAGCTTTTTCAGCTGCGGGACAAAGTGAACCACATGCTTGGCAGCCTGGAGCCCCCCGTGGAGCAAGGACTTCCACTCAGCACCCCTGATTGTGGTACTTATTGTGATTTTCAAGCCACTTCATTTTAAAGCTTCTTGACAGCATGCAGAGTCAGCCATTTTGTTGTGAGCCTCCTTTGTTTCCATTGGTAGAAGCACCTCTGTAAAGATCTCCCTGTAACAAGTACGCTTTCCTTTCTCATTATAGTAGATTAAAAATTCACAGTTCCCTTATTTTTAATGCACTAATCTTGTCTTCATTACATGATAAAAAAGTCACTTGTCTGGAGGTCTCTTCTGTTTTCTTCATATTCCATTTAGTAATTTTAGATGTTCTTTCAATAAAGCATTCAATGCTGGTCCATGATGAACTGGTTCAGGTGCCCCTCACAAGATATACCTTCTCTCAGGCCTGGACTGGGAATAAAAATCACCCCTGGACTTTGATATCCTGCATAGTACTTTTGCTAACCTGTGAGATAAATTTTGATAGTCCTTGTACTCACCAGCCCACCGGGATAATGGCCGGAATGCCCGACGGCCAGTCCAGCCATGCCTCCTCCTGTATGTGGAATCCCACCCATAGCAAAAAAGCCATTTACTTCCAGTACCTAGGCACCAGAAACCAACTGATTTTCCTCATAAGCTGCTGCTTGAAAGTCAGTTCTGGTTTTTACTTTGGGTCACATCTATAGGACAGGGAGCTATGGCCCTGGTTTGCCACACAGTTGTGTCTTTTTCTGCAAACGGCCAGGTGGATGGATGACCGCGCCAGCAGTAATGTGAATCCTGGGGCTGTGAGCTCTGCTGCTTTTACGATTTGGAGTGCAGAGCTTGGCATGAGCAGGAGTGGCGGTTCAGGGAGGCTATTGTCTTTTTCATGAGCACTAGATGCTTTGACAGATTCCTGTAATCTAATTCCTTTATGGTGTAAGAGAGGCTATACAAAAGTATTGGCCCAAAATATTAGTGCAGCCCCACTATAACCTGAATTTAATACATTTTTCCCACTTTTACCTCCCAAATCGTGAAAATCCAGGGGTGCCGATCACATTGGCCTTTATATAATCTCTGCTCTATAAATCCATCTGGATGGACATTCTTTGTGTCTCTGTTAAACAGATTCATACATCAGAGTGCCGTGATGATTTTTTTTTGCTCCTTTTTTGGCGTTGGCAGTCATGTACTCATGACTTTTTAAATGCAAGCACTGTTATGTGTGTGGAAAAAGCACCTTTTTGTTACACAAAATCCATAAAAGCTATCACACAGAAACCATTTTTCAATTCAGCCCTTAGTCTTTTATTTTTGTGTTTACATTGGCGTTGATTTGTGTGTAATGGCTTATGGTCCTGTAGAAACTGCTGCACATGTAGAATCTTTGTACTGGTGAAAATTTTAGAACTAATTCTAATAAGAACCTGAGGTTTTCTTCGCGCCACATGATTTTAATCAGTAGATGTACTGGGATGAATTCCACATGTTTCGTCATGGACTGATATCCATATAGCTTGTTGTCATATGGTGAGTTATTTGGTGTGTGCAGAAGAGGAAGCAGGTGGAAATTTTTGTGGCCAGTCTCACTTTGTTGAAGTGTTGTAGTTTTTCGAAATACCCAGCATAATTTTCGTATTGTTTTTCATCCATCTGCAATCATCATTGCCAAAAATGTTTCTGCATGCTGTGTCTCTTTTTTTAATCGAAAGCGGTTTTTGCTTTAATATGAATAGTTGTGGTCTGTGACATTGTTCCAGTGGTAATTCCTAACGCCTCTGCATGTTGTCTCTTCGTGCTGTCTATGCTCTTCAGATAGCCGGGAGGGTGAGACCGCAGCCCCAAAACCTACCACAAAGCATCCTGTCCCAGTCAGTGCTGTGAGCATGTCAGCCTTTGACCCTCTGAAGAACCAGGATGAAGTTAGTAAGAAAGTTATCTCTTCCTTTGGGGTCTCTGAAGACCAGGCTTCAGGTGGGTGGTCAGGATCATTCACTGTTGAAGCCTTGAAAGACCCAACCCATAAGGTCCTTATTTACGAGCTCTGTTCATTGTCTCTTATGACGTTTGGAGTAATCCTTTGTATTTAGTGTGGTAGTTTTATGCTTAAGGTTGAAGAAGAATCCTTTGGCAGTCCTCTTCATTGTTCTTGCTGCTTCTGCGTCATTGTTTTGATAGCAAGCCTTTTATCAAACACCTTGAAATGAGGGTGTTCCATTTTGTGTATTTATGTGCTCTCATGAGTCCCTGCTTGTGATTCTACCAAAATGTGGAAGCATTTTCCATTCTTGTCTTTTCTAAGCTGGAACTAAATCTGGCCTGACACACAGCCAAACATCCCCGCAGCACACAGATACAGACATAGTGGCTTGATAGCCTGTCGGTTATCGCACTTCAAGCCAACACGCAGAGTAAACTCAGATGCTTGATTTTTACTCTAAGTAGGGAAGAGTCTCCCTTCCTTGGAATGTAGGGCGAAATTCACTGTAAATGATTTGGAGTCGTTCCTTTTGGAACTTTTGGAAGACATGGAAAAATTTTCTATCACAAGTTTCTAGCTTGTGATAATGCATTGGAATATTGTATGTCCTACACTACGTTATAGGCAAGGTTCTGTGTTGCCTTTGCTGCACTAGCACCATGGAGGAAAGCTGTAATGAGATTGATATGCTTTTCTTTTCAGTTATTTAATTATATCAGGGCTTAAAAAAAGAAAAATGTTATGTGCATTCATCAAAATGGCAAACTGTTTTGCTTATTGTATTTTACAGGATTTGTCCAGGAATCACCCGAGTTCTTCTGAGGTAACAACTGACTTTAATTAAACAGCCTCCCCCCCTTCTATCTCCCAGGAGCCCATGCTGGTGTACCTGAGGAGCACACTCAGCAACCCAGCATGGCCATCTCCTATGCAGTAGTCCAGCAGCCCTCTGCAGCTACTATGGATGGTGAGAGATCACTGTCATCCTCTGTTCAAGAAGAAATGGCTTTATCAGGCCTTTCCTAGTCAAAGAATTTGTGATGATATGCATATTTAACAAAGAAATAAATATTTATCCCAGAAGCTAAGTGTCACGATCGCTGGCGACGAGCAGGCGAGCAATAAAGCAGGCAGGCAGGTAGGAGAACGGGTAACGAGGGTCTTTACTGGGGCAGGGTAACAGATACGAGACATTACATCAATGACCGACGCAAGACTCAGGAGGACATGGACTAATATACACCGGACAGGTTAAACTAAACAAGCAACAGGTGACCACAATCGGGGAATCACACGAGGTAATGAGGTGGGCGTGGCACACGGGAGGATGGTACGGAGCTGGGCGTGACACTAAGGGCACAAGGCAGGGAGTACCCCAGGATGGGCTGCCAGTCCCCTGGATAGCCCCGAGGTTATAGAAGATGGATGGATGGATGGATGGATGGATGGATATGCATATTCATTTTTCTTGTTCCTTACTTTCCACCGTCAAATTCAATGGATATATTGCTCTCCTACAAGCTGTAGTTCATCCATATTCTAGACACACATCCTGGTATCCTAGGCAACATATGGTGCAAGGCAGGAGTACCCTGAATGGGAATGCCAGCCCATGGCAGGCCACATGCTGAGCTGATATTCTCATAGTCATCACATAAATAGAGCAACAGCACGCAGGTCCTCCAGTTGTCATTTAGGTGTAGCAACATGCCAGAAACATAGCAGTGGTGCCGCCTAGATGGCAGGTGAGGGGGCCACCTCTGCTTCACCAGCGCAGGCAGCGGAAAACACCTTCCAGGTGATTGATTGTCCAAGCAGCTGTCTTTAGCTTCTATCATCTCAAATTTGAGCAAACCGGTCACTTTCTTTTAGCCCGTCCACATTTCTCAGAAGAGAAGCATTTGTGACTCATTATCATCAGCATGCACCAGCGCAGAGTTGCAGGGTTTCCAAAGAAGCCGTCTGTTTTTTAATGCTGTAATGGAATAGATTGTGGAGAAATAAGGGCTGTTCTCAGAGATGTTCTTGAAAATGTCCCACCCCCAGTATTTATTGCTTGCATCCAGCTTTTCGTGTGGTTTTGTGTGTTTTTAATTCCATGTTCTGCCGCCAAACTTCACGGATTCCCGTGAGAATGGAGCTGGTGCACTCCGAGCGGTGGTCCTGATTGGCTCTTCACAAATGTGTTGGTCTCAAAGCAGGGCTCCGGATTGGCTCCCTGCTCGTGTGATGATGGCTGTCTGGTGAGAATAGTCGGCCGACTCACGTCAGTCAGTGCCTAACCAGCCCAGACTCCTCTTCCTACAATAACTAATACTGCTGGCGACCACAACTGCGAATGGAATGGACCATGTAGTATTACCCTCCAAGCACTTGGGGAAGAGACCTGAGCTAAGCTTCCGCACCCATAGGTGACACGGATGTTCTGGAGGACATTCACATTGGCACTACACGGGCCAGAAAATACGGAATACTTCAGTAGTTGTATAGTATGGTTGCCAACCCCAGTACCGAGCCGTAGAACACCGGGGGGGGTAGTTAATGGATAAGATTCCCCTTGCTGACGCCCCCCCGATGGTCGCACATTCAGTTCGCATCTAAAAAATAGAAACGACTAGACTGAGCTAGCCAGTCTGCCTTTGCCCACCCCGACCCCCCAGGCTGGGAACGTTAAAAGGCTGGGAAGGTTGTATAGGATTAGGCCTTCGCCCAACTTGAAGCTTTATGACTTCAAGCCTTAAACAGAGAAGCATTACCTGCACTGGCACTGGGTAATTAGAGAAGCAAATGGGCTGAAGTGTTAACATTGTCTTTGATGGTGTAGACCCCGTGTTCTCGAGAGATTCCAGCAGGCAGATGGTCCACAGCCCGGCCTGGGTTCGCTGCCCAGGGCTGCCAGTTGTAAATCCATTCCATCTGACAAACGAATCCCTATTTGACAGATATCGTTTACAGATATCAATAATATTAAATCACAAGCAAATGTGAAACATCAAATACAGTGCATGAACTTCCTCAGCTCAGGTCAGACTTTGGTCTCATAGTGAAACGGCTTGTTTTCATTTTCTCTGAATGAATAGATTTGATTTTTTGGAGAGATTAGTGCTTTTTTAAAAGCATGCAAAACATTCTGAGCAAGACAAATGAGTCTTGTTTGGTTTTGTACAGTCCTCCTGTCTAGTTATACTCTCAGGAGGACCTTTTAAGAGACTGAGCAAAACTTCACTCATGTAATGTGGTTCATTCAGATGCTCTAATTCAGTACAATGTGGTATCTTTTTCTTGTGCAGCATAGAAAATGTTTATTTAGAATGAGTTGCACTGCATTCAGCAAAGATGAGAAAAATACCTTATACCCCCTCTCTCCTATGTCTGCTTACTATCAGAAAGCACTAGAGCTTAATCTTGGTGCATTAAACTGTACAGCCCAGGTTCAGTGAGGGATTTTATAGGTCTCTGGTGATGATGTCTTAATTAGGTTTGTGGCTGGCAATGTTAAGTTGGCCCAGTTTACACTTCGCTGGATTAAGGAAGTAGTCATTTGAAAAGGGAGGGACTGGCTTTATTTTGGTTCCTTGTTCGACCACGGAGTTCGGCTTGTTTATCGGGCAGGTGTTAAGCACTGTGCAAGGCTCATGATTCAGAGGAAGGGTTCATCTGCCTCTAAAATTGATATATGATGTTGTTTGATTTTCTGGCTTCTTGCATCGTGTCTCCAGACCCAGTTCATTCTCTGAAACCTGAGCTCTCCCGGTACACTATATGTATGTTATTATTATTTTCTTAATGTTTAAAAGGTGTCCTTGGCAGCAGGTGATCTTTAAGCAAATCCCAAAGTTGCGGGTTTGAGTTTCTGTAGTAGCATGTGTGTCACGTATCCGTAATATTACACTGAAGGTAATTTCACCTGGGATCCGAATGGTTGTACTGTAAAACCAAAAAAGCTCTAAAGTGAGTAAGAAAAGGTGAGTGCTGTCACAGACTGGGGCTCTGTCCCAAAACCACTGCTGGACTGCACCTCAAATATCTGATATCTGGAACATTAAAAATAAACCTTTTAAGATGCTGTGTTCTCTCAATAGCTGCGTGTTTCCCATTCCAAGTCATAAGTACTTCACTTTTCTTCTTTGCCCCTGCAGGATATGGCTGTTGAGTCTGTTAAAGACTTGGCAGTGGTGACCTGCATTGTTGAAGCTTGGAGTGAAAGATGAGGCTGTTTACATCAGCAGTTTTGAAGGACAGCAGTTTTGGCTCCTCCTCCATATGGATTCTGCTCTGGAGAGTTATAGCTGAGCTACAGAATTTTCAGTGGTTCGATTTTACAGATGTTTCCAAATAGTCGGTCTGTGTGTAAGTCTTTGGTTACACTTGCACCTGTTACCTGGCATGATGAAGGGGTTAGTTTGATAAGAGATGTTTGTTTTACCCCTGGCAAACACTAAGGAGCTTGCGTTCCAACTGCTTTCATGTCAGCATTCAATTTATCAGAGACTTGACAGACCAAAAGCATATCCAACGTTCCATTTCCTGACTTGACCTAATTACTGTTTACCTTTAGAAAACCTTGAACCCTCATGTTTATGTGATGGCTTTTTGAGGTGGACCACGTCTGCAGAAAGAAGCCGCCAGCCACATTCTGTGCAGCCAGTTCTTAAGATAGTGATGATATGTTGTGGCTCTTCGTCAAAATGCTCCGCCATAGATCATCACCAAGGACTGGGCAGCAACTGCTGAAGTTAATATTTCTTCTCTCCAACTTAAACTGAATATGAAGTGATACTTGACACGTTAGAAGAGAGATTCTGCTGTGGAGGGAACTAAGTGCGGTTTGGAGCACCAGCAGATGTCTACTTGGTCTCCTGGGTTGTTTAGCCGACTGTGTGGCTGCTCTCCCTTTCAGCAAGGCACAGCAATATGATTTTCTCAAAATATATTGGTAATTTGTTTTAGAAGCAGCTCAATTGTCTACCCCAACATGCCGCCAGACTTGGATGCCGATTGTATGTGTTCCTTCTGCTGAACTGCTTTCATTTTTCATTATACTGCTGTGGTGGTGCTCAGTGGGTCTTGGGTGGGTCATTGCTCCTGGGATAGGCTCTGGACCCCCTGTGACCCAATAGGATAAAGTGAGTTGGAAAATGAATGAATGTTTGCAGTGCTGTGGTACCTCTGAGTCTTGTAGGCGCTTAGTATCCTCCTCAGTTTGCTGGGAGTTTCCAGTTAATGTCCCACTCAGGCTACACACAGGTTGATGTTCTGTTTCAGTTTTTTAATGTTTTTGGTTTTATATCCCATTTTATACCCCCCTGGAATGCCCACCCCCAACCCTGACCAGAATAAGTAATTAGAAGAAGGTGGATAAATGGGGCTTGTAGCAGCCTTGGCATTTTATGAATGGCTTTCCATTACCTGGTTCTGTGTAAAGCCATAACCTTAATAATGGCTTCTCAGCCCACAGGAAGTATACAGCTTTGCCTCTCCAGGACCAGGTGGCTGTGTTAAGGACCAGGCTTATGCAATGTGCCCATGGTCTTGGGACTTGTTGAGAATGGAGTAACGGTCACTGAATGCACATGTTATCACTTAATTTGTGGGCTGATGCAGGTGGTTCCCATCATGCACCTTCGCTTTCTTTTTCCAAGCTATTTGCTTTGTATGATCAGCCTCTTTTTTTTTAAATCAGTGCTCTTACCCTCCAGTTGTTGTGTGTACTTAGTATCACTGTCAGGATCGCCCATCTCCTGTTTACTTTATACATCACGTCTCAGTGCACTTCCTGTGCAGTGGAGGCATTACATTTCACAGGCTGGCCCCGGTCGCAGGAGCTCTTGGATTGTTCTCTGCCTGATTGGCTGCATAAAGGCTAAGGGGTCGGGGCAGAATGAGGAATATAAAATTCACCAATCCTCAGTTCTTGCTATACACAGCCAAACACCAGTTTAAATGCAAGCAATGCAATGTGGCAATAAAGAATCTGATTCTGAAAACACTGGTTGCCCACATCGTATAAAACATTCAAAATATTTAGCATAAATGCTCATCATACGCAGATGCCCAACTTTATGTATTTTTAGCAATATCTGTAAAATACCCTATATATAAAGTTTCTCAGCTTTGATGTCTGTTTTCTCGGGACTAAGACCATTTGGCTCCTGTTTACTGGACCATAGTGGTTTTAAGAAGAACAATCATATTGTTATCCATCCCAGCGGTGGCGTTTTCAGCAAGTTTCTGTCTCTCTGCATAGATACAAAAATGGATATTTTAGCTGCAGACCATTTTACTAGTCTGTCTATGTCTATTGAATAGAAGGAAGAGCGCAGTTAACTACCTAGTGCTCTATTAATTAGAAATGAGAGCAAGAGTCAGTAAAAATGAGTGGTAATGACTAGCAGGAGCTCTTCAAATAGGAAATGGTGAAGAAAAGTACAATTACTCCAGACATATTAAATCCTGCTGTCTTACAGCAAAAACCAATTATATCTGAGGAGGAAAAACAATTAATTCTCTTTTGGTGTCTGAATTTATTTGTCAGTCTTATGCAAGTGATGTGTTCTTTTTTCTTTCTTTTTGGAGTGCCTTTCTCATTTTTAGCTGACTTATTATTTAAAAAGATTTAGAGTTTTTGATACTGTCTTTGGCTTAATAAACATACCCCCTTAAGGAACCCGCTCTACAAGTCTGCCAGATGTGCTGTCATCTGCTGCTAAAAGCCAGAGTGTCCTTAAAATCCAGAACTTTCACTTGTCACGTAAAGATTTTACAGGTCAGTAGCTTAGTCATGAGGAAATAAGTCTGTTTTTATTACCTGGCCCTGGGTATTATTTGTTTCCAGATTGTTCGAAAAGTGAGAGAGACATAATGACCTCGGCCAAATGGAAATGGGCATCTGCTGCATGTGCTGAACCTTGCAGTTCTGTAGCCCTGCCCCCGCCCACTGTCCAGCACACCTTTTGGGACAAAACAATATCTTTAGGATAACTTTAGGGGAGAATCTGAGTTTTTGCCTGACAGTGTTTATGTTTTTTTTTTTTTGCAGTTTTATTAAGTACTTACTGTTTGGCTGCATATGAAAAGCAACGTGGGGTATCCATGACATGACATGAAATGTTGCCTTGTGTTTTGACAACAAAAGTATTGCTGCCTGTCCTCGCTTCACAGATAGTCATGTTTCTTGCCTAAGATATCTTTGCTTCTTAACAATAAGGGTGTGGTCATTTAAGGAAAGATTCGGTGTGATTTCTAACACCAGACTTTGTTTTCCTCTTTGTGTGCTTTGTACTGTGCATATGCAGTGTCCAGCCCAGGTCCTTAAGGCTTACGCTCCATATCTGTTGCAGTTTCTCTCTATCCACTGGTATCATGGGTCCAAATTCACATTGCGTGAAAAGTAGTCCCTGAAAGTCATGAGATTCGTGTGTGACACAAAGATTTTCCTGTAATGCATAGCTTTCTCTACGTACAGTCTGCAATCTATGTAGTTTTATATAAGCAATGTGTATGTAGTCTATGCCTGTTTAACAGACCATCCTGTCCAATAGCGTGCAGTGTTCTATAGAAATAATAAGGTGTGTTTTTTGTTTTTTTCCTATAAGATTTTCTTTTGTCTGTTTTGGCGATTGTTGGAGATGTAAGCTTGTTTCTGGTGTAAGATCTCAGTCCAGCTCTCATTGAATGATGTCTTCTGAATTCTGAGTTTTTTTGTTTACTTTCCAAGGATCTTCAGTGGAAAAAAATAAATGAGCAGCTGGTTTACATAAGGTATTGTTGTTTTTTTTTTTTTTTTTTTTTTTTTTTTAAATTTATCAACTATAAGTTACTGCTGGGAAAAAAGAATCTCTGTCATTATTGGCTGTCTGGGGTCTGCAGTAAAGTGTTTCTACCCGATGGACTGGGCTCTTCCGTTTTTAATATAGCAGGCAGACACGTGGTCAGAGGCCAGCAGAAGGATTTAAATCAATGTTTGGTTATCAGTGTCAGAAGATGTGAAGATGTCGGACAGCCACTGACAATTGAATTGACGATAATACTGCCAAAGAATAATGGATGTTTTTTTTCTTATCTTCATATGAGATGCATATGACAAATACTGACCCATAAGGAGTGTTCTGGAAAAACTGTACAAACACTTTTAGCCAGACAGTTATTTCATTTTATAAATATTTTATGTCAGGATCATTAAGAATGTTGTGCAACTGGAATCACTATAAATAATAGTGGACGGGGTAATACTTACCACTTAGTTTGCAACCTGATGTAAAAACTAATTGTCGAATTTGGAACTACTTTCTGCTCCATACTTGTCACTACATTTACATAGAATGTAGTATTTTGAAAGGCAAGTGTGTCATATTTACCAGGGCAGGTGGTGGTCCCAGTACCATCCCATGTAACATGCTATGGAATGTCTGTCTATGGCAGTCAGAATTTCACCTGTCTGGCTTTCATATAGGGTAGGCCTTTCTGAACAGAGCATACCATTAGGAGGAAAGGGAAAGGGGGTCCTCATTACAGAGCATACCATTAGGAGGAAAGGGAAAGGGGGTCCTCATTATAATGCCTGTTGGGTTTTATTGTCTATTTATGTTAACACTCCATCTTCTACGCCAGGGCTTAAAACTATTATTACAGTGTGTAAAAGCAAAATGTTGCCAATCTCTGTTGTTTTTGCTTGGAGTTCACCATCTTAATTAACTTGATCTGCCATGAGGTACCCAGGTTAGCTTTGCCTATTTGCCTTCGTTGTCATGTCTCAGCACAGTCATTTGAGTCTAATGGGAGAGTTCCAGGCACTTGGAAAGGATCATCTTTTGCCAGTCTGTCCCCAGTCTGGCAGAGAAAACAGGTTTAGCACTTCTTGTGAATTTTCCTGCTCCTCTGCCGTTTATCGTTAATGAGGTTACGCCGAGTTAACAAGGGGTTGCCTCCAAAACCTTTGACTGATTCGCATTACCCTTAGAGATGTGGTGTTTGCAGGGCTTGTTTTGTACACACAATAAAAATATAATGGATCATGTGCCAGGGTTCTCCAGTGATCAGTTAGGTTTCCATTATGGAAATCTTTATCACATAGCTTTTTCCTTTTTTTTTTCTTCTGTCATGTCTCCCTTGAGGATCTCTCTGACAGTTGAGTTGTGGTCTGAAGGAAACTTCATAGCACTCTGTGGCCTGGGCCTCAGATGAAGGAAAGGGGGAGTGGGGTGCAGATGGAAAGATAGACGGGTGACTGTAAAGGAGTGGAAGGGCTGGCTGAGACAGAGATGGGAAAGAGAGAAAAAGATTGAAGAGGTATAAGGCTCACAGCTCTGCTCCACATTAACCTTCCCTCCAATGGAAAATCCAATAGCATCTGTAGATGATGGAAGGTTGGGCACCATTGCTTCGTGGTTCTGTACAAATGTTTAGCGGCGTTGTTTTTACAAAACCCCCTTTACTTTTCTTTCATTTGTTTTTAGAAACACATCTGTCTTTCAGATATTTTTGTTTAACTACAGGCCATGAGGCATCAAAACAGTCTCCAGTGTTTACATTTACCCAGCTTCAGCCAGAATGACTCATTGGCCTAGAGGGCATTTACACGTCTATAAGGCAAAGAAAAATGTGTGCATGTCCTGGGGTGTTCCAGTTTTACAGTGCCCAAATGCATGTGTTCACGTGCAGTTTTGTTTTAATACCAAATTTTTCACATTTCCCCTAGCGTTAGAATTTATAGCACATCTTATATATGTCAGTTCTGATTCTGCCGACAGACTTTGCCTTTTATGTCATGTTTTGTTTTGTGTCCAGGGGACCTCGAATTTTCGGTAGCCGTGAAGGTGCTAGGAGGACTGTGTGCTACTTGCAAACGGGTGGGGTCCTGGCAGAAAGCGGTAGCTGTGTGTTTTATTTTTGTTTTCAAGTATAAAAAGTGCACCATTATAATGTTATAGCTTACTAAGTGAAACACTTCAACAGGAATGCATAGCTAATAACCCTTTTTGTTCCCTTTCTTGCTAACATAAAATTGGTTGAAACTGATATTTCTACATACATAAATGTATTTAATTTTATTACACTTTTTTCACGGTTTTCCAGTTTAACAAATAAAGCATTAACATCTGCTTTTACTGAAGCCAGGACTGAAAATGCAAAGTTTTAATTTCTTGTTTTAACAGCTTGGTTTGCACTCCGTAGTTTTCAGAGAATGAATCGTTGTTCATATTTACTTGTGTTTTTTATTATTATTACTATTATTATTTTATTGTTATTTCAATTTTACTTTTATTATTCTGTCTTTTCAAAACCAGTTGGATTTCTGGATTCAGATATATAGGTGAATTAACACCATTATTTTCAGAATTCTGAAGTCTTTCATTGAAGGTCATTTGTTTATATGGCAAAATGTGTTACATGCTGTGTTGGAGTGGCCTGATGCCCTCTCTGTGTGGATCATGAAAGTGCCAGCAAGAAGACAGTGAGCCTCCCACTGCTTGGTTAATCACGGGCCTCATTATCCCAAAATTATGGTTGTTAATTTCCAACAGATCTCAGCAGCAGTAACTATGGCAGTAGCAAGACCAATGAGCATGTGTTTCAAAGTGACGTGTCTGCTGATGAGTACACCAATGCAGTGAAGCAGGTTCCGAATCCTCAGCATGTTCCTTCACCCCAGAATGACCTATGTGTGCTGTATAATCTGGATGTTGAAGGCCTGTTTCTCGTGTTTGAAAAAGTTTTTGTTTTGTTCAATGGTAAGGATGTCAAAATGTTGTAGGTTAGAAAATGCTAAACAAGACTGAATATATCACTAATTAAAAATGACTTATTTATACACACACACTGTCAGTCCTCTTTTCTAACACGATTGATATATTAGTACCAAGTAAGTCCAATACAACGTGGAATCACATTTATATTTGTGCGATTTTCAGTCGGAGAGAAAAGCACTACACAGACTACAGCGTGATATAGTAATGCTACTTGCTCGCAAAACCAGCTATTCAACAATAGTGATTCGTGAGCAAATTGTTCTTTTGAACTAGTTCTTAGTGAATCAGCCAAGTCTAAAAGAATCAAACTTTTAGTACATCCTAGAATTACACAGGTTGAAGTCTTGCATTTCAAAAATATTTGACAAATGACCATATATAAAAACAAAATATCCTTATAAGTTTTTAAATTCACATGCATTTGCTTTTCATACTGTCTGCAGTCATGTTGCCTTCTGCGCTCCTCTACATCCCGTAATCCGCTGTGTTTGTGCTCTCTGTAGGTGGGTCACTTTTCCTCACTAATGATGGCCAAAGTCATATTTCATCAGCCATTTTCTATATTTTCTAGCCCCACTAGATGGTGGTTTTCAAAAAAGGGCTCAAAACATGCCCCAAAGTAAACCAAGAGCACCATCTAGCGGGGTCAGAAAATACAGTAAGTGGTTCATTAAGTGTCGTTTTGACCATCACACCTCCCAACTCTCAGCAATCGACAAGTTAGTAAGTTTGGCACGTTCGGTAGAAACAGCAGTTCTCGTGAGATTCATAACACTCATAGGAGATGTATATGAATATTATTTTTTAATGTATTATTGGTATTATTTATTTAACATGCATATAATTACATTATTGACTATTGGTATTACTGTTTTTATTATTTAATTAATTTTGTTTGGAGCCACATTCCCATAATGCTATTTTCCCCATTGGATATGTGTATTTTAGTATACGATTGTAGTGAACACAATGTTTTTGAGGAATGTGTTAGTTGAGTTGTAGCAGGATTGACTATATGTAAAAAAATTTGTATAAAGGTTTTCAAGTTTCATAAAGATATTTAGATTACCCTATATAATGCAGGTATAACCCTTTAAATTAAATTATTTCCTAATCTGCATCAAAAATGAATATTGTTTTAAAGAAGTGTGGATACATATGTATAGTATCTGAACCTAAATGAATTTACTGTTATGATTTGATAAGTTTCAGTATTGGCTGTTAGTTCAGTTAGCCTTTGAAATCAAAATTGATTGTCTTGATGTATTTGTTCCTAATGTCTGAGTGTGTTTTGTAGATAAAGGGGGGGATTATCATCATTTGGCAGATTAAGAATAAATGCACCCAGATGGTGACACTGTAGAACATTTACAGTAGGATTGATGGATTATGGATGGTGAGCTGAGCAGCACAGTGGACACTGCAGCATGTCCTCCCAACACACCCTGGGTGGGGTCTGGCCAAAGTCCCCCCGTGGCTTTTGGAGTGCAAATGCCCGTTGTTTTCCTGCCCATCAGGAAGGTGCCATCTCACAATCCAAGCAATTTTACCACTGATCAAAGTGACAAATTGGGTCATAGAACAGGCTGGTTGAAAGCAATGCACATGTTTTGTCTTCTAAAAAGGCCACAAAACCCACAAAATACATTTAAAATGTTTGAAGGATTCATTTTGCACATTTATTTGCTCTCTGACGTAGCAGTGAGTCTGTGGTGAGTGCTGCGGTCTGTGTGTGGAGCTTTCTTGAGTGGAGGTCTCATAAATGTGCCAGTCTGTGTTAAATGGAGATGTGCTGTAAACAATCTGCTTTGATGGCTCTCGGATATGGTCCTGGTTTAGCATGGGGGGTCGTACTTAGTATGTGAGTCTGTGCTTCTGAGAGCACTTCATCTGCTGTCGCTGGCTGCATTATAGCGACCGCCTCAGGGTCCACGGACAAACTCCAGCCTGCCGCCACACGCTGTCGTCTCACTTGCCTCTCCTGTCTCTCCAGGTCAGGTGTACCAGCAGTACCAAGTCCCGGGTGGATACCCTGCCCAGCAGCTGTATGGAGTGCAGCACCCAGGTGAGAATAGGCTGTCTTTCCGTTTTTGCCCTTCACTTCTACAACAGCTGTGGAATTTGACACTCTTAAGTTGTCCAATATAGTCTCTTGCTCCTGGCATCATGATTGTCCACGTATAAATCGTCATAGCAGTCACCTTTTTCCACTTTCAGCAGAACGTGATTCATATCTAACTTCAAGCCAGCATTTGGTAGAGGTCCTGAAAGTACAGCTCTGAAAAAAATTAGGAGACCACTTTATATATTTTTTAAAAATCTGCCTTTTTAAATCCTTAAGAAGGCTACACTGGGAGGCAAACTGCTTCCAGGCTCAAGGTTTCTAAGACAGCAGTACACAAGAACAACGTGAAGCAGGAGACACTGGCAATAACCAGATCCCAGATAGGTAGAGGGCAGAAACAACTTTCTAATGCCAGAGATGACCGTCAATTTATCCAACAGTGTCTCATAAATCGGAGGATGAGGTCAAGTGACCTTCTAAAGGAACAGGAAACATTAAGTAGTGTGAAGTGCTCTGCTAGGACAGATCATAACAAGCTTCTCGAAGCAGGACTGAGGACCCATAAAGCAAGGAAGAAGCCCTTCGTCAATGAGAAACAGCAGGGAAAAGCCATGTTGGAGTTTGCAAAAGAAAAATAATTACACAGACTCATTCCCATAAACTGAGAAATGAGTGAAATGGAAAATTTTGCTGTGGTCTCTCAATTTTTTCCGGATTGAGGCTGTATGTAGCTTTAAGATTCACAAAGGACGGGTGTCACAGCGTTTGATCCGGCCCCGTGCTGCGTGCTCTTCTTCTGCGTCTCTCTGACATGCTCCCTTCTCTCCCCATGCAGGCTGCACTTCCCATCCAGCTCATCAGCCAACTGCCCATATGAGTTATGCTGCCCCCACACCTCAAACTGTTGCCCCCACCCCTGCAGCAGGATTCACAGGGCAGCCCCATGCCCTTCCTCAGGCAGGCCTTCAGTATCCCCCTGGAGCTCTCCCTCCACAAAGCTACACCTCTCCCTCCTCACAGCCTGCTAATTACCACCTGCCCCCCACCTCCCATCCTGGTCCTGGCTATCAGCCCCACCCTGGATACACCCTGTCCCCAGGAAATACAGGGAATCAGCCCCCCCCCGGGACATCCAACCCATATTCCCGAAGTCGTCCGGCTTATGGTCAGGCCTTCACCCAGCCAGGCCCGGGATATCGATAAGAGCTCTTTCAGTGAGCCATCTTTTCCAGTACTTGCAGCTCAGTTAGCTTTGGGTCACAGACTTTTCCTGAGCCCTGTTAGCATTAAATCCAAAACTGCTCAGTGCGCTGGACTTGTGTTGACAGTAGTTTGGAAGTCTGAATGCAGAATGGGAATTCATTATGAAAGATGGGGTTTTGTGTGGGTGTGTGTTTAATCGTGTTTTTGCCTAATTACTGCACATTTGCTTGTGTAAGTGAGCTGAACTTGTGAAATCTTTTCACACTTTGAAGGCTACACCTTATGTTTGCCTCCATAATTATCTCTATGAATATTCGCCATTTTGTTAATGGCGTTGTAATGACATGATATCTGAACGATGATTCCAGATTGCAGTTTTATTTACACGACATTCTGCATTTTCGGGAAGCTAATAAAGGCATCTTAGACCAAGTCTGGCGTTTCGTTTTATTGCTGGACTCCTGTGGTTCTAAAGAATTGGCCCTGTGGTGGCGCTGGTCTATTTGTGCCTTTTCTTGGGTTTGGAAAAGTGCTGTAATCCATGTTGCTCTATTTCTGTCACAATGATGCTGTGGTTTGCCCTGACATGAGAAGGGACCAGAGGTCTGTGTGTGTGCTGCAAATTGAGCAGGTTCACACTGGAGATGGTCGCACTGGGCTGTCGAACTAAAAAGATTGGTCACAAAAGTATGATACTGTATACTCCTCTAGAAATCCTCTTTAAGCTAAAAGAAGCACTAAGAAAATATACTTCTAATGGTGATGTGCCTCAGATTCAAATCAGACCATTTCATAGATTACACACTTAACTATGTGAATTGAATTGAAAGCTGTTGGTTGTTTGTTGACAATCACAAAAAAGACAAAGAAGTTTATTTTAAAAAATTATTATTGAAAATGTGATATGTGAATATGTGATAAAAACTAAAAATACATTAACGTTAATGTTTTCCAAAAAAGAATTATGATTAAAACATTCAGTCGCCATTGATGCTATCGAGTACCTATGTACAAAATTGGTCTCATTTTTAATTTATTTGTTCTTATGTTGCTTATATCTATAATGCATAAATACCACATCTTCAGATGTTATACATAAGGAACCATGGTTTGACGTTTGAAATTGGTGGTTTAACGCAAGTTTTAAAAATTGTTTTCAAAAATACCTTACTCTCAATATACATATAAATTAATTTATGTTGTGCAAACTGCAACTGTAAAAACCCTGAAGTCTATAGCTACCCAAAAGAGCAGGGTTGATGCAGGGAGTACTGGATATATAGAAGGCTTATCTTCTGTGTGTGCACAAGCATCAGAATCTGTAGAATGTAAGAGTGCAGATTAATTTAGCCTGGGGGGGGGGGGGGGGGGGGGGGGGGG
>JAODKF010000040.1:14533681-14554890 GCA_026779585.1 Mormyrus proboscirostris
GGTTTTCACATGGCTTCTGAGGATGGTTTTCACATGGCTTCTGAGGATGGTTTTCACATGGCTTCTGAGGATGGTTTTCACATGGCTTCTGAGGATGGTTTGTTCTAAGCTGTTTGGCATTTGTACCATATTCTCTCAATTATCTCCATGCAGGATCACGCTTCAGGGCAAATTCAGTGCTTTTGATTTTCTTATATCCTCCCATTGAGCGTTATCCTGGAATTTCATGGACTCTCCTTGGTCTACGTGATGACGCTTTTGTTTAGAAGAACTGACTGTGGGGCATCCTGGGAACATTGGATGTGAATTAATGTGAAACACCTTGCGCGCAGATGAACTCCATCAAAATATCGATTTAATTCTGAAAACAGTATTTCAAGCTGAGGAGAAAGAGGAAATTCCAGTGAATTGTTCGATTTCATGTTGTAGCACAATAAGTGCAAGTCCAAAGGGGATAAATAGTTGCAACCGACAAGAGCTACGGCTGAAAACAGAGATTATACAACAATTCACTGATATGAGACACATCATAAAAACAAGATAATGTAATTCTTCAAAAATAATAAGGTAAAATAAAGTAAGGGATGGATTGCAAAGTCATGCTTGATGCACAAGACGCAACATGCACACATCAAAGCACATAATGGATCGTAACCTGAAATCTTTTTTCTGAAAATGTCGTCACTCGTTTTTGGTGTACGCCCCGCAATGAAACCACTAGATCTTTCTGGCAGCAAAATTTGCTTCCATTAATTTTTTTATCAAAATTAAGGTGCCATTATGGCTTTCTTTAGAAACTCTACGTCTGTTACTGTTTCTTTATTTACAAATGATTATTAGTTCTGCTGCAGGGCAAACCACCCTATCATTTGTTTACATTCTTGTACAATTTGCTGAATATGTCTAAAAGGCCAGCATCCTTCTATCCTATAGATTCCTGGTTATGACCTCAGTAAGCTCATGACAGCTTAGAGTCCTGCAAAAGCTCACGTGGACAATAGGAGACCTTGGGAGGACAAAAACAACACAGTGACAAGCGCGGACACACAGCGACACACAGGACAGGCAATATGGCAGCAGCAGCACAGAGCACTGCAGTCAGCAATGGTGGTTTCACAGACCAGGGATGGAGGCAAACACATAAAGAGGTAAAGGGCTGCTTTTACCATTTTGCAATCTGTGTTTGGGATACCAGTTTCCCCTATGGCGTTCACCATTGACTGTGGGGGGGGAGAAACAGTGTTATGGGAAAGAAACACTTATTAGACCAACTAGTCAAACAGAAATGAAATGAATGTGGCACATTGTCACTGTTAAAGAACCAGAACTGCAATTTCCTTCACTGAGCCACCTGAAGACACTTGTTCATGTTAGCAAATGCCAAACTACATGATGCGCTTCACCTTGAAGGGAAATGCCATGAAATTAGTAAGGAATCTGTGTTTCCCATATGATATGCTTCATAACAGATCTGACATCGCCAGTGAAACAGTATTTGAAAGCAAACACGTGGTTTAAGCTGTTGAAGGAAACACGGTGATTTCCACATTTCCACATGCTGAAACAAAAAAAAACTGACAGTGCACCTTTGATTACTTATTTTGGTGCCTAATATGCAGATCCCAGTCTGCGTGTCATATTTTAATAGTATAAATCATTTTAATAACCTCGATTATATGTCTGCACCATCCCCAGAAAAGGGTTGGCATCCAGTACCAAGAAACAGTTTTCAAAGGATCTCCTTAGAAATGATGGAACACAGTAAGACTCACGCTGTGTGAGGAATTCTGGCTGTGGTGCACTGCAACACTGCGGTGCAGCCTAACGGGGATTTAATGTGGTGCTAATGTAGCGGTTACGGCAAATGAGAAGTATCCATTACGAACTGTGTTATATGCAGTAGCCTAAAGTGAAACACCCAGTAAAGTGATAAAGAGGGTGACAAGGATTTAAACGTCGGTACAAATGTGCACTCAGGGAGGGAGGTAAACATTCTTTTACCCTCTGGTTTCATCATGGCATGGGAAGCGTTAGCTGCTCTAGGTGGAGCAAGTTGTCTCCTGCCATTAGGGGCGGGCAAAGGGACACCCCTCCCCCGGAATAATGAGCTCCTATTTGATTGCAAGATGGCAGCCGAAGGAACTTGAGCCACAGTGGAGGTCGTATTTCTGGGGATGGTTTTACCTGGATGAAAAGAAATAACAGCAGCTTGAGTTACAAGAGGTCTTTGTGGGCCTTTTGAGAAGCCAGTATCTCAGGCATGACGGACCCTGGCAACAGACCTAGATTAATAAACAGTGATGTCAACAAATGGGCATAGCTTAGCCAGCTTTGGTTCTGCAGAGCTGAGGTGGCCTCTTCATACATGCTTATAAAGCAGGACTCGAGTCAAGATCAACAAAGCGGTACATTGCTTTCGATGTACGTCACATTCACGTGCGAAACCCTGCACTGGTTCTGGAGCATCACGGCTGATCTAATAGTAACAGGTCACTTAAAAGTAACGTGTTCATTAAAAGCACGTGTATTCACAGCCTCGTCAACTTGCTTGTTTAACAATTAGCTCGCTGAAGCCAAACATATTGGTAAAAGGTGAGTGAATAAATAGTTGCGTAATCATGGCATTTGTGGCACAAAACAGGACGGAAACCATGAAAGTATCTCACACACAACATATAGGCACAGGAAGTTTTCAGGTCGACAATGTTGTAGAATACAAAAGGAGGCGGAGCTCATGCAAGGCAGGATGGCATATGGTATGTCCATAAATGGATAAACAAAAGCAACGTTTACTGCAGACGCATGGATTCCTGTGACAAAAGAGACAAATGGGATTGTAGCTGCAGGAGCCTGCACATAGAAACAGTAAGCAGTTAGGTGATCAGCACAGTGACTTTACCATTACCACCATATTTACTGTCAACTGCCACAGCGGCCGGCTCAGGCTGGGAGAATCCTTTCCTTGATTGGCCGGCAGCTGTATGAGAAACACCCATTATGTGAGAGAGCTGCCAGCCAAACCCTGCCTTCTACCATAATCCTTCTAAACCTAGATGGTTTTTAGGTCATAAATTTTATTTCTAATCAAAAATGCTAAAAAAAAATCAAAGTGATGAATTGTATTTACATCAGATGTCTTACATAGCCTGTGATTTTATTACCTGTAACTGTGATTTTGTCAGAGTAAGAACAGAACAAAATCAGATGTCTGAATTTACTCAAGGCAGCGATAATTGCCTATGATGTGCATGCAAGGGCGTAGATTTGGGCATGTATAGTAGGGGTGTGTCCCTACCAATATGGTAGGAGTATCACATGGGGAGTGGGGGTTCTGGGCTGATTTGGTCCCTACCGATGTTGAAACCAAACCTACACCCTTGCGTGCATGTAATTAAACTTTAAAAATTATAGCACTTTAAGAAGTAATAAGAGTTTTATATTTATATATATATATATGTGTGTGTGTGTGTGTGTGTGTGTGTGTGTGTGTGTGTTGAATTGGACAGTTTCAAAACTGGCATTCAGTGAATCCTCCATTAGGCAAAATGGTCTAGGAGGGTGAGATTTACCCAAAGGGCTGTGAGTCTTGGAGGTGTAGGGAAACCTGGGTGGGATCCGGCCCTGAGACTTTCCATTGTTTGAAGGGTGATAAGGGAGGAGGGTGGCAGAGGTAGGGAAGGGTTTGATGGACAGGAGCTGGGGCAGGGCAGGAGGAATGTCTTTGGACGGGGATGACACATTTATAACATTGTTTGCACTTCCTAAATGGGAAAAAAAAACAAAGAGGAGCTACACTTCAGGGAAGTTTGGTCACTGGTGTAAGGAAAGAAGATCAATGTTCAGATAAGCACTGAAAGACCATGAACACGCACATGAATAGCCTTTCTGCTTCAAAAACAAGGTATTCATCGGGTATTCGGACTTGTCTGAGAAAGTCAGAAACATGTGCCAATCAAAATATAATGTTTTGGATTTTTGACAGGCGCTGAACATCCACGCACGGAAAGGACAAATCACTAAATAAAGAAAATCAGGATTCATTTTGCTTTCAGGTTACTTATCTGAAGAATTTCACATAAACATTGTACAGCTTAAAGTGCAGAGGAGCTGAAATAAAATAAATAAAAACAGTGTTTCAGTCGGGGATATTAAACACAACCACAAACAGGGAAAAGGGCTTGGGCGATCTCTGCAGCTCTTCCTGGAAGACAAGAGGAAGGTTAAAGCACCAGAAGGCAGCCTTCTAAGCATGCTGAAGGTCCATGCTAGGTGCTGCCATCCAGCCATAGCGCGGCACGAAAGGACAGCAGCTCTGTAAACAAAAAGCATGGCAATGGAAGCTGACAAGTACAACAGCAATGAGGGTGAGAATAAATGCTAGATTAAATGAAGGAGCTAGATTCACATGTTTATCAAATTTTAGATACTGATGGGTATGTTTTTCAAAGTAATAGAATGTATTAACAGTAGAGTGAATAAATCAAACTGTGTACTCAGATTTATTGCTTGAAAATAATAAAATGCATTATTATTGTTGTTTTTGTTTTGTTTTCTAATACTACTACTAATATTAATAATAAAAATAATAATTTTCATGCAATTTAATTATTTTCAAGCTAAAACATCGGCGCACACATCCGTATGTAATTGTTATTGTTATTATTATCAGTAGTAGTAGTGATATTGTGTATAATTGGAGCGACATTAACAATCAACCTTCACATCACAATTTGCATCATGAAAGGAGAAGTGACCAGATTATTTTTTTGGAAAGACGACTCCTTGATGAAGAAGGTCTAGCAGAATGGGAAGAAAGCGTAAAACATGAGGGATGACATGGAGAGCAAAGAAGCGACCAGCTGCACCTCACGTGGCGGCCTTAGTATGAGAGTCAGCGCTTCCTTGAGGAGACCAAGAATCATGCTCAACGCTCTGCGGTGGGCAGAGCCCTCAGAGCTAATGAATACAACTGTTGCTGGCACAGTCTTGGGGCTCTATGTTCGCTAAGGCATGCCAGTGCACAGCCACTAATCTCTGAGAAGGCACCCATCCAACAGCACCATGAACAGGGCTAAGCGATAAGCGATGGCAGAAGCTGAGTGGCTCAACAAAGACAGTTTTTCTGTTACCCAGTGACAACTTTGGCCCTTGAGGGGGGATAGATCTTGGGATAGGAGAGATTCCGGGACGGTCTTCAGGAGCCACTGCAGAGAACAAAGCAGGTCCTCGAAAAAGACACAGATAGAAAGTGTTCCCATCTGAGAAGTGTCCCTCAGCACATTAAGAATGACTCAAAGATGTTAAACACCCGTATCCAAATGCACGGCTAATCGTGTGATTAAAAACAGGTCCCGTTTTGGGGGAAATCTGAAGTAAGCCCCAATTAACTCCTGCCACATCACATTTGGCCAGATGTGGAGAACTGGACAGAAACTGGCAAAGGACATAAGACAGTTACCCAAAGATGTTCTGGGACCTCCTGGGAACCTAGGGTTCTTGAGCAGGGGGGCCAGTCTGGTCTGGTTCCTGTTATGAATGGCTGGGGGTTGGGAGATGCGTAAATAATTATAGAGATATTGGCCTTCCACTGGGGCAAAGTAACAGGACTGGACAGACACAATACTGCAAGACAAAGGATCCCAGCTACTGCTGCAAACTGTATATTATTTCACATATGGAGGGGTCTCTGCGCTTTTCCTCCTGGAATTTGTAATTAGATATATTTGATTAGTAAAACAGAGTCTGTGCTGTTAAAATAAAAATTTACATTTCAGATTATGAACAGAATTTAACCTTTCAATATACTCCGAATATGAGTTTATAAAGCGATCTCACAAAACCAATGATCTGACTGATAATAAACCATACTGTTATAATTATACAGGCTAATATTTTATTTATATGATGAATACAGTGATTTTTATGGTTTAAAGTAAGTTAAATTCATAGCTCACCTGGTCTGGGTGGAAAAAGTGCTTGTGGTCCAGACAGATTTGGCTTCTAAAATAAAAAAAAAAAAAAAAAAAAAAATTATTATTAATTCCAACTCAGTAAAAGATTTATGTCTGGGAGAGCTTCTGTCTTGGAAACATGTACAGTCTTCTTCGAGAATCTCCAATCTACTGGGGTCTTCTCCTCCGGAGGAAGTTCCCCTGGATGGCCCATTGCCTTAGCGCTGTCAGAATGCTTCCGGGGGAGGCTCTGAGCCTCTTGCAACTCTGGAAAGACGGCAGGCAGAAAAGCAGGCCGACCACAGGAGTCTGGCAGGCAGAGGGCACCCCCTGGGGAATGGGTGTGCGGGCAGCAAGCAGGGGGAGCGTGGAGGTCACAACAGGTAGACTGCCTGTCGGACCCAGAATTACACGCTGGTATTGGGTTCAGCAACAGCTGGAAATTCATAAGGCATGACCCACTGCTACCTGACAGGTTATAAAGTGTCTCAAATGGAGCTACGAGGAGATCCAAAATTAGAATGATCCGGAAGAGCACATGTTATACTTCAAATCCCTCCAGTTTCATCAGCCTCCGGAGCTTGTTTAGTTGTTTTCCGTTGGGAAGCACAGATGGAAAAGAGAAGTAATGAAGAAAGAAAAAACCATGTATAATAATGACAAAACAAGAGCTCGCAGTCAATGCTGTAAAAAAGATTAATTTGCTCCCCATGTTTTAAAGTCTTTGCACACAAGACACCCAAAGAGCAAGAAAGGCAGTAATACCACTGGGTTTCCATTTGGAGTCCTTGGCATGTAAGGATCCTGCATGCTTTTCTCTGAAAAACAAGAGAGAAAAACAGATAATTGGTACAAGGCTAATTAATAAAGTATTTGCAACGAAGGACAAATCTTACATTACCATGATATATATATATAATAAAATCTGTGCATGATTGTCATTTGACTAGAGTTGCCGTCTATGATCATTATTTGTTGGCAAATATGTTGTGAGTTTGGATGGTATGGATTGAATATATAATATGGTGTCTTTATGGTGATGGTTAGACCACCGCATCATGCAAGGAGATGTCCTGGGATCTACCAGTCATGTCAGTGCTGTGAACGACAGGCTTGCTCCACTGGCCACTTTCGTCTTCCTTGTTGGCACGGACACCGAATTCGTACGGCGTGTTGGGCTTTAGGTTGTCGACCACGGTGTCGGTGGTGGGGCACATCTGGTAATTCCACTTCTTGTTGCGCTCCCTGTAGCGCACGGTGTAGTGGCTACAGGTCAATAAAAAAAACAGAGGCCCAGAGAGTTATTTCGCCTTCAGGCTATGCGTCTTAGCAAATCGCGCACTTCGTTAGCGGACGTGATCACCCAGAGAAACTTTCAAGCTATCCATTTAGTTGGCTGGATAATTGCTGGTGTAGTTTCATCTGTGAGCCATTACTCAAGTGTACAACAGCTGTTCTTCCTCTAGGAACTGAAGAAGCAGCCATTTAACCTTTTTAGCCCATAGCATCATTCGCTAGAGCATTTTGTTTCATCCTCCTGAAGAAGCCTTGTATCGTACAACATGCCATGGTGATTTTAATATGGGGCACTCGGGCCAATTCATTTTCGCAGAAGATCTTTCTGTCAGGGTCACAGGATCTGGTTTTATTCGTTCATATATTTTCTTTCAGCGTGAAATAATACAGACTTTAGTAGCTGGGCAGTATAAAGATGGTGCTGGAATTACAGACATAATAAGGACTAGAGGGGCAGGAGGCACATTCAGGCCGGCTGAGGTCAGGCTTTCCAAAGACATTTCCAGCGTTCTCCTTTCAGGAGAAAAACACAGTTGAGTGAAAGACAGTTAAAGAAGAATGAAAACAGCAAGCAAGTTGATCCCACAGGCCCATGCACCCATACCCTCGTGTCACTCACACACCTGCAAGGGGAAAAAAACAGATTCTTCCCTTTTTTCACAGGAGGGGTTTAAAATTTTCCCTGAAATGCGTGTTCTTTTTTTAGGTTACATGATGTGCTACATTGAAAAAATAGCTTTAATCTTTTCACTTTATATAAATATCAAGTGTCATGTGATGTGTGCGTCATTTGTACTAAGTACGGGCAGATCATTGTATAATTGGATTGGATGGTAGGAAGACTGCCAAGTGCTGATTGTAAAGGTCAGCTGTTTGTCCCCCTCTCTGTCCTGACAGACTTTATTACAGAACATCACAGAGACGGAGGTTTGTGCCTGAGCTTTCGGAACATGTAGGGAGCTCAAGCGGAAAGAGAGAGAAAGAGCCGCCGCCACGATGATGACTAAAGGCAATATTAAAGTTTATACTTAGTCTCCAGAGAAAGACGTGCAAGCTTTCAAAAGGGAAATGTGCCTAGTATACTTAAAGACAGCAGAAGTCAGAGTCCTTATCATATTACAACCAATATCACATTACAGCAGTGAGAAGATGGATGGATGGATGGATGGATGGATTAGTGTGCCAGCTAGGACATAATGTGCCAATATGACAGCAAGAACAACATATTAAAACAAGAACTTTAATTTCCACTGAAAAATTAAGACATGGCTAGATCTGTCTGCATGCTTATCTAGATATTGCCATGGTAACACTGGTAACTGGTAACACTGCATACCCATCCTCCAGACAGTCATTCATAATGTTTCCTTGAAAGGGTGTGTGCAGTATGGCTCCCCAGGACAGCAGCACTGCAGTGGGCGTCACTGTGCCAATCACCAGGTGCAGAGGCCTCTCCAGGTCAACTTGTCCTGTGCAGTTTGAGAGCCACAGGTCAAAGGTCAGGTAAGGTTTATTTTAGCTGACATAATATTACAAAACCTCAAATGATCAGTCAAATTCCTTGTATGCGTGAGCATACTTGTCCGATAAACCTGAATGATTGTGGTACAAACCGGTACAGTGTTTCTTTACATCGTAGGGTGGAGCAGGCTGCACTGCGACCAGGTACTTAGGTTCTGCATCTAAAGAAACAGAATAACAGTCTCACTGCATATGCGCATTTTAAAAGTTCATGTATGACATTGTCCTTAGAGGGACACACTGATGATGTCCTGCACACATAGTTATCCAGAGCTGCTCACAGCAATAATGGGTGCTGGGGTGTTATTCACTGGGCTTGAATCTCATTTCTTTATGTTGAAAAGTTTTCTTTCAAAAGAACCTCAAAGGATGTGACAGCTGTTCTATGACAGTAAAAGACAATAAAAATTACCCTTTTTCCGCTTCTATCTCTCAGCTCAGATGGATCGATTTCAAGTATTAGCACAGTACACACAGTATCTCTGTGATCTAGTAATTATATTTAGTGGTTTTGTGTAAATGGAAGTTTCTGAACAAGGCAACATGACGTTGGGGGCGAGCATTTGTAACCATCAGGGGAGCATGATAGTCAACAGTACAGACACATAATACCGTTTCTGCTTCTTCTCCTGCAAGCGGTCGCCTTTGTATTTACCAGACCTGGTAACTGGATTGCCTTAGTTAGCTATGTGTTCTGTGATAAACTGGAAAAGAATTTTTGGAAGCACAACCCAGTGTTATATCAGAAGAAATGAGTGCAGATTGTTGGTTAACTACCAAAGTTACGGCGAGTCGAGTGATGACTGTTACCCTGAAAAGGTTTTATCCTCAGTGATTTTTCATGTTTTTGAAGAATTAATGGGAAACATATGAGAGGAGACTCACCCAATAATAGACATTGGCCCTGGGATATTCCTTTCACTTTCATTGCAGCAAAAGGTACTTGAGAAAATGAGCTAATAATGATGATTAATGCTATGAAGGAAGTGTCAGAGAAGAGCACTAACATGTGCGCTACTTGGTATGAGTTGTAAAGCTCCAGCCTTCCCAAGCAGCACCTCACTGCTTCTCGAGGTCACAGATGACAGATGAGGTCATCACATCAAGGCAAGTGGAATGCAAACTGCAGTTTTTCTGCTGTTGGACATGCACTGTCTTGCTGTCTCAGAAGTATCAAATGCCTCTGGGTCCCTGAGGTAAGATCTGATCCCTATCCCTGATTTCCCTCATGCTCTGTTTAATGATGCGCTAAGTCCGTTTGTCCACCTTTCAGCCATGTGATTATCACACAACTCATATTTTCCATGTTGTTCTCATTCACAAGGTGCCCAGACCCCACCCCCACAAGCATTTGGGTGAAGGAACCATACACCACTGAGACTTCACCAGCCAACTCACCCATCTCTGCCTCATAGAGCTCCCCATTTTCAGGCAGCTGGATGTAATGTTTGGAGAACATGTTGCTGCCAAAGCCCAGGACGTAGCCCTCCAGTTTGACATCGGGGTTAGGGTGGATGAACCTCAGGATGATGGTGTCTTCGGTGACATTGATGCGAACCCTCAGATTCTGCTTGCTTTCTGGTGAAATCATAGCAGGCACATGTCAGCAAGGTCCACACAGCAAGCCGTTTGCTCGAGGTTCAAGAACTTCTAACTTCTTTTTAATCTAATCAACAATCATCTGTTTTATATTATACTTATCTTATTGCCTGCAGTTCCTTTCATTGCTAAAATATCATCCCTGTTGTGGAAATAAACCACTACTCCTTGATTAAAGATTTAAGAACTGAGAAAGAGCAGATATAAACTGTCTTTCAGCATACAATGTTAAACATTTCTCCTAGTACACTAGTGTGTTTTGTTTCTTGATAGAATATCAGAAATAGCATTATGCCATGTGGGATCACAGATCCAGGGATGAGAACTCTCTTACTTTCCCAAGAGAAATTAGAGCAAATTTAATAATAATACCCTGGAAGTTTATGTAATTACAGTTTTCTGGTCAACATATACAAATTCATTTTGTTTTGTTCTGTGTGGGAAAATGGGTGGACGGATAGATGGATGTTAGTCTCAAAAGGCTGCAATGCCTTCGAGTCATAAGAAACTCATTACAAAATGCATTACATTGTTTTCCTTTCAACAATATAAATGAAAAGTGTTTAGGCCTCAAACGCCTACACAGCAGGTAAGTCAGAGGAACCTGTGGGCACAAGGAAAAGTCATAAGGTAGGAAAGTGTTTCTCAGAAATCTGTGACTTCACCTTCCATCTGAAGCTATTCAACAGGACTTTGGCGTGAACGAGACTGGAGATATAGTAAAGAAAGCTATCTGTGTAAGTGCTAGCACACTGGCCATCAAAGGCATACCTGGGCCCCAAATTAAACATTACAGAATCATTTTATTCCTTCTCTGCCAAGTGCTACTCAAGGCACCTCCAACATCAACAGAGCTTCGGCCATGACTTGGCACACTTACTGTAGGGAATAGTCTGTGACAGGGTGCCAGTGATCCTGGAATAACAGGCAAACGGATCAAGGGGACAAATGCCGATTCCTCTTAGGAGTTTCACTGCTGCAAACTACAAAACCGCAATCAAGAGGCTTCCAGGTCATCTCCCCCAAAAGTGCAGTTTTCACTGAAATTGTAAAATCTGTAAATTTTCTTTACCCCATGGGCGGAAAATTAAGCCGGCATGAAACTGCTGAACTGAATCCAGAAGGGAAGAAACACAAACTCTTGCGTAGACTGTTCCATCTCTAGGGCTTCATGTTTTTCAGCCAACCACGGAGTGATGGATTCGATATTTCCCAATCGTCGCCTGTTTTGATATTAACATTACTTAGGACTTTTAATATGCCTAAATCATTTCCAGGAGTTTATTGCAATCTTTGACATAAATTCAGTGAATTATCATTTTCAACTATGACATATTTAATTGCTGCTTTTCTCCTTTGATTACTTTTGATGAAATTCATCAGCAGTGTTCATGAGAATAGATAGATAGACAGATAGATAGATAGATAGATAGATAGATAGATAGATAGATAGATAGATAGATAGATAATTTGCTAAATAAAAGCCATTGTGAAACATAATCTGCAAAAGCCCTGAGGCTATAGCAGTTTGTATGCTGTTTAAATGGATGAACAGGTGCTGACCAGGAAACCAGAGAGGCAGCATGTGAAGCCACAGGGAGCGAGACGTCATTCCGCTTCAAAGTGTGGCCTCGGCACAGATCTGCAGATAGCCATGATTTGTCAGTGTCCTGACTTTTACGGGTGTCAATAAGCAGCAGTGAGTAAATCATGTGGCTGCATTTCCCTTGGGCTACATTGTATTCAATACCATGGATTACTGAGCATAACTCTTGAACTCAATGCAATAATTATTCAGTCAGTAAAGGATAAGACAGAGCTTTCACAGGAATGAATTCATGCTGATCTCCTTTCAGCTGCATGCACTCAAAATCACGTTTCTGCGTTTTGTGCAGTGACTCGGCTATTTTTCAACGTGTTAATACAGAAAGAAAGTGCACAGCTATTAGTGTAAGGGATGTGTTCTCTATTTACGCCGCATGCCTGCAGGTCCCTATTCCACAATCATTACAATGACATGGCCGTACCCAGTAATTACAGCATTTGATGGATCTTTGAAAACAATGTTGTGGCTTTAAAGATAAACGATCAAACACCAGCCCGAGCGCTCTGTGTCTTTAAGTCCATGATTCCCATTCCTGAGCTGATCAACGGGTAAAAGGTAAAAGTGCTCAGATGCAGTGAAGTCGTCATTACACTAATGAAACCACACAAGCTGTTTTAGCGGCGCCCATGACACCTTTATTAATCTAAATTGATTAGACAAGCAAATGGATATAGGAGACAAACTTGAATCCATGGCCAGGATCTGACAGCTGGGTGAATTTGGCAGATGCTCAGATCTGAGGTGGTTTCTGATGGGTCTCTCTTTGCTGGTGGGTCTTCAATTTCTGCTTCTTTGGACTCTCCCTTCAATTAGGGAGTGTGCGAGTTAATCTTTCTGAGACCATTCCAGGGTTTTTTTTTCAGGAGCAACACCAAACATGGAGATACTTAAACAAATCATAACATTATTAGGGAAAGAGTTTCATGTTTATGTTTCTTACAACAGAAAGGTGATCACCGTGAACAGAAACTGGCGTTAGCAGACAACTCCAGGGACTCGAATTCCAGCATTCTGAAGGCTACGGACTGCCGACTTTCCAATTTTGAAATGATTTTGGGTAACCGTCACTTACCTAATTTCAGCTGCAGCTTATATTAGATTTCACAAACAAAGGAGGTTATGAGTTATGAAGTTTGTTTTCAGATCCGAAAATGAGACATAAGGGCAGAACTATAAAGATTGTTATTCAGCTGCTCACAAAGAAGTGATTGTTTCAGAATAACGCTGTAGCAAATGATGTGAAAGGTTTTTCAGAGGACAGATGTGCAAGAACTTATTTCTTTATGAATCCTTTGTGATGTGAGAAGTTTCAGCTACTGTGTTTTAAGCCAAAGACATATTAGCCATCATCAGTGTGCAGCATTTGAGCATCAGCCAGAAGGTTGCAGTTTCAAATCCCAGCTGGGCCTGCATCCTAATTTGAAGATAACTGGCATGTTGTCAGATTGTGTCTTAACTGCCTTCAAGTGGTTCTATTTTTCCAAAGAGAAAGAATGTCTCAAGCTTGACAGCATTTGTGTGTCCAGCCACACAAGCCCATTCTCGGTGTTTGCGTCCCGTTTCCCAGGTGAACAGGTCTCAGACTGATTAGGTCCTGTACTGTCGCCCAGCCTGAAGAGGAGCGGTGTCGAAAGTCCCCTGGAACGCACGCAGGCAAAAAGGCTGCGACCGTGGGGAATGTTCTCAGGCAGAGCTTTTTCCAGGTGAGGGGTTGTTCTCCGGGCTTTGAGTTAGGGGTGATCACTGTTGCTACGCATGACTCACGTAGCGATAGCACTCGCCTGCTTCCTAAACTGGGCCACCACGGCCAAAGGTTGCAGGCTTGGCCAGCATGCTGCTGTTTTCTGCACGGCGTCCATGACTCTCTGCTGTTTTTTGTATGTTACTCATTTCCCCATTACATTCTGTTATTTATCTTGTTAAACCCAGAATTTTCCAAGTAGAAAATTGTAAATGAAATGGTTTTTGACTGATATGATTTTAACTATGTGAACCATTAAAAACTTCTGAGACCCCCAGTTAGTCCCCTGGGTAACTGTTATTTTCATAAAAGATACATGGCACCGTTCCCCTGCTTTAGGGGGGGTCTTGATATTCCCTCCCTTTCTCCAGCTTATCGAGATACTACAGTAAACTGTCGAAGAAGTACATGCAGCAGGGGCACATCCAAACCGCAGGGACCTGATAATCCCATTCCAGATTCTATCTGTTTTCCTTCTTGTTCTGTCACCTCTCCAAAGCTTCCATTTCTGTGACAGGACGCAAGTCATTTTGTGACCCGTGTGAGGCTTGCTGAGGCTCGTAACGTCACTTTGTAAGCCGCCCAATCCAGCCCCGCCTGCTTTGCGGTGGACTGGATCGCCCCGTGGCCATCGCCTGCACCCCCTCCAGTAAACAGTAAGGGGTTGCACACATTCAGGAAGTGTGTTGAGCTCCACTGCACAGCAAAAGATTTCATCCCTGGTCATTAACTGCAACCATAAGACATCATAAGACACGGTGGAACTGAGAGATGCGGCACAGTGATCGCAGGATTACCCGAAACCCTGCAGCAACCCTGTTATCATTCAATTAGGCAATTTTACTGAACACACACACTTAATAAATCATATTTGATGTGCTTGGATATTGCATAAAGGTGAGATCACATAATCACTCTGCTCAGGTTAGCCACAGTAGAACATCTTGCAGGTCTTAATCCAGCAACCATCTAGTTAGTGCTTTACTGCCTCCTCTGCTACAAGAAGACAAACGACGATGAAGGGTGATATTTATCAAACATGTGAAGACAAATGACGCCCTAAGGGGAAAACTGTCAGAACTCTTTCAAACTGCATGTAAGAAAAAATTAAATAATAACTGCGATGACACAACTACTCACACCGTATGAGAACCAGGAATAAAAGAGTGATAACAGAGCCCCCGGAGGGAAAATCTTGTATTTACAGTGCCTGCATGGACCCCCTGCTTCTGGCGGCCACCCAACAGGAGCAAAATTCTCCACGGCTGTGCAAGGAGTTGGAGAATGTGGCCTGTCCTCTGCACTGAGGTACCAGTCCAGGAAACATGCACAATCAACTGACAGAGAAGGAAACAGCAGACCACCTCTATCTGAGGTAACGGGGCATTTTCAAACCGGGTGCTTGTTTGTTTTCTTTTTACTTTTAAGTGCTGAATGTCTTATTACATAACTTAAGCTGAGCAAAGTAATCAAAGCAGCCAAGTTCATGTGGTGTGCAGCGTGTATTTTACGCATCGGTCAGACTGTTCAGCAGATTATAGTTCTCTTTGAATTTTTTTTTCTCGCCATTCTTTGGGCATTAATCACAAGTGCATTACATGATGCCCCGCTGTGCACCTTGTAATGTCAAAGCGCTTGCTGCTTATTGCCGAAAGTTTAACCAAATGTACTTGCTGGTGCAATTTCATTAAACAAAATGACAATTTACTGTGAAAAGATGCTGCAGAAATCAAATCTGCGTTTGCACTTAACCCAAGCAGGCAGATTCCCACACGGCACCCAGTGCAAACTCATACATCTGTTAGAAATCTACAGCTGGTCATGCTGTAAAGTCATGGTTAATCCCACGCTATCACTGCAGATTCATTGACCATTTCATTACCACGATCACCCAGTCCTTATGACAAAACACAATCTCCGCATGTACCAAAAGACACACAACTTTGCGGCATTTTCAAAGAGCAAACCCGGTCGTTCAACATAAAATATATTTTGAAAAACTAATAATACATGATACATTACAAACAAGTTATTTAGACCCCTTAGGGAGAATTATGACCGAAAGAACATCTGATAAGTGGTGAGCAGTATATCAGGCACAATAATAATGTGTGAGCAGTATATCAGGCACAATAATAATGTGTGAGCAGTATATCAGGCACAATAATCGGCAGGTAATGTGTCACTACACTTCTCTGCAGTACAAAGTTTACTCATACTCAGTGAAAGAGACCTGAGTCAGCCAAGTGTCGGAGCACCTGCACCATTCCATGCGCGCAAGCTAGCATGCATGCATACTGTAAATGCAGCAACACACACTAACAAACTGAATTGCAGTATTCACACACACAGACCTTCCTGGATTTAAATCAAAGCATTTCTGATCTATGCAAATAAAATCTGTTTAAATAAATAAAGCATTTCTGCTACTGCAGTTGTTTTTTGTTGATGTACTTGCCTCTGATTCTCTGTGACAAGCTGTAGCTGATGAATACAATCCCAAACAGCAGCAGGTTGTTCATTCTAAGGATCACCATGCCTGTCTTAATGTCTTAGCACAATAATGGATGACTTCACTAAGGTAGTAGCTTGCTTAGGACTTAACCTCAGCACGTAAAGCTGCTGACTGATACAGGGAGCAGGTCCGACCAGCATCTATACCAATGGAGGGAGGGGACTTCTGATGTCATACCCACCGCCCCGTCCAAAGTGCTACTCGTGGGGGGTAGAGAGTGGAGCTTTGCTTAAATTTTTCCTCCCCTGTTCTCTCTCCTTTTTGTCCTCATTTGCAGAACCAGTCCCACCTCCTCTGTTTACTAGCTTTCTAACTACCGAACTCTCATTGCTTAGAACGTTTCATCCCCTTCCCTTCAGCTAGGTTCTGCACAGGCCACCGCTGAAGCAGAGGTAGGTCAGTCACCTTTTCCAAAAGCATGCTCAGGTGGTGCATCGCTGCACCAGGATGAGAACTGACTGACTGCTTTACCCACGACACAGATGGGGCAGAGCGAGAGCAGATGTTCCCGTGTTTATGTCGTTGATTTGGAATCGATTTCAGCAACACAACATGTGCTGCTGGACTACAAACTCACGAGCCATTCCAGCCCCTGGCGCTTGTGCAAACATCCCCACCCGCTGAGCTCTGTGCCAATCAGCCAGGCCGTCCTGCCAAAAGACCGGTCCCCTTAGGCAGGGGGCGTGTCTCAGCCAGTCCAGGGACCTCCAGACAAATCAACGATTATGAGGCGAGCCCTTCCACATGTGTTGGTGCACGTGACATGGAGGCTAGGAAGATTCCAGAGAAGGCAATTTCTTAAAGGACAAATGCATTCAACTGTCAATCAGTCAGACTTTCTGCAATGGAGCCATTGTATGCAAGAGCACCAGAGTGGGCTGATGTAACATGCTCATTTGTGCTGTGTAAATGTTACAGAATCGTTTTAAAGCGAAACTAGATGAAAAAATACATTTCAACCTGCATTTCTGTGGTGCATTACATGCAGGAAAAACAAAGGTGATGCACATTTTGGCATTGCTCCTCTAGGACTGAAAACCCAGACTATTCTGGCGCCTATCCTGTACATTTTTGCTCCATCGTGACACCAGAATCATAAGGAACTCACTGTGTCACAACCAGGACTCTGAGCACTCAGTTATTCCATGTTTATTTGTTTTCATGGGCAGAGTCAGACCGAACAGCCCCTACCAAGCAGGCTGTCTGCCTGATGGTTTCTGAGACCTTTGACAGCACATCACAGGAAACAGGTGAGCATTGGGACTAGGTGGGCAGCTCCAGAATAAATGCACAGAAATCAGGCGTAGGGTGGAGCACCAGAAAACTAGGAAAACTAGAAACCAGGACGGGGGAGACGGCAAATGAGACTGAAATACAATAACAAACCTGTATAATCACATCGGTTTCACAGCACACCAGCTGCAGAACTCTGGCTAAACAAGACTTGGAACATGGAAACAAGATGCCAGCACAAAGAAACACGAGGTTGGTGACAACAATGGCAACCCTGAGTAAGACTTAGAAAAAAAATAAAGTAAACCAGGCCATTGAAACTCAGAAGCAGGACTCTGAAACGAACTGAGCTCTGAACCGCATGCTACAGGAGCAGTGATGGGGACTGGGCACCAGTCACAACAATATGCTCATTGCTCTGTCTAAATGGGTTTCAGAAGCTGCTGCCTCTGGCTCAGGGGAAGATCATGCAATTAACTGATTATGATTCAATGCAGGTGTAACATGGTGAGGTGTGTTTCATTCACCATGAAGAGCATGGATCCTAATTAACATGGTCAACACTTACTGTCAATGCTGTGCAGGTTAAGCTTGGCCTTAACTATCATCGACAGAATAAGAATTTTTGGTAACACTTTAAATGAACGCTATGTCTATAATAATCTATGAATACAGTCATAACATACTATAATTCATAAATTATAATTAATAAAGCATTGCCAACAAGGCTATACATATTTATAAAAAGGCATAACACATTATAGCAATGTTTATTAAGCATTATGAATGCTTTATGAAGCTATTATCTATAATACACTATAAAAACCTTCATAATTCAGTACAAAGTGCCCTCAATTCTTATAATTATTATTGATCCCTGTGGGGAAATTGTCTTTGCGTCTCTCCCATCATGCTCTCTGTAGGTCCTGCAGTCATGCCGAGGCTGTGCTCAAACTGGTAACCTTCATAGCCACACGCTGCCCTACAATATGACCGTTATGATGCATTATGAAGGTATCTATCCATCCATCCATCCATTGTCCAACCCGCTTAATCCTAATGGGTCGCGGGGGGTCCGGAGCCTATCCCGGAAGCAACGGGCACGAGGCAGGGAACAACCCTGGACAGGGGGCCAGCCCATCGCAGGAAGGTATCTATAGTACATTATATATAAGAGCTTCATTGGAACTTATGAAGTATAATACTCAACATTATAATGCCCTATGTATGTTAATAGAAGATGCTATAAGACATTATTAATTCTTTTACCAACCATTATAATGCATTATAGATGACAGGTTTAAGTAAAGTGTTACTGAATGTTTTTTTACAGGCAGCATAGCGGCACGGTGGTCTCCCCGTGGTGAATTGGATTTACCAAATCTGTGGCTGATAGGTACTGATGAGGAGATTTACATTAAAGCAATTCTGTCTTCTGGAACAGAGTGGCCGTTCAGCCAGCCCAATAACTCCAAAAATATTTAAATAAAAAAATAAGGGTTACATTACAGAGGAACACAAGTTTTTAGTAGTTGGGTTTTACTGTTTTAATATTGTACAATAAGCTATTTTGCTTCTATAATACATAACAGACTGCCCCCCCCCGCCTGCCAAAGGGATCATTTCATTGGCTGTGTAGTTATCAGAGAAATTTCCCATCATCCAATGTTTTTTTCCTGAAGTGATGCTTAGAGTGTAAGATAGGTTTACTGTTTGGTTACTGTTTGGAAAGCAATAAAATGCTGATGTGTACATTTTCAGAAAACAAAACAAAAACAGAACAATTCACAAAAGCATCCATTGTTTGCAGATTGACCCAGTTTTACACAAAGTACTGACTATTATAATCACATGTGACTCCAGCTATAACCTAAAAAATTTTAACTATTACAGTTGTTATTGTTTTATGCATCCTTTAATGACTTTGTTGCTTTTTCAAAACTAAATTTGCTCTTCATTTGAATAAAAAATAAAATAACAGATATCTGATATATTTGTGTCAGTGTACCGCATTTCAGTCATTGGAGCCCAGATGTACAGTAACCCTAACCCCTCAATTATCTTATTGCCGAAAGTTTCTGCGCAACAGCTACAAAATGTGCAGCTGAAGCCATTGGATCTCTGAACTTTGCTTTACATGAAAATGTCCATGATCTCATTGCTTTGTAGTTGCTCGCTGTTTTTAAAACCTTATCTTTAGCTTAAGTCTTTGGTTTAAGAGTAGTGACAGCAACCCAACTGCATGAGGAACCAAAGACGCTTCCTCAAGATATCTTTGTTCTAGACCACAAAGGCATGCAAAGGAGCCAGCTTTTCTATTACGAGATTAAATATTTTTGGTTTTTTGCTTCATTGTCAGTTGAGTGAAGAGTTCAGATAAATTTTGAGCGTCGGTTTGCAACCACAGGAAATTGAGGATCACATGCAACAGACAGACTATACGCACCTTGACTTGATGCTACCCTTAGGAATGTGGAAAAAATTGTGTTAAACGGACCACGGGCTCATGGTATTTGGTGAAGCCCAGAGGTCACTGGAGAGATGTAAGTTTCTTTTTAGTCTAAGCTATACTTCTTTGTTGATATCATGTACAAATATCTGAAGCATAAATCTGTTGTTGAGCGTTTCATTGGCATTAACTATGACTGATACAATAAGCACTATGATTATGTTACTGGCCAGTGCAGTCGGCTAACATCTCTGAAGATCTATGCGCGTAACTCCCCCCACAATTCAAGAACATGCTGAGGTGGATTGGAGTTGCCAAATCGTCAGTAGGTGTGTGTGCGTATGCCCTATGATGGGTTGATACGGCTGTTGTTTCTGGGCTCGGCTCCGGACCCCTGCGGCCCTGTTCAGGATAAGCGGCACAGAAGATGACTCAATTATTATAACAGCACATTCATTTCTTCATTAAGAACAGGCCACATTGATTTATACACAATCAACTGGATAAATAATGAACATTGTCTTTAACAGCAACCAGATAGTTACATCTGATAGAAAGGAAAATGCCTGAAAAAGGTAAATGAATCCCATTTACACAGAACAAGGAGAAGGAAATGAAAAACAAACATGTAGGACATAGCATGTGGTTCTGTTCCATAACAAGGAACCAGAGGAAACAAACCCTCACACACCATGCAAGTGGAGCAGGAGCAGGACGCTTTAATGAGATCAAAACTTCCTCGGTACCTTTGATGCCAGACTCACCAAGCAAGACAGATGCCTGCCTAACAGCATCAGACAGCAGAGGATTATGGGAAACTGCACAATACAGAACATGTGATGAGTTGCTCCCTCTGCAAAGGAGATTGTTGTATTGCCATAAATAATTTCCACACCATGGACAACAGACACCAGATTCTCTACATATGACAGTAAGATAGTTGCGTAACATATTATAGCATGATTATTATTTTTCAGTCATTTTTTTAACAAAACATAGCAACAGGACCTGCAATGTTTTCCCAGACATGACAGCACTGAAAAATTCTCCACAGTCAATAGAAAATCTTTCTTGCTTTCAAAACAGCATGAACCACGGGTTTGTGAAATCTGGTGCCCTCTTCCTTGCCATGATGGTCTGGGGGGGTACCATGAACTCTAGTGTGTCTGTGAACTGAATAAGGCCATTGAATAGGCTGAATTAGTGACATGGGTCGACCTAAATGAGCCTGATTCCTTTGTGTGCTGCTGTCCCGTTTTACATTTTACCCAGATTTTTTTGCTTTAATGAGTATATAT
>JAODKF010000040.1:14568484-14587323 GCA_026779585.1 Mormyrus proboscirostris
ATATATACAATGTTTCTAGAGAAGAAAGTTAAGAAAGAAAGTGAGAACAGTGATCGTGCACTCAATTCTGTAGTCTATGATGAAAGAAGCAGAAGATTAGTTACATTTCGTATTTTTTAATATATAATTTCACTAGCCAGCTTTGTAACAAAGTGAATTAACTGTCGTTCCCAATTAAGTATCCCATGTCTGTCTAAAAAAGGAGATCTTAACATGGGCAATCTTGTGAAACCTATGGACCTTTTAATAATGAAATGTAAAATATATGTGATTTCAGTTGCTCACGAAGTCAGAGGTATGGCTGAAGCTACAGCCATTTGTTTACTACATTCATAATGGAATAAAGAAATGTTAAATTTCAGTTAGAGACTAGTAAAAATAAAGATGTAATCTTTTTCCCATTCAAGTTCACGGACCCCTTACCATAGACTCTTTAGGTTTATATATAGTTACTAAGTTTGATAGCACTTTAATAATATAACAGACATGCCAGTTCCTCTTCTGAAGCTGACTGGTATATTGGAAATTTTATTGCAAAATAATCTTCTACAGCACACAGTGGCCAGTTTATTAGGAACACCTGCTTGTAAACGCAAATAGTCTGCTCCTCCGAACAACAAATCAAGTGGTAGCAACTAAATACATACAGAAAGTGCCAAGAGGTTGATTTACTTTTCCACTAAGCGATAGGATCACTTAGGGGTCCGATCTAAGCAATTTTAACCATGGTGCCATTGTTAGTGCCTTGCATGGTGACCACAGCATCCTGGAAGCAGCCACTCTACTAGGGATTTCAGAGATTTCCAGAGATTACAGAGAATATTGAGAATGAAGAGACAATGTTTAATCTGTGAATTTTCTTTTATTGTTTAGCTGGTCATACCATCATGACCAGCTGGGGATCCACCAGCTAAACCATCAAAGAAAATCTTAGACCAGCTAAAACCAGCTCAAACCAGTTACGAACATCAACTAGTTCTTAGCTGTTTTCAGCAAGGTGCTATAAAAAGCATCTTATCAAAATTAACAGTTAGTTACAATTCGATTTACATTACAAGCATTACAGGCTTACACACTATCAAATTCATTTTATTTTTAAAACTCTAGTACATTGTTTCCCTTCTTATATAAAGGACAAAGCATTTTTCCTTTCATATTTCTGGCATCATGGTAGCATTGACGTTACACAAGTTTTCAGTCTGCCTAGAAACAGATGGGCTTTGTAAGATTATAACTGATGAAGAGGTCTAGGGAAAAGGCCATGTCAGCGAAGATCACTGAACTACAGTCATTCTAGCAGAAATACAAGAGGCAATAGAATTAATACCGGTTTAGCCTCACTTAGGATTATCCAACAATCTTTCTAAACTGACCTACAGAATTGAGAACAGTAGAATACTCACCCACATAAATCATTTATTAAAGTCAATTTCATGTCATAACTAAACTCCACATTGAACTAATTTGAATCCCTTGCTTTTCAGACTCAGGTTTCATAGCAATAATGAATTTTAATACCTTACAAAAGACCCACTGTCACCTTATGCAGTTCAGCAATGTTCCCACATGTCAAGAGATTCCAGTGTTTGACAAGATAAATCTATGTGTTTTTGTTTAGAAGTGCAGTGATGTACAATCCTTTCATAAAAACAATGGGTATCAGAAAGGAGAAAGCAAACAATATGGTCATTTTTTATTTTCTGTTTTTCAGCAAAAAGGAATTTCAAAGGAGAATTGAACTTTATATATCTTACCCTTAGACTTGGTTCTCCTTAATGGGTAGCAGATCCTCTTCGAAATGGCAACTGCATGATAGAGAGCAAGTGCATGTGCTCCAGGGAGCGATCCTCACCCTGCGAACAATGCAGTGCATTCCTCAGCTGTTCAGGGGCTTCTCATTCATTTTATTTCCTGCATCGCTGTTGAACTGAAATACGTTTGTTTACTTTGTCTGTCAATCAAATCCCTGGCAAAGGCGACAATGGCCCTTGGCCTTCATGTCTGCTGTTTTATGAACCGAGACTAATGTGAAATTGGCTAATATGAAAATGCCATTAGCTCTCTCTTTACACATGGAAAGCATATCCAAGATAAATTTCAGACAACTGGTCACAGTAATAAAAAGGCTCTATTTGTTGTGTTAGTTGAGACTAATAATAACAGTTGTTATTAAAATGGAACCCCGAAGAGTCACACTGTTTGATGTTGGTGTAGCACATTTTGCGGGATCTAGCTGATTACCTCATTTAACAGACACAGTCCGTTACACTTGCAGAGTATAATTAAGGCTTATTCTCTTTCTCTATTAAAGTTCTCCTTTTGTCCACTGCTTGCGATTCTCCTCATTTCTCCACCACGATTCAAATTTACAGTGCGCTTTTGAAAGGTGCTTAAAATGGACTTGCAGAGAAACATATTATGAAAACGTTCTTCACATCTGGTTTCAGCAGGACGGGATTCACACTTCCATGCCAGAAACAACTGGTCTGGTTAGCATTGGAGGGGGGAACTGACAAACCAGGTATTACACAGATTAATTCATCTCTTCCCACTGGAAAAACAAAATCAAGTACAAATCCTTTAAAAATTGCCAGTGGTGCTTTTTCAGTGATCACACTGCCTTCTCAGATCCCCAGAGGTAAATAATATGCTTAACAGTCCATAAAATTAAACCCTCCAAAGGACAGGATTTCAGGCTTTGATAAGCGGGAATTTGAATACCTCAACTCACAGGAGTGGACAGCAGAGGCAGTGTAAACGTTGTCCACATTTCTACAGCCATTTTTGCAGTGTCTTCCCATTCAGTGCTTCAGTGTGAATAAATGGAGGGGGGGGCACTGTTCACCCTGTCAGGGTCTCGGGAAGAATTAATCCAAGGACTCAAACACTCTAAACCTGACATCTCATTATCGTAGCCTATAGATATACAGTCATGCATTTGTTTTTTTGCTAGCCAGTGATCCAGTGTTCATTTTTTTGCACGGTTCCTTCACCTAAACTACTCACCTCAAGCAAGTGGCCAACTGTAATTAATCAGGAGGATTGTTTTTATGTAACATCCATACACATGAGCAAAATGGCTTGCATGCTACTTCTTCTTAAAAGGTGATTCATGACCACAGTATCTTATGAGAAGCACCACGGGTCATTAGTACGCAGTGTACCGCTTAAGATCACTTCCGTTTTTGCACTGTCTGAACACAGTGCACATCCCCCCCTTCTAAATAGTTTCCTATAACCTTTGAGCCTGATGGATCCTACTTTGAGTCCAAGGTGGGTCTCTGTGGTATTCTCCACATTCGTGGTAATTAGTTTCTCCTGTTAACCAAGTTCTCGCAATAAGCTCAAATAAATAGTGCAAAATCTTCTTATTTAACCTGGGCTTTTCAACGTTTCATAACACGGGAACCTGCAAAAGAAGGAGACATGGGCTGGGGGGATTGCAGGTCGGAAAACCCAGTACTAAAGCCACAGACCGCAATGTTCATAAGCTCAATAGATACCAGTCCCAGAAGCTACAGGATGCGATTTCTAGAAATTGGAAACATCCACTACTTGAACGACGTCATGTGTTATGGGTTTACTATATATATTTGTTATTGGATATATTGTGTCTTTATTTGCTCACAAGGAGCATTAAAAATGTATTCTTCGATACCTCAACCCCATTAAGAGCCTATAAATACCTACAGAATTATATATAAAAATCATTTTTTGTATACACACATAAACACCACATAAATGCACGCCCATACAAATATGTAGCTTAAACACCTTGTATTGTCCTTATTTTTGGAGAACGTCCAGTCAGGCCCATAGATGGATACTGGATGTCTCACAGCTGCATGCTGACACGCCTCATGAGAGACTGAGCAGAGTCCTTCTGTCCTCTCCAACACCTTCCACCCTTCTGGGCTTCTTTCTCCTTCTCATCCCTTCCGAACCCTTTGACAAGCTGACGTGCAGCCAGCACAGGCAAGTTTTATGGTGAACGAAAGCTCCACAGAGCTGGCACGCCTTCACCTTCCAGTTTAATGCGAGGCCTGCAAGACCCATTATGGACGGTCGGGCTTGGACGGGATCCCAAGATCGGCGATCTGGGGTTCAAAGGCTGTTATGCAACCATGTATTTTAATACCTTACAAAAGTATGGATTTTTAATGAGCTAAATAAAAGAGAAGCATGTCTATCAGATACCCCCGAGATACACCCCGAGATACACCCCCCAAGATACACCTGGGATACACCCCGAGATACACCCCCCAAGATACACCTGGGATACACCCCGAGATACACCCCCCAAGATACACCTGGGATACACCCCGAGATACACCCCCCGAGCCCCCACCCCTTCCACTTTCAGCCACTGCTGTGAAATATGCTGGAGCTGTTGGGGTGGTCAGTTCAGATTAACCTCTGGAAAAACCCTAACAGGAGAGCTTTGTCTCACGGGCTGAACATTGACGAGCCCTGAGAGGAGAACATCACGCAGATTCAGCGTGTTCCCCATGAGCTCATAGCAAAGGCACGAGGAGACGTATAACATGGAACCGCAAATAACACTGGAGCTTATGGATGTGGTTCACAGCACATTCCCTTGGGGGTTTGTGTGGAGCAGAAAAATGTGGATCTCGGGCTGTAAGGTACACGTGAAAAGGTTATATTACATTATCCTGGGTTGCGATCCAATATTACACAAGCACGGGGTTTTCATGGGACTTTCAACTGCATTTCTGTGTTTTCATCTAAAAGCATGAAAAATGGAAATTAATCAAAATGAACCTTCTTGAGCCTTTGATGATGATGATGATGATGATGATGATGATGATGAAAACAATATTGTAATTCTTAATCTCCTAAAAATACAATCAGGTAAACAATGTCCTGTCAAAGCTGCATATTTCCCTGCCAGTGGCATATTCTCTTACTCCTGGTAAATGGTCACGTGTGCTTTCTCCTTGCTCAGTTCCTGCCGTGACACGGATCAGGCAATTTTGAGAGAAGCACCCCTTGCCCTGGCTTGTCACTCCCCTCCATTTTCTAATCCCTTAACTTGTACAGGGTCCCAAGGGGCCTGGACCTCGTCCCAGGCAGCGCAGGAACCCCCCAGAGAAAATGCCAGTCCATTGCGGGACACATAGAAACATAGAAAGGCGAATTCTTCTCGCAATGGTGACCACAGCATCGTGGACGTGGAGTACGTACACAAACAAACAAACAGCTGCACAAAGAGATTTGGATTCTCAGCTCTAGCGATGTACGACAATAGTGTCACTCACAATCATCACACCTGATTTGTAATGCTAAGAGTGTCACTCACAATCATCACACCTTATTTGTAATGCTAAGAGTGTCACTCACAATCATCACACCTTATTTGTAATGCTAAGAGTGTCACTCACAATCATCACACCTTATTTGTAATGCTAAGAGTGTCACTCACTAACATCAGCATTATTTTTCATGCTAGCAACAACAACAAAAACAGTTTCATACTCTGAGAATAAGTACCATTCATAGTAACACTTCATTGTCCATTTGCATTGAAATTGTTCAGTTTTTGCATATCTCATCATGCTCTTCGTTGAAACATGGACACATACATTCTGATCGCATGCACTGGTGGTTAACCTACTGAGCCACATACCTGTCCAATCTGGCATAGTAATAAATTAGGTGGTTGGATTTCGCCATGCCCAACGATAAACAGGTGCAGGCAATGATGGCCTGAGTCACTGAATTGCTTTCACAGGTCCTGGTAGCTTTGAATATAAGCATATAGGGTGAACACTGGTAAGTGTTCTGTCAGTCATGACGTGGGATTGTGAGCGGCTTGCGGATTTGCAGATGAGCCCTTTCCCACGCGCACATGCTCCACCCAGCGGTGCCAAAACGCGGCAGGGTGCTCTACCTGTTTTGGGCAGAGTGAGGTCAGTAGTGACCACAGAGATGGGCTAGTCGCTCCTAGCTGGGCAGAAAGACAGACCTCGGCGTGTCTTATGGGACTGGAGCATTTAGCTAAACAGACACTCTCATGTCAATCTCGATCATGAACTATGAGATTCTCGAAGTGAAAGGGATGAAACTCGGTGAATAATCAGGGCAGTGTCCCGACCCGGCCCTTGGGGACACACAGACAGTCGAAATGTTTGCTCCCACCCAGCTCCCGATGTCTGTGGGTCCCGAGGGAATGGCTTTTGGAACATGGATCAGGGCGGTGCTGACTGCTAAACCAACGTGTGACTCAGGAGACTGGTGCCACTACGTTATGTGGTTAGCAGAGTCCGCATGGAAACCTGGCCATTATTATCTGCCTTCAATTCAAATGTACTGTAACATAATCCTTAAGTAACTAACCTCAGCTTCTTATAACCTGTCAGCGTGTTTTAACCACCCTAATCAGGCAAAGAGTGCATTATTATGACATATGATCAAAGCTGTTAGATCAAAGCAGCTGTTATGAATGTGTTCATGGAAACGGCACAGTAGGTACATATTTTAAACAAAATATTTTAAACTCAGTGCGCTTTAATTCATTTAAAACATATGTTGATGACATTATGTGAGAAGTGCGTTTTTTTTTTATTATTTTATCATGGTAATGTAGTGCAAATCAATATAAATAGCAACACCATAGTATATACATTCTACGATTTGTGAGTGCTGTGTGGTTGGGTGTATACACTATAAAGGTCTCCTTATATTACTGAAGCACAAACATCTTTGGCGGAATATTTCATTGAGCTCAATATGGTATCATGCATTGATAAACTCACATCATCCTAAATTTGATTTTAATTCCAAGCAAGCTAAGATCACCCCACAGACACGTGTACACCGGGATTTGTGGATTTGCTTAGAAGTGGGTAAAGCTCGTCCGTAAGAAGACGTAAGACCACAATTCAGGTTTAAAAACGACCGTTGCTGGCATGGCATACATTTTTTTCAGTGGTCCCAACTGGCCTTTTATAATGCAGGCCTAAGACACTGTGGTTAACCACGCTGTTATTGACATCCTGCTTAAGGCAACCTGAGGTTTTCAAGTGCAGGCGGTATTAGGTACCCTGCCAGATACAAAATCCAGCGAACAACTCACTTCAATCCTGTGTTTACCGTAAAGGATGTTATTAAACCATCCATCCATTTCCCAGCCACTTATCCGGAGTGTCGTTGTGGGAGGAGCCTGGAGTCTGTCCCAGGTAGCATAAGGCAGCGCTCAAAAATCACATATATAACAATTTAAAATCACTTTCTGTGAAGGGGTTAATAGGATGGGTATAAATGCATCAAAATACACAAATATATGAAGACGGTTTAACTATGAACGTAAGTATATGGGCCTCTGCAGGGAACACAGCAAAGCATTTTCTAACCACATGTTCAGAAATCACTTATAGTCTTTTTAAGGTATGTTAATATAGTGTCTGGTAGTTTGAACAGACCATAAGGAATCAAGAGTAAACACTTAAAAAATGTATAAACCTACATGCTGTGAGACTTACGTTCTTTGGCCCTCTGAGGTCGATTTATGATTTATGATTTCTCTATGCCATGGAGCCAGAATCCGCTGACTCATCTTTGCCTGGCAGAGGAGTCGAGATTAATCTGCCATTCATCCTTCTGACACCATCAGCTGAGGTGGAGTTCCCGTGAGAACCTGGAGGGAAGTAGGATAGGATTGTTCCAGAGACCAGTATCCTGATCAAGTGGTTTATGCCACCTTTTCATCCCCCCCGCCCCCCGAAGCTTGGACCGTTCTATTTTCCTTCTTTTTAGTCATGAACAACATTACAGGAAGAGGAGGTTTTGCCATGAACAACAAAGGGGAGATCTGGTGTTTAAATTAGACACTCGTCAGTGGAAGCCTATGTGCATGTGTCTGCATTTTGTATGAATTCAAGCCCCACATTTTCTGTCTTCAGTTTAACTAAATCTCTGACCTGGTAGGTAGTAATCAGAAGGCTGTGTTATCATTAATAAAGTGAAGCATAATCAACTGTACGTTTAATTAAAAACATGCGCTGTAATCTGTTCCCTAGTTACACTCCCTAGTACTTATAGATGTGTGTGACACAGATGAGCTCAATTCAATGAAGTATAAAGCAGTCCCAACATACGCATAAAACAAGGGCTGTGCAGAAAGAAGAAATCTGAAACACTAATCACATTTGGAATTACATTGAAGAATGGATTGTAGTATGTTTTGCAGACTGTTGCAATATATTTCCAGGAGATGTTCAGCACTTAATCACAAATTTGGCTTTTTTCTGTCTCCAAGGAGAAGAACTATCAGAATCACTGAGTCCAGTTTTTGGAAACTGGAAAGAGAAAAAACCTTGTTTCTCGCAATATGTCATTTTGTTCGCACGTTGAGGAGACAGATCTGTTTCGCTCATCCATTGAGGTTTGTCCTCTAAAGAATCAGGGAAGACTCCCCAAAAACACCTGAGAGTCACGGGGAAACCTGGGCGGTTTCTTCTCATGTGCGGCTCGCTCCGTTTTTAAGGATCAACTGCAGCAGACTTTCCATGCCCGCAAATGTGAAGAGGTGACCACAGTGGAAATGAATGTTGCAGCTCTGCCACTTTATCTGGGCAGCAGGCACTCTGCCACCGGCTGTCCAACAGTCGCCACCTTTGAAGCGAGCGCGCGGGACGAGGTAATCCCTCAGCTCAGACCGCTTTCTGTTACTGTCGGAACTGCAGCTGTTCTCAGCCCAGCTCTAAGCTACTGCTTTTATTTGATATGCACTGGTGGACGAAAGATATGCGACTCGTGGAGGGAGCAGGGAGTCCCCATGAAACCTTGATACATTTAATGAAACCATGCTTTTACATCTGGGACATTATTGCGATATACTTTGACTCTCATGTGCAATACACTGTTCGTTTTGTAACATGCTTGTTTTGCTTCAGTTCGTTAGTCTTCTGATTCTTCTTTGGATGTGTTTGTGAACTCTGAATTAATTATATGTAAGCAAACGATAAACATGATTTGTAAAACAAAAACAGAAAAAATAACTGTAATAGGTTCTAGGCTTCCCTACAACCCTGATCATGGTAAGTGAATTGAAGATAGATGGATGGATGGACAACATACTGGTAAAGGAATGGGTACTTAATCCTTTCACTGTTCACGTAATCCGCTCCTGGGTGGTTAAAGGACCAGTTGGCAGGTGTTGGCCAAAGAAAAAGGAATTTCTCAACTGAAAACAATGATAAATCCATTTTGTCTGCCAGTATTTTGTCTTCCAGCTGTCTTCTCGTGTGGAAATGGTCCTTTGGAAAAGTTTCAGGACTCAGAAAGAATTCTCTTTTACATGTTATAATCCAACTCAAAAAGATTCCTCAGACTTCACGCAATGTTTATTTGCATAATTGAAGTAATTTTATATTTAAAGTAAATATGTTTACTTTTCCACCGAAGAAAATATTTTGCTTTGCGATATCTGGTACCCCCAGCATCATTCACTAAAATATCCACAGTTTTGTGCTTTTTTTTTCACCTTTTTGTGTTGGTTCTAAAAGCCCCCTGATTCTAACTTTATAAAAACTAGTTATAGCCCTTTGCTGTTTACATTTTAATTCTAATAAGTATTACTCAAAGTTTCCTCCTTTTCCAAGTCTCTTGTCTATTTTTTATTTTATTTTATGAAGGGGGAAATTCCAGATATCACAATCAATTTGTTTCAAAGCCCTTAACTACTTTTGCCTATAAATAGATAGATATATGCAGACATTCCAGGGTTATTTGCAACGAATGACAGACTAATGAGTCTTCTCTCCTTACATTACGGTTTCTGAATGATCAAACTCAATTATGGTCCTTGGATGGTCAGAAGCAACTTCTGCAAATGTGTGAAAAGTATTTAAATGACAACGGTGTTGACATCATGCAGACAAACATGGCGGGAGAGTATAAATTATGCTACATTTTCTACTATCCTAAAGATACCTGACCTCCATCCCCCAGTTGGGTTTTAATGAGTTCTGTAATGGAAAGTTGGCACGATCTTTAAAAACGCACCACAAAAGGCGTACTTCAGTGGCCCCAAATTGAGGGTTGGCCACCGACATCGCCGCATGCTCCACGTGAAAACCAGTCGCCAGCCTCTTTGCGGTTTTGCAGTGAAATTGACTTCAAGGGAGAGTCGTTTGGCTGTCAGTTACCGTAAGCCAGCAGCACGCCGGCGCCCAAACAGTCACATTAGGTTCGCATTATTCTTAGTCTCTGAGAAACCCAACGTTCACCTGGCATCAATATATATTTCCATCTATTAAGAAAGCGTTCTTTTAGAATGTGATTAAAATTCCTGCTTCCTACTGATCCTAGGCCATTCCTACTGTTACCCATCATGGGCTTGATATTTTACGAACAGGATTTGCGCTGAAGCAAGACCTATTTACCAAAAGTGACTTCTGCTCAGTCCTTTGAAAAAAGATGTCATTGAAGCCTCCATGCTTGAATATTTTAGGTTTGGGTCTGAACTTGTCAAAGAAAGCATATCACCAGCAGAACATCTTGACAGAGAGAAAACCACATCAAAAATAGCCTCAAATCAAGGTCTACCCATCTCTGCTGGAGACGAGAAATACAGTCAAAGTCTGTTGACTTTGACGATACAAAGACACAGGTCTTTAGCTCCTGGAAAATACTCCTTGTTTCTAACTTACACACCAGAATCACTTCATCATATCTGGTCTGGTTTGACATTTATATGTTATTTCTTCAGCCAAGCAGTGTGAGCTGAGCCAAATAGCACAGAGCTCTTCAGCTGAGGAATAGCCGTAGGCTCACTGCATCGTACGTCTCCCAAAAGGCTGAGGTGCAAGCAGAGCACAGGGTGCTATGAGTGTCATTCCATGGTAACGCACGGCAAAATGATGTAGCTGTAGGAATGGGCTTTCTTCAACCGGCTAGGGGACAGTAGAGTTCACATGCTGAGGGTCTGCGGCAGCAAGAGGTTTATTATTGGAAGGAAGGAAGGAAGGAAGAAAGAAAGAAAAGAAAAGGGGGCAAGATGGAGTGATATGCAAAGAGAGTCGAGTCTGCGGGAATCAGACGAAAAACACATTTTTAGGGAAACAAACTAAAACAGTAGAAGCGCCAGTCGCCGTTACCTTGGAACACAAGAAAAAATGTTGGACTGGACCAGGATCATGGCCACAGCAATCCGAGGTGGCTGCCGAGAGATACGCAGCAAGCTAGACTCTCAGAGGGACTGCCAGCGCAGAGAAGTAATAACGAACACAGTTAATAGTCCATGGTAAAACTGAGAAATGTAAATCAATCAGCAGCACTGCGAGCACTGCAAGCACTGCGAAGCCACGGGCTGCCATGGCCATCAAAACAACTTCTGTGCAAATCAGTTATTTTACTTATGGGGCATTTTCACCGCTCCTGTTCTGGTGAAACACTATTCACTCCAATGTGAATGATCAACAGCATCAGTGTTCCCTGCATAGGTAAGCTGAGAAGGTCGCAAAGGAGACAGACTCGACTGGTTGGTTATTCTGAGCAAAATGCTGTTATAAACAACGTCTGCAGGCCAGGGCATAGAATAGTTCGAAATGGCGATTTAATCGTAAAATTCTGTTTTTGGTCATGGCTGGAGGACAAATTTAATCAAGTTATGTATTGAGAGGTATATATCACCCTGATCCACTGGTAGCTACGCTCAGTGTTAGACATTTCAGGTGCAGAAGCTACAAATCCAAACCAAGATTGAGTACCAACCAGTTGAGTACTCTGTGACTATGAATCTTGATACTCAACTCGTTGGTAGAAACAAAATCTTGATCTGGATTTGTAGCTTCTGGACCTGAAATGGCCAACAGCACCTATTCTCCTATGACACAGACAGACATCTAGACATCCGAGCACTAAAATACCTGCAAATGTCAAACCACTATGCAGCCAGCAAGACAGAACTCACACCCACAGGCTGGTGAGAAAGCAGCAGCACACTTCTCACCGCCATTTTCACCTGCATTCCACGTGCCTGGAGGTAGATGTGCTGAATAAATACATACAGAGAGCCCCCTAGTGGCAGACCTGCAATCAACCCTAGTGATGGCACGCGCACATGGGCTGTGATGGCGACCAGATTAATATCCTTTCAGCCATTCTGACTTTTACCTAAATCACACATTTTTACCAGCGATAATTCTATAATATAAAAGTTATGTATATACAATATATGAGTCAAAACATTACAACCACCCTCACTTGAAGCAAATAATGTGGATTATTTCGTAAAGTTTATATATATACGTGGTATGCTCACATTTGCCACTCACAGTACACATGCTGAATGCAGACGAAATGCACAAAAAGACTCACTGCTGCGAGATGTGAACAAAGGCTATTACATCTGACTGACAGAAGAGTTACTGTTACATCTGACTGACGGAAGAGTTACTGTTACATCTGACTGACAGAAGAGTTACTGTTACATCTGACTGACAGAAGGGTTACTGTTACATCTGACTGACAGAAGGGTTACTGTTACATCTGACTGACAGAAGAGTTACTGTTACATCTGACTGACAGAAGGGTTACTGTGGCACAGATGGCAGATCATTTTGATGATGATCACAGGACTGCCGTGTCACGACACAAAAGGCGCCGAACCCTGCAGCATATGGAGCTACATCACTGCAGGTGAGCTGGAGTGCCCATGCTAACCATGCTAACTGTGCTAACCCATGTCCATTGTCAGGAGAAGCTAAAATGGGTGTGAAAGCATCAGATATGACCTCCAAGCAACAGAAGGTCATCTGGTCCGGTGAATCTTGTTTTTTTTTTTTTGCATCGTGTGGATGATGAGGTACATGCTCTGTATCCATGGGAAGCGTTTAATCAACAAGGTCAATTCGCAGTTAAGGAGCCAATTTCCATGTTTCAACTAGGGTCACCCCCACCGTATTTTCAGCCAGACTGGCACTAAGTATAACATGTTTTATATGGTGAAGAATCTGTGTATCTAAAGGCTACAGCAATGGCTATAGACAGTGGTGTCTGAGAGGACAGCATCGGATCTGCAGCCCTGAATTAAGTAGAGCCACGTGAAAGTACCATATGATAGTCCTGACGACATTGTCTTTGAGTGCAGTGTTCTCTGTGCCTGGTTTAATGCATTACCAAGAACTTGTTTGTAATACAGCGAAATGTCCTTGGCACTCAAGTTGCATCACTTCTGCCAAATTCTATGTAAAAGGATAGCAGTGATCTGTACCATTACTTACTCAGACTATAGAGTGTACGTTGGAAAACTATATGGTTTTCCAGATTCAGAATCGGCTTCCAAAAAGAAAACAGGCGGCAAAATGCTTTTTGTTTTACCGTATAATTGCCTGTAACATACACACATGTGCATGTATAAGAGTGATGGCTTAGGGGTGACTTTTTAAGAAACAGATATGGTATCTTCATCTTCCCTTTCAAGCTGTGGGGTCCAACTTGACTGAGGTCATCTTGTCTTCTGTGATGGACAGTATGTTCTACATGAGGCTTAAAAATCCGGTATCTATGACAGGCCAAACGTATATTGTGCTGTCACTGAAGCATGGAAATTCTGGCAGGTGGAACGAGTGGGGGGGGTCAGCTTGGACTCAGACTAAATGTCATTCTAATGCAGCTGCTTTAACAAACATCTGCGGTTGTAAGCGTCGCCTGAAGGGTTAGCAAACAGCAGCCAGAGATCAGCAAGTGAGCAGAAGTGAGCATATGCTCTTACGAGAAGCGGGATCTCACCACTCCCCCGCAGTGCAGCCAACAGTTCAGAATCATGGATGTGGATCACATGCAGAGATTAGGAAAGAATTTGAGCTAATGAAGAATTAAAGCGTAATAGGTAATACATGTCAGCAGATGAGTGAAAAGTGAGAAACATTAGTATTAATATTAGCATTTCTTCGGGTGTTGTCTGTAGGAAAGACTTCAAATGTCCTTTGACTAACCTCAGGGATGGATCCTGGCAAAGGCATGATGGAAAACTGCCCAGAGCCATCATGCTGTGTCATCACCTATCTGTGCTGCGGGCAGATTAACATGCATACCTCCAGGACAAGGTGAAAATAGGGGAAATTGGTCTAGATAGCCTATGGATACCACAAGGGCTTTCACTGGCACTAACCTATAAACTGCCTCATTAGCATGTTCACTGACTGACCTGCAACATTCTTGCTCAAGTGTTAATCTTTCTTTTCTTTATTGTTCATCTAGGGATTGGTGAATCTTTAATAAAACGTTAAATAAGAGACCATTCAGAAAAGGCAGTAAAGAGTAAAGTAAGAATGTTTTTAAATGACTATTTAATGTACAAGGAAAAGGGCTACATTTATAAAATATATTACATCTCACAGTGAACATCTGCTTTAAGGAAGATGTGAAAGTTCTTGTTGAAGGACATATATTGTCAACAGGCTGAGACACGGATTATGATGCATGATAACACACATGGGCTTTAGATATCTGCACGTTTTCACACTAAGAGGTTCCATTCATATGTCAAAATGTTAACATGCACACGTTCCAAAAGCATGAGAGAGCTAACATTCACAAGTCGGGAGTGGCTGAAATGACCCCCCCTTTGGACCTTTTTTCCTAAACCGTGATATTCACCTTCCTGAGATGAGGCAGAGCTCAGCAATAATCATTCACCTCAAATAAACAAACGAAATGTTTCCCTGTGGAAAGCTTCCAGATTGAGATTGTGCAGACAAGGGAAAGCACAAATGTTTTAATTCAAAGGCCGTCTGATTGTTTGCCTTGTTTCATCATCGCTTTTGTCCGCATTTGTGAAATGTAAACTGACACCGAAAACAAGAGAAACACATGGCAGGTTTGAAGATAGAAAGCTGGACCAGCACCAGATCTGTCAGTCATGGACATCCAGTGGTGAACAGACTTCAACATCTGGCAAACGCTGGAAGGAGGGAGATGTTGTGTTTATGCTCTTTGCTTAGCAATTCAACCAAAACCACAGTGAAAAAGCTAATGGACACTCAGCTCAATAATGCAAGAAAAATAATAATGACAATAATCAAAGCAATTAATCACGTCTAAAGAAGCTTTCTAACGGACATTCTCTGTGTGACGTTTTCCTCATTTTCACATCTGCAAATAACAGCAGAATTATATCATATACCACTACATTAAATAATTAATAACACTTATTAATGATAACCACAGGCATCCCCCAGGTTACGTACAAAATCTGGTGCTAAGTCTGTCTTTAAGTCAGAATTGCAGGCAAGTTGGAACAATAATAATACAGTACAGAATAATAATAATTAAAATAATAGTGATAAAAGTACCTACATACAGTACTGTACTCTGAGTCCACAAACCGCTTTTCATGAGCACCACAAAGGAGTGCATGCATTCATTATTACAAACCATTCTATTTAACCCAAATTTCCAGTATAATACAGTATGCTTTGCTGCAGTCCATTCATAAATAGAAGTTATCCATAAGTTGGACATTCTTAACCCAGGGACTGCCAGTATTTTGAACGTTACAATCAGGATTTAACAAGCATTACAATTCCAGTCATGATCAGACCATATATTATTTTGCCTGTAGGTACCCTGAGGCACGACAAAGGTCTCAGATTTTTAGGGTTGCTCATGGGAACAAGGTTTGATTGCCCCATAACTTTAGTGGACAAATGAGGACTCAGGAAAGGCACTGACAACACAGAAACACGGTATTTAGTGGGGGGGTGGCTCAGGGCACTGGTTCCCCATCCTTCAACTGGGAACAACATAAACCAAAGTCATAGACATCAGGTGGATGAATTTCACAGACACGTACAGGGAGGAATGCGGTCGAATGATTTACTGAAGCTTTGTGAAAATAAACTAATGACAAAAAAAATATATATATATATATCTAGATATGTAGATGAAAAAGTAAGAATCAAAATTAAACTAAATATCCTTCACTTACAGAATTGCTTCATACTCTTCCAAAGATACATTTTAAGTTAATCACAGTGGCCCTGTGATTTTTAAACTTAAAATGTATCTTAGATGACGGGAGATGATGGTGGGTAAGAAAGTCGTCCCCTGTCCATTCTCTGTCCCTCATGTTCTTGTTGGAGTGAATTAAGTTGTACAGAATATCCAGCTCGGATACCATTGTGGGGTTAAGGGTAAACAGGTTGGTAGTAATTAAGATGATTATTTCACTGCAGCAAAACAGGTTGACATCTTGGCACAAAGAAAACAATGGAATTTGAAAGTACAAATGAATCAAGCTGTTATGATTATAATATTTGCATTTGGTTGAAACTTTTTATTATATGAACAGTCCAGAATACATTTTACATGAGTGATGAACAAATGAAAGGTAGGGTAAACTGAATTTAATGGACTTTCCTGCCTGAGTTGGCTTGGTCCTTATGCCATAACATGCTAAAGAGAAACAGTCACACAAGGAGATACTAGTTAGACCTCAAACAAAAAACAAAATTCCTAGTGGCTCATGCTTATAAAAGCTGTTTGCGGTGGGCCTTCGCACACTCAGGGTCCTGTTAGGAAACAAGAAGGCCTCACTGATTTGGTCTGTCGGTGAACTGGTTCCCTCAGACGCAACCTGAGGAACCAAATACTTGAGCGCTTGAGGTGGGTCACAGTAGGAACATAATTAATGCCCTTGTCTTCCTGTCTCTCTTTTCCTTCCCCCCAGTCTGAGTTCAAAGTACATCCACTCCCAAAATCATCTGGGTTTCTAGTTGGATTCACTTTTGGTCTTTGTTCCGAGTTCGGAAGCGTCTCCTTCAGAACATTACCCAAATCTGTCTGCGCTGGTTTCAGGTATGGCGTTTCCCTTTCATTGTTTGCAGCTGGAGAGGAAATTAACCTCAGGTCTGGGGTTAGTGATATTTTTGCCTGGAATGCTGTGCAAACGATACCAATGGCTAAAGGCAACTGAGTTTCTCCTTTTTGGATATGACCGGGTCTAAGGAAGGGATGTTTCAAAGTGACACACATATCAGTGACATTTTCATTGGGCTCCTCCTAGGTGTGTTCAACCAATCACAAAAGAAATCCTTTTATTTCAGTTCCGCTTGGCTAGTTTGGTCATATAAACCTCATATAAAATGCTGCAAAAATAAAAAATGGAAAACTATAAAGAATGCCTTTTCCATGAATGGGAATGGCTCACAAAACGAGGTTTATGCCCAACCAACGTTTCTGCTGCCCCCCAAATCAAGCCAGCCCTGTACTGAACCTGCTTTTGGACCATAAAACTGAAACAAAGAGAGGACAACCAACCTGTGCCAAGAGCAAAGAGGAACATTTGGTGGGCAACTCTGAAAAGTAATAAATCTCTGGAATTTAATACATGTTCAGCAATTTAAATATTTAAACATTTGTTTTGCTATTTACTGCATAATGCAGTGGTCCATGGTCCTGCTCCAACCATCACCGCATCATTTCAGAATTTCAGGTCTATCCTATTATTATCATCCCTAAATAACCTTAGGCATAAATGCCTTTACCCCTAAGTTTCTTTTGATATTTTATTCTTTTTGGTTTCTGCACAGGCAGCAGGAGTAGAGAATAGAAAAACAGACACATATTTTCTAGTGCGGGTAAAGAGAGAGGAGATATATATCAAGGCTGACACTTTACCCTTGGTCTATATCTGTACATTTACTTTTTGATCCAAAGCAATATACAATTGATCAAGCAGGGATAGCCCATGCCTGGAGAAGTTGAAGTGAGGGACTGTGCTCAAGGGACTTCATGTGAAACTATTCTGCCGACCGTGATATATGAACCAGCAACCTTCTGACCATGGCACGGTGTCCGAACCTATGGAACCACATACTGTACCCACTTGTCCTTAGCCTCTTGGCAGGTGAAATATGTCAATCAGTCTGATCCTGCAGCCTCCCCCCACCCGCCGCCCAGCCCCTGCTCGCGCGCCTCAAAGTCGCATTATCTAACTGTGACAGTAGACTCACTCCTGGCACTCTGTCACTTCTGCAGACTGGCGGTCCTTGGTGTACATCTTGAGTATCTGTAGCTGACCCTGAATCTCCTGCAGGGATGAGGAGAACATGGAGGTTTAGGAATGGTGCACAGGAAACTTGTACAAGAACAGAAGGGAAAAAGGTCACAGCTTTCACCGTGCAGACAGATCCAGAGAACTGTGTGGTGCTGTTTCTATTGAATGAATGAATGCTGCACTACTGCTGTTGGCTAAATGGTTTTCTGTCCACTTGTACTTGAATAGGGTACTATTCTGTGCCCACAATCACAAATTAATCAAGCACAAATTAATCAATATATATACACACAATCTGTAATATTTTTCTAGACAAGTAGTAAAAGCTTGAAGATAAAAGCTGTTCAGCAACGGATATGATTACTATAGTATAAGATTATGGCAAACGAGTTAGAACCTTCCATTCACCTTTATACAGTGTGGGGCTTAACAGACTCTTAATGCAGCTCAGCATGAGTCAGAGGATTTCCTGAACAGGGACCTCACAGACAGTGGCCTTACCTGAACAGGGACTTCACAGTCAGCAGGCTTACCTGAACAAGGACCTCACAGACAGTGGGCTTTCCTGAACAAGGACTTCACAGCTAGTGGGTTTACCTGAACAGGGACTTCACAGACAGCAGGCTTACCTGTACAGGGACTTCACAGTGCTCATAAAAGTTCTGGTAGTAGTGGCTGCCCCCTGTGCCAATGTCACACTCACACACAGGGTTATACTTCATGAGCCCATCAATGGATGACATGCTCTCCCTGCGAGTGAAAAGAAAAGCACTGCACTGTGACACAAAGTACGGATACCACAGTATGAAAGAGC
>JAODKF010000040.1:14594442-14609910 GCA_026779585.1 Mormyrus proboscirostris
GAGTACCCGGAGGAAACCCCATGACGACACGGGGAGAACATGCAAACTCCACACACATGTAACCCAGGCGGAGACTCGAACCTGCAGCCCAGGGTGTGAGGCTATGTCCTCCAACATGTCGCCCCACCCCTTAATCATACTAAATGCAATTAATTTACTATCCAATTGCACATTTCATTAAAGTTTTCTTACATAACTGTCAATTAATAATAAGTTGCTGAGGTGTATGGTTTTCCAAGTGACCTCATCTCAACAGCATATAACTGAAAAACTAGCAAATAGAAAAATAAAATGAAATTAAAAAAAAAAATCAGTAACGGTTCATATACCACAGCTCTCATTACGTAAACAAAAATCCTGCTTTCTTGGCTTATTTTTAATGGAATTATCCAGAATAAAAACTGGCTGTTTCAGCCAATGAACTACAATACTCAACAAATACTTAATCTCTCCTCCACAGAAATTTAACTAGGGCCAGTTTCTAAAGATAAATTTGAGTAGTTTATATGCCACCAATCACATCCACCTTCCACCCTTAGCCGTCGCTACCTCTGATCTCTACACAGCATGAGTTCTACACAGACAGGCCCGTACCACTCTCCAGCCGCAGAGAGGATGGCTCCACGTCCAGCGTGCTCTTTCCAATTAGGTTCTCCTTGTGCAGAGCCTCTGCAACGTAGTTGTGGAAATCCATCACACTGTGAAACACAGCAGGGTGCTCATCCGGTTCAGGGTACGACTCCTCCACCGAATTTGACAGTAGGTGGATGTAGTCTGTGGTCTCTTGGCCTATGGCCCCAGAGCTGACATCCAGGGCGATGGCATAGTGGACCACCACAGCGTCTCTCCTGCACAACAGCCACGTAGAAGAGTCCAGCTAAACCACATCCCAACAGGACATTACCATCTGACCATCGAAATAAACTGCGTTAACGTTAAACACCTTCATGACAGTACGGTCAGATGAGCTTTGCCTTTCTCTCACGTGTTTTATTAAAGACAGCCACCACGAAAGACCAGGCAGAACAGAACATTTTATGAGGCAGCTTTACACTCCTATATATACACAGCTGAAAGCACAGGTGGTGTACAAGCACCACTGAGCTCACAAAACACGTTTACCATAGCGTGTGGCTGGAGGGTCCATGATTATATGACTACAAGAGGGACTTGGGAGAAGTAGCACTGGACAGGATAGAAAACAGATAAGTCCTTCCAGCCTCCTGCCCCATTAGAGATTTTTTTTTTCCCCCCATTCATGGTATGAGTGTGGTGAGGTCGCTGACAGGAGACGGGAGCATCATCACTGATCATGTGACCTGTATGCTCAGTGTTTATTGACAGGAAGTGAGAGCATCATCACTGATCATGTGACCGGTATGCTCAGTGGTGATTGATAGGAAACTAGAATACGAGGTTGCCTGAAGTATCAGCATTACTGGAAATCTGTGACGTGACTTGTGGGTAACTCATCTGGTCCAGCACAGTGATTACCAAATGTAAACTGAGCACCCAACAGTGCATATCCAGATTAACAAGCCCATTTCAGATTTCATAACAAGACCTTCTGGGAACAGAGTTGACGTGGGTGGCATTTATTAGATTGCACAAAAGCAGGCCATGTTCCCATTAAGCAGAGTCAGTCCAGACGTAGGTATTAGATGCTCACCCTCTGTAATTCTTCTGTTTCCTGTTTGAAATAAAAAATAAAATGCATTTATTTGAACACCTCAATTCAATTAATTCTGAAATAAAACTCCTGTACACATACTTCCGTTCGTGAATTTATGTAAGCTTTGGCTACATATTTTGAACAGTTGTCCCAGCACAGGACTTACCTGAATTCAAGTATGTAGATTTCCTTAAAACCAGGCAGCATTTCAAAAGCATCTTCAATCTACAATATGAAGAGAAAAAAAATGAGAAGGAAAAGTGAGACGTCCAAGAACTCATTAGTTTTATTTTTGGCAAATATGCGTCCTTCTGTTTTATTAAGTGCCCGTTTCGTGGTCTCGGCTGTCCACACGCCATGTGGAATATAAAAACGTAGCCTAGCAGGCTTTGGGACCATCCTTGAGTGATTCTTGTTTTTCAGCAGCTGTCAGCCCATCTGTGGTAGGGTCAGAAAATAGGGGGACCTCCTGCGGTCTGGTCTCGCCATCGTACATGTGACTGGATCGGGCCCGCAGTCCTCCTGCCGTTCCTACAGGGACGACTGACTCACACCGGCAGTGTTTCCTGGCCTAGCGCTCCAGATGTGTGTGTGTTTCTTACATAAAGCTGCATTCAGACCGTTCCCGGGAAAACCTTGGGATGTGCAGCTGCCAGAAATGGAGGCCCTTGTCCAGCAATGGAAAAGTCTCCAGCCCACTGTCCTCAGACTTAAAAGGATGGTGATTCATTGCTCTCTGTGATTTGTGAATAATAGCACATACAACATTCAAAACAATCTGCCTGCATTACAACTGACTTTTTAACTTCTGTGAGTGATGTTGTTTTTGCATTATTGACCTGTATGATAATATACTGCAAAGGTTTGTTTTTCCATTACTACCATTTACCACTTCATGTTACTATCAAATTTCAGCCCAGTGATATCCCAAGAATCATTTAGCTCAAGCCTGGCGACCTCCCTGCAAAGCCATCTTAATATCTCACTCAGTGTTCGTTATAATATCAAGTGCAGCAATGTTGTTTTTCAGACTGCTTTTTAGAAACGTGCCTGTGCTGGACAGCTGTTTTCAGTAAATATTGTAAATGCAAAATACAGAGTATTGAGTTCATAAATCTCATCATTTCTTACTGTTTTGACAGATTTGTTCTATGGGACCTCGAGTTGTCAGAAAAATTTTTCCTCAGAAATAAAATAGTGTTTTGTGTGCTGTGAGAAAAGCCAATGTCTTGTAAGCCAATGAAACACACTAGTTAGGCCACTTCTAACTAATACTGCTAGTGCAGCGATTCCCAGTCCGGTCCCCAGGGACCCACAGACAGTCCACATTTTTGCTCCCTCCCATCTCTCCACCCAATGGGATGCACAGCTGGTCCATGGTTTTGCTACCAGGAGCTGTGGAAACACTGTGCTAGAGGACAAAGGGTGGCCTGATGGTTATGTGGGTGGTGCCATTGCCTCAAACCTCCACATCTCTCTCTGTACATGTGAAGCTATTCTCCTCTTGTCAAGATGGTTTCATCTGGTCCCTCAAAGACATTGACTATACTCAGATTGTAGACTGGCATCCCAGCCTTTTACCTGGGATAGTATCTAGGTACACCCCCCCACCCCCCGCAACTCTAAACTGGGTAAGTAGCAAGAAGATGGATGGATGCTAGCTGACATTTATGCATCCCTGTCTTTGGTACAGTATTTAGATGCTGCCCCATAAAATTAGAAACACAACAACAAATAATGATAAGGAGGGCAGGTTTTTTTTAAAACTGTCGTAACCTTACAGTCAAAGCTCCAGTCCAAGGTCCTAAATGTAACGGAAAAACAAATATATCCAGCCTGGTCCTTGCTTGGCAAAACCATGGGGAAAATGGTAATGATACGCTTAAGACCTTAGGAGAGAAGGGAGTATGTGATACGCTTGGAAAGGTGGATGAGGAGGAGGAAGAGAGGCAAGGTGAAAGAGTGTGGAAAGAGCAAGTGATGACAACGATCATTAAAACTATAGCTGAGAAGACGTGAGCCAGTGTCCCACCTTCTCAGCGAACTGCTGAGCCAGGAGGTGATACGCAGAGCTTGACGGATCTCTCAGAGCACCGTCGTAATTCTCCCCGTTCAGCTGGACGCTCAGTTCCACCAGCTGCTCCGCATGGTGCTGCACCGGCTTGCCGGCGATGCCGTCAATCTCATTAGTGATCTGAACACGGGGGATACACCACACTCGCACAAACTGAGACACGATGCATGGACACTACTACTCAAAAGGATTATTTACATCTGTGCACTACTCCCATTTTTTCTTTGTGTCACTTAAAAACAGCCTTTTAACTATTTTCAGTGAGGGATACGACTGATAATATCTATATCCATATTCCCCCAAACCCCTTACCGTATTTTCATCCTCTATAACACTTTCTAGACCAGCAGTCGCATCTTTGACAGTCATTCCTGGAGTTGCGAAAACAGCCCCAAACTTCATTGCAGCCACGACATTCTGTGTGGCTTCAGTACTGATGTTCTGCATCACAATGGCTTCCCATGTTCCTTCAGATGTGACATCCTTCTGGGTGTTCATCTCAGGGACCTCAGGAAAGGCTTTTTGGGTCACCCCTATAGTTTTTTCAGGGATGACTTCGGGAGAAACCTCAGAGGAGATGACCAGACTACTTTGGGAGACGACCCTAACAGGCATCTCCTCTGAGTTGGTTCCAGTTCCATTTGGTGTAATTTCAATGCCAAGTTCCAGAGGAACATTTGCTATGACATCTTGTGGAACCTGCACAGCACTATCCACAGTGAACCCTAACGTGTCATCTGAGACACCCTCCAGTCCAGCTCCTAAGGTAGCTTCTGTGCTAATCTCTTTGGTGACAACTGCTGCCACTTGTATGTTTTCATCTGCAAGCGGCAAAAAAAGAGATGAGAAAGCTACATAGAACATGGAACCATTACGCAAATAGTTTTAATATTGCACATATAAAACCTGATGATAAAACACAGGAATGGTGCTTCCAACTAAAGCCCAATTCCTTTTACGCAAGCAGCACATACAGACCTTCCTGGGTGATGCTTGTGGATTGTGGCTCCTCAGTGACCTCAGAGCTGCAGAAGAGAAACAGGCAAACAAACTTACAGTGCGAATAAAAGTCTGCCGGTAGAGCAGCTGGATGCTTGCATACGGGCATCTTTGAGTCCAGTTGGGTGGCTTGAGATGGAGGAGGGCACAGACACTGCAAGACCACATTCATCCCAGTGGAGGGGGGAAGTATGCAGTGTACACTGCATGTCTGAGGTAGAACAGATGAATCCGGAATGATTCCTGAAGACGTAACATTTGCAGTGCTGGGGACATCATACTGATAGTATTAAGCTGCACAAGCAAAAGAGGCTATTCAGTCTTCATGACAGGCTGCATATGCTGCTTAGGCCAGAGCACCACGGATTTGCCCAGTGTTCTTACCAAGCAAGCAGCATAGTAAATGCAAGCAGAAATCTTACCTAAATGTTGCATTCATTGATATTCTCTGAAAAAGAGGAGCGATGCCTTAAAATCAAGCGACATCCAACTAGTGAGGCATATTATAGCATTAGCATGAAATTACTGATAATCCTCAGTGGTAACTGAAACTGTGTCGTTCGTCATTGTTTCTTGAACAGAGTTTGATTACTTTAATCCAAGCTTTTTGGCAATTTGGCATGTCACATCTTCAGCTGTGTGTGTCGGCTCAGACGTGCCCCTCTACTCACCCTTTGCACCAGGGATATATGCTCTTCAGAATCACTGAAGTTGGCACCAATATCAAACGTGCTGAGAGTCCCTTCCAGGCAGATGCTTATCCAGAGGTTGTATTCACTCTGCTCTGGCAGACGGTCCCAAAAGGTCTTAAAGGCCTCCCACACTGTCTCCTGGCACACTGGAACATAATCGGAGAAAGAGCACAGTCAACTCATCCACTCTCCTGCCAGGAGAACTTACCAGGAGGGATGTTGTGCAGATGGAGCATCAGCCTACACGCCTGTTCAGTGTTCTCCAAACATTAAGGGTCCCAGCATGTTTTCCAAACAATAAGACCTTTATATTTGTCTGTACAATTTTTCTATATGTTTTTTTTTTTTTTAATCTTTAACACATTTTCTGGGGTAATGGCTTATAAAGTGGTGATATCTATATTATTTATCATTACAAACTTACTGTGTTGACTGAAATATGTTTTTTTTTTTCCTCAAAAGACTTCAGAAAAAGTGGTGTCGTCTTATATTTGGGGCCTAGACAAAAAAGGGAATAGAATGTGACAAAAATGATCATTTGTAATGAGTGTTTTGGCTTACCGTAATACAGATTTGCCGTAAGATTTCAGCGTAAGAGCCTGTGAGTGTCACACCGGACGTGAGAGAGCTGGTACCCAGGGAATGTGTGTGTTTAGCGTGTCCCTGAGTGTCGTGTAGATTGTTTGTTTCCCTGACTGTGCCGCTGCTAGTATTAAACCGACAGTGGCTGTTAATAAAGACATTCATTTTTAAAGAGCCGTCATATCATTTACTTAAATGGCTCAACCTTTCTCCACAATATGTTATTTACCCTCTTCATGTGGGTCAGCTGCATCGAAAACATCCTGTGCTCTGAAAGGTTGTGGAGTTTGTAATATGCATTATCTACCTCCCCTATAATACACTTGTTCTTTTGAATGTTTGCCGTTTAATACATTTATTCTAATCCGATTGCTAGTTAACTTCTTCTAACGTTCTTGTCAATTAAAATTATTTTTCTTTATAAAGGTTTGGTATTCCAAAAGCTTTTTTCTAAAGAAGTTCCCCGACAGTGTGGGGGTTGTCTTTTAATCGGAGTCGTCTTATATTCATGCCAATACAGTTCTTTCCTTTGCTTGCTTTATAGCAGCGTTTCCCAGCCTGGTCCACTGGGACCCCCAATCCACATTTTTGCTCCCTCCCAGCTTCCAGCACACCTGCAGCATGCATCCAGCATTCTTGATTGCTTGACTGTTTGGTTCAGGTCTGCTAGGAAGCAGCGAAAATTTGGACTGCACCAGGTCTCCGAGGGCTAAGCTGCGAACGATAGCATTATAGGTTTCCCCTGTACAGTGACTGAACATTTTTCATTGAAACAAATTTTGCATTTTCTATTAAGTCAGTAAGATAATTAGTGTCATATATTTCTCCAAACAGGACTCAAAGAACAATTCCGTAGCTAAAATTCTCGATGTCATTGTCAGCTAGTCTACTAATGTTGCATGGCTGAATGTACATCACTGGAAAAGGACACTTGCTGTCAAGCGGCAGCAGAGTGTATTCAGCAGAGAGGAGTTTAAACTCAAAGGGGGCCTGATTACATACTGGTGCAGACGGCATGTTAAGGTGTGATCAAACAAAGATTAATTCTCTATGTTGACTGCAGTGCTGAAGCGATACGCCGGGGCTCCTGCATCCCAGAAGGCACACGCCCTTTTAAAGTATAAATGAGTCTGTATGTCTCATTTTAACTCCCCCGTGCAGTAAAGGCCTGGGCTCCAGCCTCCAGCATAGATTCAATTCTCACTATTTAGGGGTTCAAGCGCCCCACCCTTTTCTTCTTCTTTACTATTGTGCCCACCCATCCCTGCATACACCACCCATACATCTTATTCATGATAGGAGATCATTTAATACTGCCGCTGATTAGCAGGAGTTTAGGACCGAGTCTGTGTGAATGCAAATCCTGCAGCTACGGCTGTAACACAAATTTGGAACTTCAATAACTTCAATGTCGTAAAATAAAATAAGATAGCGTTCATTCGTTTTTTTAGCATAATTTAATAAGGCCTTAGGATACAGCACTGTACCTTTTATGCAAGCCTACAGCGTGTGGTTGAAATGCTACAACGCAAAATTAACTTATTTTGTTGGTTGGAGACCGTATGATATGATGATGTGGTGTAATCGTTTCACATGGGCCAACATTATTAGTTGTCCCAAAAGTCAGAACAGTAGCTTACCTCGCAGACGAAAATAATGCAGATGGTTTTCGACAGCTTGCCGCAGACTCTCCTGCAGACAGTGTTTAACTCCACTGGGAAACATCTCGTCGCGTTTTTGCCTGGACATGACGCTTCTGTGAAGTGGCGTTTGGACGCTCTTCCGAGAACTCAGTTGACTCTTCACGATTTCTTTCATTCTACCGCTTCGTTTCGGTAGAAGTTCGTCATCTTGGGAGAGGGTATGTGTAAAACCTGGAAAAGTCAGGAAATCACATTATAAAAAGTCCCAATGCAAAGCAAATCAGACACGTCACCGCACTTGTAAATACATACCTGTACATACATGCCCTGCCATAAAAAACAAAGCAAGAACGCAAAAAGAGCATTTGAGCGTAAAATCCATTTTCCTGCAGCGGGATTTTCAAGTATTTCTTTAACAGTGATGTGCGTTCAGTTACTTCTTAGATGATAAATAACCATGTGCATTAGTCCAATAGATCTTGACTTAGCCCGGAGTATTTGGTCACACCGTTACTAATTATACTCCAAAGGAGATCCTCATTAATAACTGGAAGGTAGCTGTGATGGCGCTGAGGAGGACTCCCAGCTCAGGTGGGCAGATGCCCCCCCACTAATCCTCTTTGCTAAACCCATTAAAGCAGCTCAGATGCAGGAAATGCTCCTCAGATGGAAACACCCTGCAAACACAGCACTTTATTAAGCGTGATGTTTAACACAAATGTACAGTAACTTAGCTACACTAATGCGGCGTCCGTATAGGCCGCTGACGTCATGAGCGGTTTGTTAAAAATGGTCAAAGTGAAGAGGCTGGAAATGCTGCAGGTGTTAACAGAATCTTCTTCGCAGTCACATGGGGTGTGTTGTGAAAATGGGGCACCTGGGAAAATGGGACAGCTTAACTTTGCAGTTAATATACATGTTCAGTAATACTTTATTTTCTCTTCTATATAGTGTTTGAGGGGCATTAATGTATTTAGAATGGTATTAAGTTCAGATTCAAGACACTGACATTTTTCCATAAAACAAATTTTCAGAAAGTCTCCCATTTTAACAAAACTCACCCTAATTATCAGTTTAAAAAATAGTACAGAATACTGCTTGCATTTATTAAACACTAATTTTTTTTTTTTACAACTCCTGGATTATATCTCTATCTTCATACTATCACAGTAATCGAAACGTGTAGTTTGATGCAACAACATCAGGGTTTGCTTTGGAAAACTTGGAAAGTCATATTTCACTGTGGAGTTAGATTTATTGTTGTGTACTGTGTTACTCTGTCACAGTTTATTTAAATGTCTTCTCTAAATGAAACATTTCATACATCTTAACATAGAAACATTCTTTCGGTTAAGAAGGGTATTTTTGTTTATATACTTCATAGCTTTTTATTTAATTAAAAACATACTTTTGCAGCGTGTGCAAGAAAGGGATAGGCTACTGTTTGATAGGTATGGTGGCGTTTCTGAAGACCATCATTCATCATCATGAGGAAAAAAAGGTTAAAATTTATTTTGCACATTCAGATGCAAGGCTCCTGTTTCAATGGATAGTAATCTCCTTCCTTAAATCACTTGTTTTATCGACATTGAAAATCTATCGTGACAAAAAGGAAGAACTAAGTCATCCATGTTCCTAATCCCCTATAAAGAAATCGCTCTCCCAGCTATAAGACACCTGGGTACGAAAGTTCTGGCAGCTGTTGTAAATGATATATTACTCATGCAATCTATTCATCCAGCTTTGGGGACCAGGTTGATACTGTGTTAAAAATAGTTTGATTAATGCAGATGCAATACACATCCTAGTATTCTACAAGAAATAAAAAACCAAGGCTATTGCCACTAAATCCTATAAAATATTAATAAGTATGAAAAGACAGAGGCACAGGACAGACCTACACAGGTCTGTGGAAGGAGTGCATACATTTTCACTAAAATTTACAACCACGGTTGAGTGGAAATTAATTCCATTAGTATATGTATGATAATGATATTTCCTGAAACGCGCGAACCCATACGAAACATCCCAAATAATAATCAAACGGCAACAAGGTATCGACATGCCAACTTAACAGGCATAATGATGATGTGCAATAGTCACATTTGCCAGTACCTGACAGACATTGCTTATCATACACTAAGTTATTACTATTAATAAATGTCGAGAATCATACAGACAGCATCCCTCTGGACAATTCTGTCATCCTCAACACACTATATTAACCAGACTGCTTGTGTCACCAGGATCTACTTCTTGCGCCATCAGATTGAAAGGTATCATCGTCCAGACATGCAATGGATCAAGGCAGCCAGCAGAGGCAGTATCTTTACTTCTCAATAAGCTGTTTAGTCTCAAGTGAGTTATTTAAGCCATTTAGGCATTAATGAATTCTGCACAATGCACAGTCGGTGAAGAGCATGCAAAGTGTCGTTCAAGTGTCATGTGACCTCTACTCTTCATTCCGGGCAATGCTGGCAGTGAATATTACAATATCACACGTCTCTTAAGGCTACACAGGTATGTCCTCTAATGTTGAGGGTGTTTGCTTATTCCAGGTTTGCTAAAGGGGTACACCTTTACACCATAGCCTGGCTGGATGAGTAAGGGGGGATTAGCGGAAAACCGACAGAGGTCGGATCCCGGCTTTGTCAGAAGTAGCAAATCTGTCTAATCTCACAGTCAGACTGAAGATCAGATTAGCCAGGGCACCATAACGTAACTCAGAATTAGCCTAACTCAATGCAGGGATTCTCTTAGCGTCAACTGCCCTTAGACAAGTGCCAGGAACACCACTGTAGACTTATGAAAAGGAGGATAAGCCTCCCCTAGGCAGCCTGATTTTAATGAAAATGGATGAGAACACACTGTTAAAGCCTATTAGCATTTATTTGTTTGCGGGAGGCTAAAATCCCCCTAAAACAGCCCTAGTGACACTAAGAGGAACAGCAAAGTCATACAGTATATATTCTCATTGAATATGGTTTCGGTTTAAGTTGCATAGCATGAAGCAGGCACACGGCATGTCTAAGCCAACACAAAAATCTGAACAGCTCAAGTGGTACACAGAAAAACTGGTTTCTTGTCCAAAAACGGCAACTGGAAATCAGCATTCGTCATTCATTTTCCAACCACTTGATTCCTAACTGAGGCCATGGAAACACACATCGCACCTTTCCTTTTGTGATGAACATCACTTCCCAGCATGAAGAAGAAAGAAGCAGCTTTCCATGAAATTTAAAACCTCTGTTCCCCTGAAGGGCAGTCACGAGTCCCACTGGATTCAGGGGCATGCAGTGTCCTTACGGACACGCGTTGTTTGTGGGAAATGGGTGTTAATCCGCCTTATGGATTTCTAATCACGTAGAAATTCATGTCTGCTACACTCTACGCACTATATTTCAGAGGAACTAGGAAAACGGTCATTCCCAATCCAATTAGAAAACCATCTCCCAGGCCTTTAACACAAATGTTAACCGCTAGGATCTTCATAGCTGCACAGTGTTGGGTCATCTGTCGACCCGACACCAAACGAGGGAACATCACAGTCGGATAATAAATATTTGAAGTATTACAGTTTCATTCACTTACCCTGCCCTTGGAGGGAGGCCACCCCACAGTCTAATCTTACATTTAAACCAGGTAAAGCTTATTGCTCTGTCCTATCTGTCCCCAGTGGGAGATCATCACACACATTCACTTCAGATTTGTGCCAAGAATTATTATTATATTACTCTGCAAGCCCCTTTCATCCAAAACAATCCTCTCACAGCCTCTTATACTGTTCACATTTGTGCAGCGAGGTGTTTTATTGGGGGCTGCATGACGGCTAGCGGTTACCTCTGGAGACCAGGGTTCGAGTCTCTGCCTAGGGGTGTGGAGTTTGCATGTTCTCCCAGGGTCATCGTAGGCTTTCCTTCTGCATTCTCCAGTTTCCCTTCATAGTTCAAAAGGTGAAATGGGAGCTGCCAGATCGTCCATCGGCGTGACTAGTGAGCGTCGCCCTGTGACGGGTCGGCGCTCCATCCTGGGTTATTCCCCACCTTGGGCCCCCATAACCATGCATAGGACAAGCAGGTACAGAAAATGGATGGATGGTATTTCTATACTAAAGCAATATACGTGGAAGGGGGCGTGCATACATTACTAAGGCTTGATGTGGCTGTAACATTTTGTCATATTAAGGTTAGAATATTTATTGTATGTTGGTTTCATTTCCTGCTGAATCACGGCAGTCAATTGTCCAAATGGAGTACTCTACCCTTTCAAAGTACAGGGATTCATACGGAGGAAATGAACACACCGTACACTCAATACTGAAGGGATGCTTTTTAAAAGTACCAATTCAGAAATACCCATAAACGACTGATTCTGATATCAAAATTTCAAAAGAATCTGCATTCATTACATTCTCCCTGGAATTTCTATACATACCCAGAGTGAAAGGGCTTTCTGACAGCAGGGCATCTTGGAAAGGTTGCCAGTTACTGTTCTGGAAAAGAGGTTCTAAAATAAACAGGAAACAGCTTGTGACTATCAAATATCTAAACTAGTGCAACGGGTTCAAGAGCATAAAAGCAGAAAGGACCGGGTCCATGCAGCAGCATTTCCTCACAAGGACAGGGTCTTAGATCATACTAAACCTGATCCACCCAAAACTGTGGCTACTCGCTTTGGACCAGGAACACGGGGCACAGCCACGCTCTCCTTTATAGACCCTGCTGTTCGCCAAATTCTCTAAAAATAAAACTATTTTTTAAAAAAAAACTGAAAGAGCATTTTAAACTTCTTTCACAAAGAATTCTATCTCACTCTTTAGCATGAAATTTAACCAGGAATTATTGTTTGTGTAATCAACATTGGCAAACTGTGAAAACCCACCTTTCCTGCTGATGTCATTCCTCTCACAGTAGACGTCAATCAATAAAACAGTTTATAAAATAAAAAAAAAAAACACTTTATTTTTTTATCATCCATCTCCAAAGTGTGTATCCAATGCATTCTCATCATTTGGTCTCAAAGTGTATATCGAAGCTAAGTTAGCAGACTGAGATTTAAGTTAAAAAAAACAACTTGTACAGTGAATTGACTTAAAGCTAACAAACAACAAACAGATGGGATAATGGTGTAGGGAGGAGAGCAAGCTGTCGAAGTGGCACTTTATGACGGCCAAGCTGTCGAAGTGGCACTTTATGACGGCATGGGTAAAGCACACGCCGCTCCAGCTAGCTTATTATAATTGCACTTCGTTCCCTTAAAAATAAAAAATAAAAACCACAGGGGCACACCAAAGTAAATCTTGTAGGTTTTGGACCTTCACCAGTAATCTTCACCGGTAACCAGTAAAGTATACACAAATGGACTTCAAATGTTTGTGTAACACACACAAAAAGCAAGCCCTTGCTCATAGCCCGGTCTCACACGGTGGTCAGTCTCTCTTACCACATACTGCAGCAGCAGATCATAAATCAAAAGTACGCAGAACGGATCAGGCTGCACGTGAAGAGGCCGTAAGCACAGCACCACACAGACAATACCAGGCTGGCATCATGGTCAAACTATCTCCCGCATGTTCTAACTTGCCTGCTCTCAGTCCTGACATCCTACACACAGAGGGTTCAACCTCAAAGCTGCAAGGATTAGCAGGTACAAAACTTAAGTAATTTAAAGTAATGGCACTAAGTATTACTTTAAACAGTAAACATATTACATTGATATCAACATTGACTTTGACCTGACTGGAAAATCAAGTAGATTATGCACATCTGCGGACATCACTATGGTGCAGCAAATCCATATTTTTGTCCCATGTGTAAACAATAAAACAACTGCAATGTATATGCACCACCAATACAAAACATCTTTTAATGAAAAGTACAAAGAAATTAGAATATTTTGATAATACTCCAACATCACACTTAAAATGTGAAAAAAAAAAATAAAAGGTAAAAAAATAAAATCTATTAAAAATAAGAATGAGTCTATATTTGTGGCATAGTCAATAGACAAAGGATGCTTCAAAGTCCAGGCGGGCACGGTGGTGTGGGTAATGTGGGGGTTTATAGTCCCAGTCTGCAGCTGGAAGCCCCCCCCCCCCCCCGCAGGGCCGGCCTTCACCTGCCCCGCCCACCCTCACTGACGATGCCCTGCTCCCGCTGCTTCCTGAACAACCACAGCACCACGTTCCTGATCTCCTCCCGTTTCCTGCGCACTTTCTGCCGTGGAAACCACGTCTCCAGGAGGAACGGTGGTTCAAAGTGCACAACTGGGTTCTGTGGGAACAGATAGCAGAAGTGGAAGGTATAGAAAAAGATCACATAGAATTTACGTACATATAAAATTTCTGTATGAAAGGAAATTCAACACAGTGCTCCACTAAACTCGCTGAAAAAAAAAATTCTGTTTAAAGCTCTCAGTCGTTACACTGGGCTCCCTGCAAGACACCTCCACACTGTACACCAGACATAAGAACTGATTTTACCCCAATACAGTAACCAGGCTGAAGCAGACACTGAAGGACTCTCACTAAGGCATTACCATACGCTACCTATCCATCTGTATCACACATATTTAATGACCTTTTCATATTTTCAACATATTGCTACTTGTCCTGTCCTGTCTTGTGTTTTGTTTGCAATACTCAGGGAGCTGCTATCCAATCCCGCTGTACCGTCCGACTCAATGACAAAACTGAATCTCGAACACGATTTTCATACTTCTTAATTCCGAAATGCGAATGAGGCAGGGATCAGGGGCGACGGCGTGTTCTGGATCCTCACCTCCAAAAAACTTTCTGCGTACTGCAGCAGGTAGAGACCACAGTCACTGCTGTTGTCCTGCAGAGGGACCCAGCAGCTAAAGCCCAGCATCGTCTCGGGCGTGAACGCGCGGGGGACACCTCTACGCACCTCCCACTCCACCTCCAGGTACCTGAGAGAGCAGGGAGGCTGGCGGTCACTGCATATCCAGACCCCCACATACAGTGCGAGTCAAAAGTTTGGACACACCAAGCCACCTACAATGGAGACCGCCGTTTCACATCACCTGACCAGACAATGAAGGAAAAGCGGCCAATGAGAGCTCAGCATGTGTGGGAGCTCCTTCAGGATGCTGGGAAAGCTTCCCAGGAGGCCACTTCATGAAGCTGGCGCAGTCGGGGTTAAGGGCCTCGCTCAAAGGCCCAAGGGTGGGAGCATTCTACTAACCATTTGTCAGTGCATAATTCCATATATATTATTTTATGGTTCTGATGTCTTTATAATTACTAAAAGATGTAGAGAATAGTACAAATTCACATTTCAATGGGTAGGTGTGTCCAAACTTCACCACAAACATCCAACACTGCACGCAGGCACACGCGCACGCAGGTTACGCTCACAAACACACACAGGGTGTGTCGACGAGGGCCAAGGGAGATACTCACTCCCGTAAGAATTTGAGAACACGCTCGTGGGAATGCCGCTTCAGGGAGTCCATGAGTAAGATGCACGGTCTGCAGGGGAAGGAGTTCATGTCAAGCTCCCCGTGTCAAACAGTCAATAAGCATCATAACAGCAGCCAACCAGCTGACTGCCATTAAATCTATAACCTTTAAAAATGAGTGTGATGCATGCATCATGTAAAGTGTGCACTGTGTGTGATGCATAGCTCAAATTTTTTAGCATGTAGCCTTGACACAGCTTTGTCATTGACAGCAGTGTATAGCCTTGATACAGCACAGAGTAACCCGCCATACAGAGGAGCAAATATGGTATGGATTTTCAATGCTTTACCTTTTACAGATGGTGTCCCTTTGACAGCCAAGCT
>JAODKF010000040.1:14610010-14624285 GCA_026779585.1 Mormyrus proboscirostris
CCCCCCCCCCCCCCCCCCCCCCCCCCCCCCCCCCCCCCCCCCCCCCCCCCCCCCCCCCCCCCCCCCCCCCACAAAGCAGAAAGTGATGTGAATCATCTGTCGGCCACAAAGTGCACAATTGTAAATGTTTAGAAATGTTTGTGTTGGAGCCATACCGAAACCAGCGGTGATATTCTCCGGGTCTCCTCCATGCCACCTGCAGAGAATTGGGGGGGTGTCAGCATGAGCCTCCCCAGCTACACACTTCGCATGTTACGCCTAGCAATGCCACAGTGGACTTGTCACAGCTCCTCATGCAAAGACAAAGCGGACATATAACAGGCCGGGCCTTAGAAGCACCAAACAACGCGTTCAATTAAACGCATGCTGGCGCTACGCGACCTTGCAGAGCAGCCGTCTGCGTTCCGCTCGCAAGAAAAGCCTCCTTCCACCCCTCGGAAAAGCCCGGACAGGGAGAGAGCCAAGCGGCAGGCGGGCTGAGCCCACACCTCGCCTTAACGGCTGGAGTGCAGCCACGCATGCAGGGCTCATGTTTGTAGAGGTTTCCTCCAGGTACTCTGGTCTCCTCCAGGAATCCAAACACATGCGATCTGATGAATCGCTGTCCCTAAATTGCCCTCAGTGTGATTGCGGCACTGATCGTCTGCGCCCTGGGACCCCATTTAGGGCATCCGCTGCCTCTTGCCTGGATTTGTTCCAAGGGTCCTTGTAATCCTGCACTAGTGTAAAAAAGATGCTGTCTGAATGATAACAGTGTATTCCTCAGACAGCCCCCCCACACCATCTACTTCTGCCACACCCCCGACCTCTACAATTTCTAGAATTACTGGATGGATCGACTGGAAATGCGAAAGGCAATAAATGTATCTTTAGCTGATTGCTAGGCATCCGAGTCTTCATGCTGAAACTACGGCTATAGCAATAAGAACCATAAACACAGTGTTATAACCTAGCAACTACCATATAATGTCAGACGCACACATGCCGACCCCATTGTGATTTTATTCTGAGATCTATCCAGTAAACTGCGGGGTGTGCATGAAATCTGTATAATGTATCAGATTCCTAAACTAAACACTAGCAAACAAACAAAACCTTGTTATAATAGCATTTCAACTTTGGGGAAAAAAAAGGTACACATTTAGTATAATGCCAGAACAGATGAGCACGCATGCGAATGGTAAAGAACCTCACAAAAAGAAACGCACCCCCTGGACGGCCCCATTATCCCTAACCCTCCATCGAACAACTTTCAAGCTATCACATTAAGACCATATGTCCATACAATAAGTGGGTGGGCAGGTGGATGGATGGATGATTGGTTTCTAAATGATTGGAATGGCTCAATCTTGTCCTGGTATTAAATTTAAATATTTTCTGATTACTTGCATAGAATAAAGAATGTTCCCCAGTAAAACCATCCAGTGTTGGGCTATTTTCAAAACTCACTCCTGCCTCTTCTTTGGTGAGGTCTTCCACTTTCTGTGAAAAGTGATCCAGTGTCATCCGTCAACTCCTGGTCCAAGGCCTGCTCCTCAGCCTGGGACTCGCTCATGCTCCCCACCCTGCTCATCTCCCCCACAGCTGGGCCTCTCCATTCCTCCGACTGGGGCTCCTCCAGGCCAGGGAAGCAGATGACCACCAGGTACCAGTGAGACCTGCAGAAGCCCAGGTCTCAATCATTAAACACGTCCGAAATGTGCAGACAGGCCATGGCCCCAAGCAGATACAAAATTTCCCACTGCGGAGGCAGACAGGATCCAAACGGACAAAGCTTTAAACGCAGAGAAGCACTGTGGTCTGCACCTTCATCGCCCATTTTTATGTGAACACACTGTGCCATATCAAAACCAGGAACTCAAAAGAAAAACAAGCCCGTGATTACCGTGCTACCTCCATTCAATAAAGAGCAAATTCAAATAAAATGAAAATCCTCTGTAATTGCCCTCATATTAACTTGTCTTCAGACGTCAGAGTTTTATTAGGCATTGCAGATTGGTGACACCGTACTTAAGGTACAGCACGCGATCACTCGGCCAATCAGAAGCCCTCATCGCTAATACTTCCCACATGAGTTAAAAAAAAAAAAAAAAAAAAGCACAGTGCATTAACACACAGATTGTTAACATGCGGCCTGTTTAAGTGGTACAACACGGCACGGCCACCGAAACACAAATCCATCATGGGGGCCCGAGACATTGTGGAAATCGCTGAACCCCAGCTCAGATGGTTTCTTGTAAGAATCATTACAATTAAGTTGTTTTTTTTTTTTTTTTTTTTTAAATCATAGAAATTGGAGAAAGGGAAACCAATTCAAAAGGCAATGAAGCCCAGCACAAGAGAGGAGAGATTGTGGTACAGAGAGCAGGCTAAAAACACACACACACAAACGGGGCTTCTTAAGAGACTGCGGGCAGGAACCTGTGCCTGGGTCACACGGGACGGACACATGGTACCAGGGCCCTCGGCTATGAGTGTGTGAATGTCACTGAAGTAACGAACAGGCTGGTGCATGGCATGGAGTCACGAAGACCACCACCTACTATCCATGCCACGAAAAAGAGAACAAGGCTCCCACTCACTCCTGATTGACGGGTATAAAGAGGAAATCCTTGCTGAAGATGTCCACGTTCCGCGTCCACGTTCTCACTCGCTGGTGTCTCCTGTGCTGGGCCCTACGCGACAGACACATGACATTACGCCAGAGTGTGTGCCACTGGTCATGCGGGCCATATAAAGACATGCTGTCACACAAATGAATATACACACAGAGTCATTTCTACATATCTAACGAGGAAGACTGTTTCAGATGCATTCTGGGAAATGTGTCTTTTGGAGGTGGAAGGCCTGAGGGGGTCACGTTAAGGACGTGCTCCTTACGAGGTGTGGGCCGACTCCTCGCTGGCGTTGTCCTTGCGGGTCAGCTGCTTGTAGAAGAAGCTGCTGAAAACGTGACACCTCTGGGCCACCTCCTTTGGGGCCTTTTCCAGAACCAGGTACCTGAGGAACACGACGACCACATCACTCAGGAATGTAATGAGCTGCATCCGTAACAAAGACGGGACCGTAACCTTCCCGACCCGAAAATGCAGGCCTCACTTGAGGTAAAAGTCGATGATGACGTCGTTGAGGAACTCGCCACTGTCCAGGCACTGTAGATCCTCCATAGTTACGGAGATTCCTCCTTTCCAAGGGGGCGGAGGGAACAGAATTAACCTGACAAAAAACGGGACAATGATCCATTCAATCCACCCCCAGTCTTCCTTGATTATGACACACAAAACATTCGGCTGTTTTAACTCAATACTAAACGATCACCTAAGCCTGAATTATTGAGGAAAGTCAAATACAATCATCAGCGCTGACAGGACCAATCAGGGGTGTGCTGTTCAAACCCAGGTGGGTCAGCATGGTTCACCTGTTGGCTTGGCCCTGGTGCTGGTAGCGACTCCAGGGAGAGTCGGGCTTCGGGGACAGAGACACCGCGTACGACTTGCTGGTTCTGCGGTGACAGAGGGTGTAGTTCGGTCGGGGCCAGCCTGGTTTCTCTTCCTAGGAACACAAATGGGAGAGAATTACTGCAGCAGAATGAATAACTGCCGCTGAAGGACAGGGGGCCGAATCTGGATCCCTGGGGCCTCTCAAAGAAGGGGCCCCAGAGACGCATTAAGTAAGCGAAGACGCAGATGAGCAGTTACCCTCGGCAACAAAAACCCATTGTTTCAAGACACAATAAATTAGGACGAAAAAAGGACAGAACACACATTAAAGGAATTATTGGAAAAGAGAAGCACAGCCATTGTGTGAAAGACAGGGGGAAATTGGGAGGAGGGGGGCATACGGGGGGGTCACTGACTGGCAGAGCTGTAGGCTGAGGCCCCGCCTCCACCTGGGATGAGGCAGCACGCATCTGGTCCTGCGGCGCCACCCGGAGGACGGACTGCAAACTGCAGTCCCCGCCGGAACTGCTGGAGATCAGGGCCAAGCCCTCATCCAGCGAGAGGGGCTGCATCAGCTCCGGCTGCTGGTTCTGAAGGCTCATGAGGTCCATGAGCGAACCCAGGAGGGCCCCGTGTATCCCATCCAGAGGCTGACACAGAGTCAGCAGCAAGAAGGGGCTGGCTGTCCCTACACACACACACACACACACACACACACACAGCATACTGAAATGGTCACCTTCTCTCAAAGGAAATAGGTTACACAATTAAACATGATCATTTCTTCTGGAAGCAATTAACTGCAGCTCTGTGCCTTTTAAAAAAAAATTCCATGGGCTTCTTCCCTATTCATAACTTGATTTATCCAAAGCTACATACAGAATCAGAGAATCCTAAAGGAACTGGCGGTTAGGGGCTTTGTTCAGGGGTCCAAGAGTAAAATCACTCCACTGCCCCAGGGATTTGAACTGGCAACCTTCCGATTACAGGCGTAGCCGCCTGTCCTACTGAGCCACACGCCGCTTCCATACAGTTGCTCATTTATCTTAAGCGTATCAAAAGTGTTTTACAGTACAGGGAAGGTTCATAAGTTCAAGCACAACTGTGTTTTAATCATAACTCTGACCGGTGAACCCCACACCACCGGGGTCCTGGGCCACATCCCCACCTAAAGTATCCTCCGGCTGCAGCACTGCCACGTCCTTCTTCAGAAGCTCCAGTTCAGTGTCCGACACCCACAGGAAGAGCAGCGCCCCCACATTCCCCTGGACGCTGCCGTTCCACAACCCGTACTTGCGGAGATGAGTCGGCACCAAAGCCACGGACAGACACTTTGCTTTTCCGGAGGAGGCTGACAGCAAAGATAAGGAGACGGTCAAGAAATTCCTCAAAATGTGCCACTTCCCCACCCAAAGAACTCACTCACCCCCATTTTAATTTAATCCAGTAGACTGCAGCGTTAATCTGAGGTCAGGCCTCAGTCAGTACCGGCAGGTAAGCACAGAACTGCAGAAATGTCCACACTGGCTCAAACCACTTCAACATAATTCTCTGTCCAGAAACGTCACATTTTTCATACAAATAATGCCTTGTGCTTATTTCTGAAATTATCCATTCGAAATAATGATTTTTCCAAAAATCTCAGTCAAAATGACCCCTCAATTTTCTCATAAAAACCCACTAAATTAGATACCAAAATAAAGTTTGAAAAAATGTTTACTTTCAGGAGATTTGTACCAAAATGCCACAACGAACAATAGCAACCCAGCTTGGAAACAAAAGTGAGGCTGTCATATATTACACTCCATTAAAGATGACGATTATATGTCTTTATTTGCTATCAGAATAAAAAATTATGACTAACCTGGGTCAATTTTTACATGCAGGTACCTAAAAACAGCTGCATTCCATCATCAACAACACTTGCATGAAATGCCTGAATGAAGTTTTGCTTCTGTGAGCGTGCCGGTGTATTTGAGTATATTTTTCCTAAGTAGCGAGTATAATAAGTGAGATCTGTGTGTAAGCATCTCATCCCAGTGGCTAATAAACCAAAAACAACCCCGGGTTGGATGGCTACACCGGGACCTTCCAGCACCTCAAATGGTTCCTTAATCCTATAAATCACAGCAAGTCAACAAAAAATGCTGCTTACTGTTGGATTTAGCTGGAGGACAGTTCATTCATACTGTACAGTTAGTAGTGATACTGGCATTTTCGCTCCTCAGACATGCCGCAGGTTTGTTTTTCTGCAGCCTACATACTAAATGCATTGCGATTAAGGACACAGACGGCCTACTGAAAGTGAGTCTGGGCTTTCAGACAATGATACAATGCATTCCTCCTGGGGAGACTGGGGGCATTCAGCGGAACAGAGACATGACAACTGCCCCCGAAGAAACCCACAACATAAAATCTAAACAAGGTCCACTGCAGTGCAAGCCAGGAGATTTGAACCAGGTTAAAAGTCTGTCAGTGATTACCTTTCAGCGGAATAGTGATCCCCTGATCCGTGATCTATAAAAGGAAGAAAAACATTTACATTCACAAATGAAAACTCTAAAAGCTACAATTACGGCATGTCAAGGAGACTCGACATCAACTTTAAAAAATGCTGATTACAGGGTGGCTGGTTTCAGACAGAGCACCTGCCGAGTTTTTACGGCACAGAAAATCCGCTGCATGACCCCGCAGGGCCACGAAACAGGGGTAGATCTTATAACAGACACTGAGCACGAGGCCAGACTCTGACAGAAAACACGAACGGAGCAAGACTCCCGGGGGACGAGCGGCCAGATTTTAATTCGTTTAACCATTACACTGTCCCCCGAGGTGGGGCCTTTGATTTGACAGGGGCCCTTGGCAACAGCCTAGCACAGCCTATGCATTAATCCGGCCTTGACAACAAACACCAAATTCCGTGTCATCGAGAGCAATAGATCATAAAAATATAAAGTTAGGCCGTGACTGATCAAAAGAGTAAAACGAAGGAATCGAGATTAATGGGGCAGAAACAAATGAAACATGCGACGTTATCGTGGCCATTCGGCTCTTTTATACTGCCAGTCAGCCTTCTCGGAGACATTACGCAATACGTGGAAAAATGCTAGCCGCACTGCTCAGAGCGTGTTTAGCGTAAGCACGCCTGACACGCTCCCGCATCGCAGCTCCCTCTCCCACAGACGCATTTCAATCCCGAGCGCAGGGCGCAGCTGGAAATATCCCGGGGCCCCACGCGGCCCTTCCACCGACGACACGATTCCCTGGCGGCGCGGCAAAAGCCACGGCCTCTGAGCAGGAAAGCGCCCGCGGCACGGAATGTACGCCTCTTAAATTTCAGCAGGGGTCCTCTCTCTCACGCTTCTTCTTAATGCTGAGCAGAAACACGCTGTTCCGAAAAACCAGGTGAGCTATGGAAACTGACCCAGCCACACCAATATAAAAATGACGGGAAGCCTTTGCTGCTGGTGATTTCAGAATTTGTGCTGAAACAGCCCCCTTTTTTATTTTTAAACAGATGAAGGCAGTTTTGATAACGGCTATGAAGTTCACACTAAAATAACATTCAAACCAAGCTACTACTCTTCCGGTGAAGTGAATTAAAAATCACACACGCCGTGCTTAACCGGTAATCCTATTTCACAAACATGTCTCTTTTAGCCTCCCCTCCAAAAAAAAGTGTCAGCATCACCAAGGCTTCATTAGATCAGTGGAAAAACAGATGTCCCTCATTACAATAAACCTACAGAAAGCAAGAGGAGGATGAAGGACCAGCCAAAAAAATCTGGAAGACTGGGTGGAAACACAAGTACACACAAGAGGGCTCAAGTTCTGCAAAACCCGAACAGCAAGTTCCCGTTCTTGCTCTGCCCTGCGCTGACACAAACTGGACCTTGCCTAGACCTACTTTCTAATATTGGAAACCTGGGTGTGAATTGCCTCTGCCTGCAGAGAATTGGTTCCGTGCCCACTGAATTGGCTCCGCCCCCCTCCACTCACCATGATGTCACCGCCAGCCTCGACTGTGATCCCGCCCACACGCAGCTCACAGAATGGCAGCTGCAGCAATGGAGATACCTAGAGGGGATGAGAGCCAGTGAACATCTCTCTCACAGCGACCTCTCTGCTCCCAGGGAACCGCTAAATCTCCCGACGGGACGTGGGGGCCTGGGAGCGCTCTCGGGGGCCTAAAAGTATGTACCTGTGTACATGCGGCAGCAAGAGGGACAGGCAGCAGAAAAGCCTGAAACCAGCCGCCACCGAACGGTGACTTGAAATGGCTTATAAAAAGAGCCTTAATCTTCATGTTACCTCCCCCCACCCATCCTTTTGACCCCACCAAGTACATTTCTCAATTGTAGGGGAGACTGGAGACAATCGTCGGATCAAATCCAGTACCATTTACTCTTTAATCTATGTACTTTTGGTGTGATGTGCTTCAGAAACGTCACCATTGTTGCTAAGAGCCTTAAGTACAGTAAGTACAGTAAAACATGGTATAACCTCAAGGAGCCATGAATAATTATGTAATTAAGTATCTAATTTAAGGTCCAACAACCGACCCCATTCATCTCGACAACGTCACCAGCACCCCTGCAAATGAAAGCAGCTTAAAGGTTTGGCCTTATGAACCTACATCCTTAATCTCTTTGCTGCCTGCTGACCGATACTGCATATGTGCCACTGCACAGTAAACAACTGCTGTCAATCTTCCTGCTCTACAGTCAGTCCCTACCCTAACCCACCCCAAGACCAGCACGTCACCTGGGCCTTTGATATGTCCTTCCTCCCACGGCAGCCACCCCTAAACAGCATGTTCAGCTGCATCTCTCCATGCTCGTTCTGGTGTTCCAGGGCACTGGGGCTGTCCCGAGGCAGGGGGCCCAGCCCTAGGGCAGATGGGCCCGGGATACCGTCTGCAGCCAGGCGGACCTCTTCTTTGCCGTCCCTCCCTTCCTCGTCATCGCTGGACAGCACGACTGGAAGAGAAACACTCACATCAGCAAACCCAAGGAGACCCTGATAAGCTTCTCCATCTAAAGACCTGAGCTGCCAAACTTGTGCCCTGAGTAAGAGGTCTGTACAAACACCAAAAAAAAAAACATTCAAAAAAAGAAAAGCCTGCATAAATCTGGGTGGACAGGACAGGCAAACCAGGGCTTAACTCAGCGATATAAGTCATCCTGAGGGTGCAGCAGGGATACAGGGTAATCCTTATAAAGCAGGTGCACTGCATGGAGTAAATCCTTATAAGAAACAGAAGGGCAGGTGGAGAAGTGGGAGAGAGCACAGTGTCACTGTCATCCATTAGAGCAGGACAGCACTACTGATCAAGCATCAGCATGGCTTCAGAGTGTTTGGAAAGGAAGCTCATTCCCTCTTTACAATTACACTCAGGACTCCATATATATATTTACACACACACACACACACACACACACACACACACACACACAAGCTGCGGCAAACATTCATGATTATTAAAAAAAATGGTTACTATAAAAATGCATAACACACAAGACAGTAAACAGAAAATATGGCGGTTTGAGTCAAGACAGTTCTCCTAGCATTGTTTGAGAATGCATTTTCAAAAACGTTGGTAGCGGTATATGTGCAAAGACCAAATATTCGGGAAAAACAAAAAAGTATATGAATGTGACAATGTGTGGATAATAAATACAGCGAAAGCTACTTCCATTGTTTTATTGCAAGGGATCGGGCAATGACAAAAACAATGACATTAGCCTGACAGCTACGAGCCAGTCCATTCTCAGCCTCCTACCTGCTCAAAACAGTCAATAAGCTGAGTTGCCTTACAGCTAGGAGATCGAGGAACTGCATCCAAATCCGCAGTCACCCCATCTCCAGTCAGCAATCTGTCCAAATCTCAGGCTGCGGGCATCAGTAAAGGCCATCGCGAACCAGGGCAGCATCTTTGGAAGGGCAGAGTACACTCTGGACAGGACGGAGTACCTTGGAGTAGAATTACCCAGTACCAGTGCTGTGGTGCCCAACCAGAGCTCCCAGTAATCCATTACAATCAGCTTCAGTCATAACCACACAGCGCACTGCAGCATGGCACTGATATTTATTTAGCTGTCGCGGCCTCCCCTCCATCCTTACGGGAAACGTCCAAATACCACTGATTGACACTTATGGCTCCAACCATGCAATTTATGCCACAATAATCTTTCACTTGATATTTAATGGAAAAGTAGACCAATTTTATAAAGGTATGGGAGCCATATATTAATTATCTGGAACCAGATGTTTCAACCATTCTGTCGAAGAGCTTCCCCACTAACTAGGTAAAAACAGCGAGGTCCTACGATACCTGAAGGGCTGCGTCAGTTTGCCTGGAGAGGAGACAGATGGACCACATCTCATGTCTAAAAGGAGATGGGCTGAGATGTAATTCATTCCTTCAGCGTTTGATGTTTGTGCCGAGCTCTGTGTTTGGTCGTTTTTAATTTTTTATTTTGTTTTGCATGCTTTGTTTGAAAGATGAAACCCAATATAAATATTATAAAATAACGATACTCTTATGGAACACTTTGCATGCATCTCACAGCAAACACCCAGTAACCCAGAGAAGTTGCAATCCTTGTCCTAACACTCCAGAAGCCTCATCTGACCTGGAAGGGACAAAGTGCCCGTTTTTATTCACTTTCATGCAGGCCGCTCTAGATCCGTCGGAAACTCGGCCGTCGGAAACTCGCGCTTGAAGAACTCCAGCATATTTTCAAATCCACATGCGAGTTGAATGGGAAAACAAATTCTGCTTCTTTTCTGCAAAACCTAATTACCCCCAAATGAAAAATAGCAGATTGACATTAAAACGGTGGAACTTGGATGTACAAGTTCCTGTTTCCCCTACCGTTCTACAGAAGGGGCGACCGGCCAGATGAGGGGCCACTTTTCAGGGCACATTCATGCAGAAAAAGACAACTCCATATAGTTCACAAATCATACAAGTAATTTGTTAATTAAATAAAATTTAATAGTAAGTGTAAGTTGGGAATCCTTCCCATGATCAGTCTGAACCGGCTCCACAAAGGCTGCAGATGTCATAGCCTAAAGAGGAGCGCTGCATTTAAGACAGAGGAAAAGACGGAGATACCCTAGTCACGGATAGCTTATAGTAAAGATGCTAAGGTGACTGACTAACTACTGACAACCAGCCGCCCGGCAACCGGGAGGGATGAAAGCCAACCAATTAACAGAAGATGCCTGTTCCTCTCCAGCCTCCTCGACCTCCCACGAAAGAAACATCTGGATTCTATCGTCACCCAGGGGGATACAAGACAGACTTGTGCCATAGTTCCCAGGGTGTCTACTGTGTCAGAGGCACCACCTGTGTGATACCTCCAACTCAGGACTGATCTGGCACCAGCGAACAATCAGGACTCTATTTAGGATTCAACCACAAATCTCTGATGAGTATTTCCACTGGGCTGCGGCATATAGAAAAGCCACAAGTTATTTATTTATTTTTAACAATCCCTGATGTTTTGATCACATTGGGAATTAAATGGTTCAAATACGCCCCACTGATCAATCAGGTCAATAACCCTAAGCACCCATCCCCCCATCACTGTGATTTTTGGACCATAACGGGCAGTGGGGGGTGATGTCACCCCTGCTGAACAGCCCACAGAAAACCGAGCCCACCGGGCCGTTTCCCATGATCCGACAGGCCTGCTGACTCACTGGCTCTTTGGGGGGGATGTTCCAGCGAAGGCAACTCTTGGATCCAGACCCAGAAGGCTCGCCCTTCCAACAGTCAGCGGCACGTTTGTCAGGTTTGACCTAGAGACTACGAGAAGCCAGGGAGCGACAGAGGCCGGACGCGAATGCGGCGGTCAAAGGACCCCCCCATTAGTCACCGCAGTCCCGTGGACACTCATCCAGCACCTTGGGGACAGAGTGGGGAAATTCACACTGCACCCCCGAGTGGATCACCTCATTCAGTGAGGCCAGAACACAAAGACCAAAAGGACATAAGGCACCGTTATGTGCAACTCTGCAGGAAAAAGACTCCTCCAGGTCCTAGAGACAAGTAAAATAAATAACTAAAAACCCAGCAACCGCAGCTCTTCACTGTGCAAAGACAAAGTCAACTTTTCCACTTTCTCATGTGCAAATGAGAAAAGGGAGGGTCCAACATCAAAGGCTGGTGCGAATTTAAATGAAACTGGCCCCCATTTCTGAATAAAACCGTTTAAAAACAACAAATGAGTGAAAATGAAAACAGCAAAAACAGCAACTGGAAAACAGTAAATAAAGCCAGTCACTGGGGACTTGGAACGGCTCAGGCGAGATGGAGAGGGTCACTCACTAGGTTCTGGGGGGCTGGATTTGGGCTGCCTGGGGGGGTCGAGGTTAGGGTCTGACCCTGAGGGGCTTCTCTCTCCGTCCTGAGGTTCCGGTGTGTCTCTCACATGGCACCGTTCTTCAGCAGCCACCGGATCACCCATCAGGCAGACGTGTTCAGCGGAATCTCTCCGGTCCGTGATCTCGCTCGGCGGATCCCGGCACGGTGCCCTGGCCTCTCGGGGCATGCAGGGAGTCCCCACTTCGATTACTCCGATTCCATTTGTACAGGAGCCCAGGGAATCTTCTCCGTCAGCTACCTGAAAACATAGAGGGTAGCTGTGAGCCTCCACATGAGGTCACATGTGAAGAAGTGTTACCAGAGCAGGAAGGCAGTACCTCTGCAGCCTGGGATGGTGAACCTTCACAGCCCGAACGGCGCTGCGCGTGTCCGGCACCTCCAGGTAAAACGCCTCCCTCTCCCATTTCCAGGGCCGTCGCTGCCTTGTCTTCCGAATCGTCACCTCTCTGCCGGTCCAGCGGCCTTACAGAGATCTTGCACATTTCTACCGACAACCCTGCCAGGCCAGATAGGGAAGAGATGGACTTAACTGGAACACAAGCAGCGTGCAGAAGCCTCCACATTTTGGTCCCCCATCTCCGTTGACCGCTGCAGGTGTTCACGTCCCTTCCGGATGCACAAACCACTACGAGTCACAGAGAATGACCTTCCCTGCCCCTCTGATCACTGTGACTAAGCGATGCGTCACAGACCACAGCTAGAGGTTGTCAGGGGATTCATGAATTCAACCATCGTTTGTTTACCACAAATAAATATCACCAGGAAAATAACCAGCTGCTCCAATTCATTAATAACAGGTCTTTCTGATTTATTAAACCCTTAGAGAAAGGGTTCAGTGCGTGGGCTGTGCGCTAAATTTTCAATAAACCTCAAAAATAACACACGGGGAAAGCCATGAGTCATGGGGGAGAATACGAAGCCTTTTGGGTGGGAATCTGAGGGAAGGAACATTTTATAGATATTTAGCAGAAGTATTTTTAATCCTCATTAACAGTAAAAACCTGGCAAGAGAGACAGATGAGATTTCTGAGCTACAGTGTATTCTGTACAAAAAAAAAGGAAGACAGCAGCGATGCAGATGTAATGCCAAGTACCTGCGGTGCAGCACACATGGAAAGTGCGTGTACCTGCGGTGCAGCACACATGGAAAGTGCGTGTACCTGCGGTGCAGCACACATGGAAAGTGCGTGTACCTGTTGTGCAGCACACATGGAAAGTGCGTGTACCTGTTGTGCAGCACACATGGAAAGTGCGTGTACCTGTGGTGCAGCACACATGGAAAGTGCATGTACCTGTGTAGTGTGCCAGGAGAGCATGTTCATGAGTCAGTGCCCATGGGAAGGAGTCCCCACAAGGAATGAGGTCAAGTGTACAAAACATACTGAACATCGAAACTACATGCCAGAGGCGTCGTTTTGAGATATCTGTGCTCATACCTCGCAGCGCCACACTGCGACTTCTCAGTTTTGGGTAGCAAGTGCCATGGGGGGATTCCTCCACCTGGCTCGAGGTATCTGGCGCCACCTGGTGGCCAGCTCTGGGGGGGAAAACACAACGGTCCACAATCCATGTGTGAAATTCATTAACCAAAGCCTCCTGTTTTAAGTGTCAGCTCTCAGGAGGATAAATTATTAGCAACTTCCAAATGAGAAATGCTCCACAATGAAATCAATTCCTTATGACATTTCAATGGATATGGAAAGTGTGGAATAGTGAGTGAAGATAACATTCCAACACAAAAAGTGCAGATTAAAAACACATTTCCTGAAAGGAGGGAAAAAAGTGTCAGAGAAAACAAGGAGTTTGGGGTCACTGGGGTCCCGTTGCCGTTCAGGTAAATGGCCAGAAACAGACCAAAATCCCACTGGGAAAAACTACAAAGTCTTAGCCAGCACACTTTGGATCTCACCCACGTTACTGGGGTTGGGGTGATAACTATGCCCATAATGTGCGGCTACGCCGGTATCCAAAATACACTGGGCATCATTCCAATCAAAACGTCATCTATCTGACTTCTGTAACCATTAATCCGAAGCTAATGTCACAGGAAGCAAAGGGGACAGGGCGGAGACGTTCTGGGAGAGATGTCAGGCGCGCGCACACACACACACACACACGCACACACACACACACACACACACACAGAAACTTAGACATTAATCCACCTAAACAAATGTTTTTTTTTGTTTTGTTAATTTAGAGTGATGGAGGGCACCAGAAACCAAGACGCAACACCCAGGATATAAATACGTGATTCCGAAAATGTCATTCAGACAAAGGAAGACAGAATTAATTGTAACTATTCAATCCACCCAATCAGACGATCAGTGAAACATGCAGGATGAGGATCCATATAAAGAGCAAAAGCATCATTTTATAAAGAGCAAAATCATTTCACATTAAAAGTGAATGAGAATTGTCTGTCCGTATTGCAAAGCGG
>JAODKF010000040.1:14648335-14662795 GCA_026779585.1 Mormyrus proboscirostris
TACAGAGTAATATATTCTTTGGCGATATTCTGAAGAAAGTGAATTTACATTATTCCATACATAATATACATTATTACTCAACGATATTTTGTTGTTGCACTTACGATCTTTTCTCCTGGTAAGCCTATAACAACCATAGGAAAACATTTCAAAACAAGCCAGAATTCTGTATTCTAATTAACACAGCGATACCCTGATGCTGTCAGCCGACTCATATTTGCAACACCAACATCAATAACGATGGAGAAAACACATTTACAACTTCTTCGGCTATACTTAAAAAATCCTAACGGTGTTATATTTTGCAGACGTGGTCACTGGACAAAATCTGACTTCTGATACCCAGCAGCGGCAGCGATGCTGCATTGGTCACCATTCACCCCTTATCACTTCCATCGTTTTAAATTTCATTTTGATCGTTATAATCATGGGTAAGTCAGGAGTATTCCGAATACTAAGGTTTACCTCCATTTTCAGGAGTATTTAACATTTAACACGATGAAAACATTTCACAGATGTATAACATTATAGGCTGATTAATGCCTGAATAATTCAAGATGGAAACTGACCTGGAAAGTCGATTGGAAGATAACTAAAATAAACCACAAGTGTTTATTATTTATTCTAGTTTTGATTAAAAAACTCTGCACTGCTCTCAACTGCAAGCCTGCACTGAAATCGGAAGCACCTCAGGAGGATGTAACGGTAATCAGTTTTAATTTCCTAAACTCAAATCAGAATGATTTAGCTGTCAAACAGTGACAAAAACGCGTTTGTAAATTAAGGAGCAACATTTCATTATCTCAGTCATATCACATTCCATAACATTTGCGTGATGCAAAATCTTTCTGACACTTTAAGTCTGATTTTCAGGTTATTAGCAGTTAATATGATTGACTGATTTGTATTTGTATTTTATATAGGCTCGTTTGTAAGTTAAGTTTACTTTTCATAGCTGAAACTACTTAACTTAACTTTAAAATAAATCCAGGAAATTGCGCGTAAGATTAAGTTCTTTGAAGGTCTGTGTTTTCGCGTGTGGGTCGTAGATTTATTTAGTCAGTAATGTTCAGTAATCAAAGTCTGTATCGCTGCTTTTTTACAGTACAGTGTAATTCAGCTTCCGAAGAGACAGAATGCATCAAGCCGTGAAATAACCACATACAGCGAACTTAGACTTCCAGACTCATGAGTTGACCTCAGCTGCTCAATAATGCCCTCATTGTACAATTTTTATATGGACATTATTATTCTGTTGTACAGATTTTAACTGATAAGCCAAAATCAAATAAAATGTATATTTAATAAATAAAGTTTATAACAAGTTAATCAGTCTGATTTCATTTTACAAACTGGAGGACGTGAAATCCATTCAAAAACAGAACGAGAAACTTCATTTTGATCTGGGCTCGTGGGGTGAGCGACTTTCCACCCACTCTGGGGTGGGTGACTTGGGAACCTTCCGCCTCTTCTTATTATTTTGAACATGTGGCCACAGTGTCTATTTGTTTTGTGCAGGAGCTATTCGGTGTTTTGCAGATACCACTTGGTCATCTACCGCCGTTAAGAAAGTCAGTCCCTACGGTCCCTCTGTTCCATCTTCATTCTCCAGTCGCACTGTCCTCCTTATGACGCCATCTTCGTGGAGGCCAGCGCGCACCTTCAGCATAAATACAGGTTAGGAACAGGGCTGTGGTGGTTGTTTTTAAATGACAGCGATGCGTACGGCATTCAAGCGCTGGGTGCAAAACAAATGCTGCAGTTCCACCCACCCCTCCCTTGTTGGTGGTGCATGAATTATCGCCAAGGCTGCGCACCTCGTTTCTTATTTTAGGGTGACTACAGTCACATTTTCCACGTTGGTCACATGACATGAGCATATTGAAAAGTTGTTTATAGGTGAAACTGTCTTCAAGGTTATTAGGCTCACACAATCGGTCGGTTAAGTGAAATAAACAGTTTACCACTTAATACTGTAATTATTTACCAGTACGAATCAATTGCGAAATATACCTTAGCAGTGGATTGTCACTTATTGGATTTGTTAAACTGCATCGGGTCATTTAAAAAATACATTATTCTTCTCTCCATATTGCCTTTCAGTTTTTGGAATCCTCTCTCCGTTGCCTGCATATTTAGAGCAGGACAGGGGGGCCGTAAAGCGGGGTTATATGAATATTCCAAGGGGCCCTTTAGTGACTACGGCCTTAAATAATTTGGAACATAATTCGATTGATCCGGGGTGAGAGGGCCAATATAATGTTCTTTCATGGGGCAGAGCTGGAGGTAAACTGCATAAAATGTGGAGCTAAAGGGGGAAAATTACAGAAATGATAAGACGCACGTTCTGAGCTCAGGAACCGACTTTATCGGTATATGACATGCAGAGTTAACCAGCAAAGTAATGCCGATGGCATCCGAGGCGCGATGGCGGTTCGGTGGTTCTTTCTAGACCTAATTATCCACATACCTTTATAATTGTGTTCTCCTCTCTGTTCCATTTACTTCTCAGTCTCCTCAATTTCTTCGAAGCACAACATTTAAAACAGTCTCACTTTAAATGCTGTTATCCGACTCTGCGTTTCTGTTTAATTTCAGTTTGTTGACGATGAGGCATCATTTGCCTCAAGAAATACACAAAAATGTGTTATTGAATCATTTCAAAATAAAAAGCAGGCAACAAAGATTCACAGATATTTCAGGCATTTATATTATTAAAATAAGTAAAGCATGCACAGCTGTTATACAGTGCGATACAGTATATTGGGTTGCAGATGATTTAAAACCACACGCTGAAGTGTCTATATATTATTTTCCTGTTTATCTGTCAGCTGAGGGAAGCGGGGGGCAGATGGAAAAATCATCATCGATAACCGCGTTCATAACCAAAACGGACGTGTTTTTAGACAGTGGTCTTTTGTTTACTGTTTTTAACATTAAGGTTACCGTTTATAAGGTTTGTGCGGTTTACCTGTATATATGGGGTCGACTTCAAATGAAGCAACGTCCGCTGCTTGCTGAGCATAAAGCAGGAGAATAACTGTTTTGTTAATCTGTTCAACTATGATAATGACAAAGGCAAGATTTATGGGCTACATTTGCTTGGGTAAATCGAGGCATCCTTATCGTTGTTCGGGAAAATAGATATTTGTGGGTAATGAATTTGCTATCTCTGGGTTTGTCTGTTTAATGTTTAACGTGAATGTGACACTAGTTAATCCTGGGGAGAACATAAGCGTGTTGTCGGCTGTGACAGTGATAAGAAACAAGTTTATTGGTACCTGCAGCTCTCAGGACGACCACCGGCGCCGAAACTGCGCTCATTCGGCGGTGCAATAGATTGTGCAATATGTTACTGCGCAGTACTGTTATCAGATTCTTTAACAAAATCAGGCTGAATATCATAGATACGTTTAAAAAAAAAAAAAAATGTAGGCTTACTTGAACATTTTTTCTATGAATTCTATGAACAATACGAATGACGGAACTGTTCTTGATAACGTTTTTTGCACCGCATGTGGGATCCAATTTAAAATAAAAATCCGTAATCGCGATTCACTTTGAACTTAATATCTTCAGCTACTTGGAAAAAAAAAATAAAATTGTTGTATTTTGCAGACGTGGTCAATGGACGTCAAAATCTAACTTCTGGCACCCAAGACTACGAGGAGCAGCCATATGAAATGTTATGTTATTCAGTCTGCTGCCATCACTTTAAGATTAATTTTGATCGTTATAATCCTAGCTAACTCCAAAGATAAAAAACGTTGGAGGTATTTCTGAAATTAATATGTGTCTTCTTGTTTCAGGGATGTTCAGCATGGATTGATGCATCAAATAAACTGCGATGTATCAAGTTTTCAAATGTAAACTTTCTCGGATTTGCGGTCGGTCACATCGACGCCGTTTTCAAGATCAGTTTTTTTTTTTTGAAAAAGGATAAAGACAATTTATTTTCAATTGTTTATAATTAGATATATTAAAATGACAAAACTCGGTTGATCGATGCCCCACTATAATGAAGTCTGTGTCTTTTTTTTATCAAACGTTTATCTTTGATACATATTATTCACACTTTTCACTTCAGTGTTTGCAGAGATGGCACGTAAATCAAATAATTGCAGACTTGTCAAGGCGTTAGATGAACCACAGGAAATCGTAACGGTAATGTACTTTTTATTTCTAATAAGATATATTAGAAATAAGATAATTATATTACTGTGATTTTGACCACAATTAAAAATTGAAGAGTAATTTAATTTTCTAAGCAGTATCCTGTTCAATAGTACTCGTGTAACACATTGCCTTTTAGAAATACTAATCTTAATTTAAAACAAGTATTGTGGCTTTGTAACGATTGAAAGATATACTTTCAAATAAATGAAGATGACGCATGTAGATTTATGTACACTGAAGTTCTCATTGTCATTTGTGGTTATAGTGCCCTGATTTCGTGATTGTTTCGGTCTTTCATGTATTGCTGTCTTTGTTTTCCAGTACAGTGACACAGAAATGTGAGCAAGCATTTACTTTTACTTATATATAGGTCTCAGTTAACGGCAATTACTAAAGAAGATGCATTCGTGGTTTGGAAAGAGTGACAACGAAAATCGTAGATCCATGTTTTCTTCATTCGCTGTTATTTCATTTTTGCTCTTCTGTCTCTTCATGATTTCGCCTTCTGTCCTGTTGATAAATCGCAGAGAAAATTGATAATAAACAATCAAATAGAAACTATAAAAAATAAAACAGTCTGATACGTTTAATTTGAAAACCACAGCACAACAGAGCAAAGCAGATGAGGAGATGTACTTTTAACCACAATGTTTTATTTTGATCTGAGCTCGGTTGAGGGGGGGATTTTCCACCCACTGTTTGTACTGTGAACGTGTGACAGTAATGTCACCTTTTTGTGCAGAAGCGGGTCTCTGCTCTGCAGACATCAGCTTGTACGTACTGAGCTTCTGTCACTCCACCTTCAGTGTCTGTCACCTCTGTCCTATTCGGTGACACTGCTGTCCCTGTGGAGTCTGACTCTCCTCTACGTCCTTCCACACAAAGACAGCTTGGCCATAGCTGTCACTCTCCTGTCCCATGCAGCCCTCAGCAGCTTCTCGACTCAGGTTTTACAGCAGAACAATACCTGAGTTTTGATGAAAGCAATGTTCAAAGGCTGTCTACTGTTTGCGATATATGGTTGTAGTAAAGCCAATTTCCTTCTTTTTTTTTACTTTTAATTGCTTTAAGATATAAAATCACTTTTTGGCCACACTCAGTAATGTTAGCGGCAGTGTGTGACTCTGTGGGTTTTAAGGATTTCTGCCCAAAATCAGGAGGTCATGGTTTCAAAGCAGCCATATCCGCAAAGGGCCGGTGTGTATGCAGGTTTTTGGGATAACCTGTAGGTCAGCTGTTCAAACCCAGGTGTGAGGACTCTTCAGCCAAACAGTCCTCTAATCAGTAATCTAATACATACACATGCATACACACCAGGCCTTTGCGGATAAGATTGCGTCCAGTGCAAAATAGTAATAATGCAAAATAGTAGTATTTTGCATTACATACCGGTTAAACAAACGTTATGTAGAGATTCACAATATATAGTTTAAAACTCCAGAAACACTGTGCAAATTTTATGCTTTATCAGTATTCAAAGTTAGCAGCAGCACCAGTTGGGTCCTACTGAAATATTGGGGATGACTGCATTAGTCGATCAGCTTCTTCCTGTGATGGGGGACAAGGGTTCATTCCCCATTTACAAGTGGTCTCAAGTATCAGCCAGCAACAGTAAGGGGGGGGGGTGAATGGGTTATTATGATCTTATGATTTACTACATAGAAAAGAATAAGTCCTTTCAATTTCAACAACACTTCAAAGGCCATCCAGCCCATCTCCATTTTCCAATCATCTTCTATTCTTTCTGTGTCAAGTGTGTTTTATCTCTTGGGAAAACTGTCAAACATGCTGTGTCTCTCAGACATACAGGAAGCCTGATTCCAGGGAAAGATTTGCATCAGATCCTTTGTCAGTTAGACACGTTGTGTATTAAGGACCTTTTCAGCAGCCTTTACGCTTTTTATTTGTACAAGTTTCATAGTTGCATAATATAGTGAGTGAAAAGTGCAAAACTAACTGCTTCAGAGTCCAACTAAAGAAACTGGGGCCTACAAAGTTAAAATGTGATTTGAAATAAGTCTGAACAACTGGCAGCAAATGCGCTTTGTCCATCTCAGGAAAGAAAAAACCTTTAGAATGCGCAAATAAGAACTACAAAAGTCACTTTTATGTTGGTGTTCAGTTGTAGTTCTGGTGAAGGTCAAGCAACAGATGACTCAAGGTGGACCTTTTTTTTTTTATTATTTGAACATTTCACAAGGTTACACATCTCCCATGCCTTTGGAAAATGGCAGCCACTCTCATCCATTTAAAGCTCACAATTTCATTTCCTAAGATGCATCCTCGAAATTGAAGTCGGGTGGGGTGCCTGCACAAAGACACACACTAACACTCTGTTCTACTTCTACATCACAGGAAACTAAAAGCGAATTAAACCCCTTTTAACACAAAAAGAATGTCAACACAAAGGGCAATGGGAACGCACATCAATCACAGAACATTCACTCAAAATAACCTTTACAGACATGTGACCAGGTACCAGCACAATGTCAGGGGTCTAAACACACCAAGCACTATGATGCAACATGACAACCAGTAAAATATCTTCATGAATGAATAATCTTCTCAGTATATACATATATTTATATCCATTAATTTAACCAATACACAAACTAGCATTAAGACTTAACACCAGCAAACTCCCAAGTTGGATTCACAAGGGTATTTCCTCTAATCAATGAATCTCCAGCAGCCTGATGTAAACAGAACTTTGCATGCACTGTATCCCTAAGAAGCCATAACCAAAGACACATACCCCATGGTCTTGGTTATAACTGAAGAGGTCCTCGACACATTTCTGGAGAACCTTCAGAACACGGAAGCCGTCAGTGACGTTACAGTCGTCTGTAAAACAGCTGTCGTTAAAAATACAGGACTTCAGTGCAATTTACCAAGGGGTATGCTGCAGGAAAGGCAGCAGGGCGGTCGCTGGAAGGAGTTCCTGCGGTCTGACTGAGTACTAACAGCACACATACAGCATTCTGACACCATTACACATGTGCCTTGAGTTTAAAATGGAATGGAAAGCTAATTGATATTAAAGAAGGAATAAGCAGGATTTCAGTATTTTTCCATATCAGTATGGGCAAATATTCAACAAATTCCTGTAATTCATGTGAGGAACTGTGCAAAGCCACCACTGGATTCTGGAAATAAATTAATGCCAAGTCTGAAGACCATCAGGGGAGAATGGGACTCGGCAACCCAGGCTGCTCGGTGAGGGGGGGGGAGGAAAATATGAGGGAGGGCACACCATGACAAATCAAAGGGAAGGCAGCCAGGACTGCTTAGTCCAGACGGATCTTCTGATTGGTCATTCTGTAGATGATGCTGTCATAGCCTGGGTCCATGTTCCACAGGTTGTAGGAGATGACGATGACGGCCAGCGCCAGGCCAATCATGAGCCACAGCACGATGTTGAAGATCACAGAGTACTCAAAGTTGTAACTGTAGGCCAGGTTGTACTTGGTCCCTGGGTTGCTCTGCAGAACAAAATTGATAAAGGTATGAAAATGAGCATGGCAGCTTTCTGTACATTAGTATTACACCTTACTGTAGGATGCAAGGTGGTCGGGGGAGTCATAATTAATTACCAGCTGCACAAAGTGCGTTGTGTGCGTGTGCAGTGACCTGCAGTGACGCTGAAGCCCTCAGGGTGTTTCCAGTGTTTATGGTTATAATGCAAAACAGGCAATTTCTTCAGTTGATTCGGCCATTATACCACAAGTGCACCGATAAAGTTTCACACTCATACGAAGAAATAATCAGATGTGTCTTTTGTCTCTAGGCGGCACTTGAGCGCTGGGTTCTGGCTCTCAGTGTCGACTCGGTTCACCCACATACTCACAATCTGGCCGGACTGCAGGATGGACCGCGACTTCCTGGTGAGAGGCGCCTCAAAGCTTTTCACCGTCACCACTTCCACCACCGCATTATCACCATAGATGCTGGAAACATCCTCTGCGAACTGTATGAACATGTACGATAGGGGAAATGAATCAGCAGCCAACCTACCCAGAATGTTTCCATGCTTCAGCGATTAGCGTAACCCGCCCTGCCCTTACCTTCTGCAGAGCACGTGCCAGGATACTGGCAGCATCCCTGTACTGCGGGGAGTCTAGCCCATATCGGCGACTGATCTCCTCCAATCCGGCCAGCTCCAGGGAGTACACATCTGGGGAGTGGTCCTTCGCAAGGTGCTTGTGCCTCAATAGCTGACAAAATGAGAGCCAGTTCATATTATTATTTTCAAAAGTGTGTTGACTAGTGATTCCTTTTATGCTGAATTTTATTTTTTTTTTTCCCCCAACAGCTAAACTGATTATGAGCATCACATAGCCCAAGCCGTCTCATAAGCTACTGTCGGCCATCAACCAGAACCGAAGCTCGAGGTGATGCACAGGGCAGGGTACACATATCCGCTGTTGGGTGTGCAGGACAACAGGGATCTGGACATACCAGGGCGGCGATGTCATGCAACACTTGCACCTCGGACAGGAAAAGCAGGTCTGCCTGCAGACCAAAACCAACAGGAACAGCATTATTTACAGGGACGTTAGATTAATCATAGCAGAAAAATTCTGTATAGATTTGATTCAGATTCACAGACCATCCTATCATTACCAATATATCAAACTAGCATCAACCTGCAGTTTAAGTTATTTTTTTGTTTTTATTGGCCGTCATGGTATTTTAGCTGATTTGGAAGAAGCCTCCTTCCCAGCTTCTGTACCTCATTGTTCCTGCTAAGGGAGTTGAGGGGCAGAGAGGTGAGGATGGAGCCCTCTTGGGACAGACGACCCTTAATCTGCTGTAAGGTCACAGGAAGGTCTTCAAATACTAGGTTGGCTTTGCCCACCATATACAGCCTCTTTGGGAGAAAAGCAGAAGGAAATCAGGAAGCATATTGGCTGTTTCTGCATATTTGCACATATGTGACTGAGCATGAGAAATAAGGAGGCTCTAGTTCTGATCACGTTTTCCATGCTTAACCAGTAAATGAGATGAAAGACAGACACGCGTGTCCTACCTCTTCACTGGGGGCCAGCTGCAGTACCACAGGGGTGTCGTCCGCAAACAGCGAGTGCACGGTGTTGGAAACGCTGTCCAGGGTGAAGGGCACAGGCTGCAGAGAAAACCAAAAATGTGTTAAATGTGAAGCATCCTCACTTGTGCTGCCTGGACATAAGGAATTTAAAGAAAGTATATGCACCAAATGGCCAAAACAAGGCTGACAAATTAAATGCAAATATGTGCCCTTTATAATTGTTTACTATTGCAACCATTGCAGTTCCACTGCCGATAAGAATTATTTCATTGGTCGCATTCAGAGCAAGAACCAACACAACATGAAACTGAGAAAAGGTTAAAGATGACAAAATTTCATCACACATTTATGCTGTATGTATCATAAATGTGCTCACACTTCTACCAGTGCTCGAGCAGTGGGATCGGGACTGATGGGATAAGGATGATAGAAGAGGGGATGTGATAGATGACATGGTATCAGACCACATCTAAGGAGAAGACGATTATGAAAAGTTTGGCTCCTAATATACAGAGATTGTTAATTATTCCCTCAACAGAAATGGTACATCTCAAAAAGCGATTTTTCTGCATACGCTGAAGCAGTGGCTCTCAACTGGACCCACGTTATTCATCAGTCTTTATGTTTTTTGTTTGTGTTAGTTTATTTAAACAAAAAGATTTCTGGGATGACATTGGGCATCATTCACAACCATAAAAGTCTGAAATTACAAAAAAAACACTAATATTATTATTATTATTATTATTATTATTATTGATAACCACACAATCTGTAACGCAGTTAAAATGGTTTTGTGACCCACTTTTGGATCACGACACACGAGTTGTGAACCACTACGCCAACTTACGACTCTTATTCACCGGATCCTACATACATAAATGTAAATTCCTGTAATTACATTTATGTGACATAACTATGTAGACTGTAGCTCACTTTCCAACAAAAAAAACATTTGTTATAACGGTCCATTTGTATTATTCTTATGTCATCCAAGGGCTGATGTTTTGTTGATGGTTCTTGCCTTACGATGTATTTTTTCCTTTTTAAACAGCCCCTATCATCATTTTGTGTTTGTATTGTAATATCATACAACAAAAGTTCTATTGAAAATCCTCTCTTCGATCTCACTAATTGCAACCGGTTGGTCTGGTAAGAACGACTCGGCCGTGGAGACGGTTTCCTGAGTGGACGCCCCGATTTCCTTCTGTCATTTGATCTTATTTACACTGAATAAACCTGCTGCTGTGTTTATAAACATGCTGCTATAACAAAAGATCCAACGACAGTATTGAAGAACAGAGAAATCCAGGATCTTGTCAAACCACCAACAATACAATTTTCTGCCTTTTAATAAATCAACAGAAATAAGCCAGTAAACCTAAAATTAACGACAGTATGTTAAAGGTAATGACAGTATGTTAAAGGTAATGACAGTATGTTAAAGGTAATGTTCTCAACTCTATGGCTCTAGAAGGACTACAGCAACCTATTCATAAGGGTGTTAAAATGAAGGGAAATACACATCACTCACATTTTCCAGTGGGTAGGACACAGCGCTCTGGGGAAACTGCAGGCTGTCCACCCCCCTCACCACCAGCAGTGCAGCAGCCCGCGGACGCTGAAACAGGGGGCCAACCTGCAGGCCCGGCCACCCCAGCTCCTGGGAAATCCCCCCCACACACAAACATATAGGCACATCATTCACTGTGCAGCATCTGGCCAACGTCATCTATATTTCTGAAAACAAATACTTATTACTGCAAAATTGAATCCTTTACCTCCTGCACAGAAAAACCCATGGTAAGAGACACAAGGTCTGGTATCTTCTCCCCAGAAATTGGCCACTGTCCTTCTCGGAATGTCACATACTGTGGGGTTTGAAGGACCGTGAGGCGGTCACCAAGAATGCCTGGAGAAAAACACCAATATAGAATTTAATGGGGACATGGCAGGACATTTTTAAAGTAATTAACCATTCTTTGATTTCCCTTTCATAAATGCCTGCCATAGTATAAAGAAGATAAGTCATTTGTCCTCAATGACAATCTCGCTTCACTTCTCAATTTTCCAATCATACACATTTCTAACAAAAAAAAAAAATCCTAACTTGCCCGTACATTTCACCCAAATTATAAATGTGAAAAAATAAAAGGAAGGAATACTTGATATTCAAAAGTTTAAGTAAAACCTTTTCCACAACTGGTCCCTTATGACTGGAAAAGCGGAAGCTGGGTGACTACAGATAAGTCATAATGATACAAAGGCTATTTTAATCGCTCAGGAATAGAAAGGAGAAGCTAGTTTAAGTAATGATTTGTCCTCGGCCATATGACGGCGTAAATTCGTAATGAAGCTATGGCGGCGAGGGCGACACCGCACTCAAGTATCCGTAGGTCAACTTTATGGTCACTGGCAACATAGAATATGTATACTGGGGTAATTACATGACATAAAGTCACAAAACATCGGTCAGTAACGAGCGGTTCAGCGCGTCCGCCACTGTGACGTTTCCGACGTCTCGTCACTGTTGGAGACGGTCACATCGAGCATAATACCGACGCTTGCTATCTACGAAACAGTTTATTGCTATGACATCTAAACGAGGCAGCGTATACTTGCTTTCCTTACCTGTAATTAAAACGGCGTAAACAAAGAGCGGCACCATTATGGACTTAATCATTTCCTTAGTATTCAGAGACGACATCATCTGTCTCCCTTTCGGCAGGTCACCTGACATAAGGCCGCGGAGCATTGTGGGTACATGCACCGCCTCGTAGTGACGTCATCCAATGAGCACGGCGGGTGAGACGGCTGGCCGAAAAACTAGCGAATGAAACGAATGTTAGCATAATACCGACGCAAACACGGCTCCAATGGGAATCGTGATAATTTGTAGCCGCATAGACACATGACTATCAGTGTGTCATGTGACTTCATGACCGCAGTACCGTAATAGCCGCAGGTATTGTGTGTCATGCATGTAAGGAATATACCTGTAGGTACGTTGTGCCCTATAGTATAGGGCATTAGCACATCATCTATGGTTTTTGTGAATAGAACGGTTAACTGTTAACGCTGCGAACAGCAACCAAAGCGGCATTACTACATCTAAAAACTGGACTACGCAAGAAACTGAGAGAAAAAAATGAAGAAATACTTTTGGTTACATTCCGTAACATTAGTTATTTATATTAGTTTTAATTAGTTACGCAACATTCTATAATGTTTCTGAAGCCAAATGCATGACTTTAATTATCTGGAACTGTCGTGATGCCCACCTTGGGCTGAGCCATGTGTTTTTCATGTCCCGTTGACAGTTATTTTTCACTGAAGTTTTTCAGATTGTGCAGCCAGGTTTGAAATACTGGTGCCAGACAACAACAGCTGCGTGGAGACCTTGGAATAGACTAGAATCTTATGCCCATAAAATTCAATTAAAGATGTCTTGCCTTTTCAGGCGTAATTCAATTAAATGCTCACTGCTTCAGGTTGTCTTAATTTCCCATCATTTTCCTGTCACCGATTCTATATTTAATCTAATATTTAATCATAAGAGCTTAGATCTTATTTTAATAGTGGTCTGTGGTCATGTCCGGAAAGTCATGGCTCCAAATTCCACAGATGCAGAGTAACTCATCGCCGTTGGGCCCTTGAGCAAGGCCTTAACTCAGACTCCAAATACTGAGTGACGCTCATCCCTAACCACAAACATTCCTCACTTCTATGCTGTTCTATTCGCAGCATTCCCTAATTATGTCCTTTTTGTATGATGTAATGGTGAACTTCCAAAAGAAATGAATCTTCTTCTTAGGGCAGTTGTGGGTCCACTAGTAATGTCAATAATATTTTTAACCTTAGTTCATGCCACTCTTGTAAATGTAAATTATGAATTTTCTATACCCACTTGTTCTATGTAGGATCTTGGGGGTTCAGACCCAATCCCCAAAACGACAAGAGCAAGGCAGGGAATTACCCACCTCAAGGCACGCCCACCATTCATGTCAGCATGTTTTTAGACTGTAGGGGCAAACCAGAGAAGCCTGGAGGAAACCCCACAGTGACAAGGGCAGGGAGGGCATGCAAGCTCCCCATATGCAGAGCCAGGATACAAACTCAAAACCCCGTCTCCAGATATCTAAGGCAGCCACACTAATCACATCATCATGCCGCTGCTCAGATAAATTAAATTTTGCAAAATAATTAAGAAATTAGTTTCATTCTATTAAATGTATTTTCAGTTAATAGCTAAAGTGCAATCAAAAATAACTAAAATTATAAATTAAATACAATAAAGTTCTAACTAAATTTGAATATAAAATAATTTGTATGAGAGAAGTCATAAGTTAATGTAATAAAATGTAACTTTGCATGCAGTCAGCTGGGCCAGCGAGTAGAATGGAAACAGATCTCTACTCTGCTTACCATGGAGATCTACCAAGATATCAACCAGGAGGACAAGCCTGCATATCAGCTCCAGGTTACGAATTTCATTTGCGCAAAGAGATATGGCGAAGTCTACGGGGGGCTGCTGAACTGGTGTATGGGATTGTAGAGAACTCATATGGGAAGCTACAGGCTTATTACAAATGTCTCCAGACAAACTCCAGAACCAACAAAATCTCCAGGACAAGTACTAAAAGGAAAGAGTGCTAATTCCATCCAAAACAGTTCCAGACTCTGTTCTGTACTGATCCATTCATTTTCAATAACTAATTATCCAAACAGGTTCACATTGCACTCAAACATACATCCACAGGGGCCCAACTGGCCATCTGAAATACCAGACAGCCTGACGGGCCGATGGGTATGTGGGTCCATAAAAATTGTCCCCTGGTCTGGAAAATGTATCTCTCAGCAAAAGTAATCATAGGGAACTCCCCACCCGGAAATGGGGGACCCCAAAATCCAGTGCCAATAACTGCATATAACTCATAGACATATATGTAACTTAAAAGTACCAGTTCACTTTAACGGTTGGTCTTTGGATTGTGAAGGTGAATATAGTGAGAACATGCAGACACCATTACACAAACAACTGGACTCATTGTGCATCTACATGTGTGTCTCTTTATCCAGGATGGAAAGGTATTACTAAGACCATCACAGTCATCTGACCCTCAGCCTGCACTCCAGTATGATCAGCACTTGCAACAGCCGCTCTACATAAGAACATAAGAAATATACAAACGAGAGGAGGCCATTCGGCCCATCAGGCTCGCTTGGGGAGAACTTAACTA
>JAODKF010000040.1:14668446-14684958 GCA_026779585.1 Mormyrus proboscirostris
CCCCCCCCCAACCAACAGCTATGTCCCTGATACATGAACCATTCACCTTGTTTACATATTAAAGCAGACGAAGGACTATATCAGTTTTGATAGGGGGGACCGGAGCACCCGGAGGAAACCCCACGACGACATGGGGTTTGAAAGCTAGCAAACTCCACACACATAGAACCCTGGTCCCAGCAATTTTGACATGTCGCTTATTATTCGGAACTAAACTGAGCTATGTTTCTTTAAGTTAGCCTAGTCGAAAATAAAACATACACAACAAAATAAATAATATCTGAAACGTGATTCTTTCTCTTTATGTTTTCGAGTCCTTCGCATGTCCTTCTATGTATTTATCCCAAATGGAGCACTGCACTCCTAAAGATAGGCTGCGCTATACTGTAGTCCATTTAGACGCTATTAAACCGTCCGAAAGAAGGTTTTCCCTCAACGGTGCACAGGCAAATTTTTATTTGCTCCTGACATCGGGAGCACAAGAGGCGTGCAATCATTGTCGTCACAATCAGTTATTTAATAACAGGCCTCATTATTTTATGCATCGTGTTTTGCTTAAAATACAGATACGCAGGCCTAATGAAAGGGGCTGTGATGCCTCACTCGACCCACTATAAAACTACCAGCGCAGTCGATGCTAGGATAGCGGATGACTAATTAAGGTAATTTATCATAGATAAATTACGTAAAATATGCTTTATTAAATGCGACACTTGCTTCTGCGGTTTTATAACCATGAGATAGTTGAATAAATAATGTTAGCTGTGAATTAATGTAGTTGTGCTGTAAACTTGCTATGACGATGTAACTTCATTTAAATCCGTTAGATAAGTTTTGGGAAAAGTCAGCCAATCAACATTTCTGAAAACGGGTGTTAAACAACTGTTGTGTAGCAAACAATAGGCCTACAGAAATGTACTCCACAAACAGGCAAACGGGTGTGATTTGTTTCTGCTTAGTTTATATTTGATTTAGCATGCTTCAAATTTTATAAGCCAGTTCTTAAAGAAACCAGTACTTAACATTCTGACTAAACTCCTGTGATGTTTCTTGTTTTTCAACAATTCCAAAAGTGTAAAGAAATATACAACAAAGGATGCATTTGAATTATTTAAAAGAACAATGCACTATGTATATATAAGAATATGTTGGCTGAAACGATGCGTCGAAGTTGTAAAAGCAATTTGGACAAACTTTGAAGCGAGGAGAAAACGTCATGAGAGAAGACAACCTCCAGACTACAGGAACCAGCCGGCATGTGTTTTCAATGCTTCTAAATTTAACACGATCACGCTATAGTAGATATGTTAACGCTATAGTAATCTGGTTAACCGAGTCAAATTGCAAGTGTTTTACTCGAAAATTTGGATCGGTTGCAATTCACCCATGTACTAATAACCGCTTATTTTACTACGTTCGCGTAGAGGTTATCGGTGGTTCCACCTACGCCAGGGCGTTTCTGACTCCCCGATTGATTTGAATGAGGGAGTAATCCGAAGTACCGGGAGGAAAACAGCGCAAATGCGGGACAACACGCAGCCAGAGTCGGGCTCTAACCGGGGGGATGCTGCCAACCTCAAATCGGACATCCGATTAAATATGACCTAATCATCCAGCTTCTCCCCGAACACGACACATTATTCTTGTTCTGTAAAACTGTGAGCTGTAAGGGTATTTTAGTCTGTTATGCTACTCATTTCGAAAATCTTAGAACAGGTCATAAAGATTTAAGCCTTTTCTGACTGATTTAGGCCTAATGCTGGGAAAAAGAACATTCTCATGGGGAAGTGAACCTAACGTCCGAAACAATGTGTTCGCTTAACCCCATGGACTCCACCAGTCACCCTCCGTGTGGTTTAACCCCACTTAGCTGGAACCGACCCGCCAATAGAGTTCATTCCAGTCACACTTCCAGGTGCTTTAGCGATGAGAAGCCTATGTGAACAGTATCTGGAGCAGATTAACAAGCTCCGGGCTTTTTGCGGCCGTCACCTGCCGCGCTGCGTTGCACTACCACGTTTTCCGCTAAAGCAGTGGAATTTCACTGCAGTGATCAGTGTTTTGCGCACGCCGGGTGTTTTGCATCGGCGAGCTCCCATGCAGTCCGCGGTCTTCGACCGCACTAAGTCGGTGGCACACTTTAATAGGTCGATAAACAACGATAATTGATCTCTCTAAGTAAATATCTGCCCTCATTATCCGACAGTTAGATTTCTCCTACTCGCACGACTTTCTATGCGACGGATGATCTCATTGTGAAGCTTCCAGCTGCTAGAACCTATACACAGGGGGAAAAAATGTCAGTGTAAAACGAATGGCGTCAGTATCAAGTTGTTATTGCGTACTTTGCCACGTAACTGTTTAATAATGCATCGACGCGTTGAATATGCGTAGCATAATAACCTAACCCCCCGTTATGAATCTAGCAGGCATTTACACAGGGTAACGGTGTGATGTATGTGCTCGTGGAAATGGTCCCTGCTTTTTCTTTTTTATTAGGAGACCAGATTTGTCGATACGATGACAACCAAGTGCGGTCTCATTTCCCGTATCGCTTTGCTGCCCAGTTAACAGTGCATGATTCCTTATAACGTACCGGTTTTTATTGAGGTCACACTCGGAGGACTTATTGAGGGACTGTTTCGAACTTTTATTGTACACTCCGAACTTCAGTAGTTCCATATATCCTACCTGTGTGGGATTCTCTGTTTCATATTGCTATTGGTCTTTCCTTCATTGTCCTTAAGGGCTCTTGCTTTTTCGTTTAATGGAATTCATCATTTTAAAACTGTGGCCGTCAACGTCAATTGAACGGACGATGGATCTTTATGAATCAACTGAAGACCTCTGTGTGGTCTACGACCGTTTATCTTTGTCACCACATTAACCGTGAATGTATCGTGTACTAATTCTTTTATTATAACATCAGAATCTTATGTTGTTTAAATACTAATTACTATTTGTTCAATCATACAAACTGTGATTAAATGATTTTACGAAATCTATTACTATTTAAAATATTTCTATTACTGAAATAATTTTGTAAATGTCTAAAAAGTAAAAATACATAGCATACCTATATATTGTGTAGGAAATGTGGCTGGAACATGGGGGGGGGGTTTGATCTCCACCCATTACGGGGAAACATGATTATCGGGGGGGTTGTGTTAGCTGGTCCCCCCTGTAATTTACGCCCGTGTGGCTGTGGACTTAACCAAAACTGTGACCTCTACTTAACCACAGAGCTGTGGTGGTTATTTTAAAAAGTGGAATATGTGTAGACGTCCTACACCAGAGGAGATGGAAACGTTCAGCCCCGTGCAACAAGGCAAACCACAAATCCCCCACCAGCCAGTCACCACTGAGGTACCCTGAGCAAGGTACCGTCCCCAAGCACTGCTCCCCGGGCGCTGAATAAGCTGCCCCCTGCTATGTCACGAAAGTCACATATGGGCTAAATGCAGAGGACACGTTTCGTTGTTGCGCACTGTGTGCTGTGCTGTGTTGACAATGACCACTGATCACCAAATTCTAATTCACATTATGATGCTTCCTCTGTTCATTAGTGGGCAGATTGGTGGTTTTGAGGATAGGGCTCTGTTTTAGTAATCGGAAGGTTTCTGGTTCAAATCCCATGAATACCACAAGTGGTCCTACTTTGCTGGGCCCTTGAGCAATGCCCTTAACCTGCATTTGCTTTGCCCTGGGTATGATATTAATCTACATCCAGCTCTGTATGGAGGTCCTCTAACTTTCAGGAAAATTTGGGCGTTGGTTGCAGGATTGACACTTCAGCCACTGGAAAAAACACAAACTGGCCCATTCGTACCAGCGTGGTGCTGAGGTATCACCCGCCGTACGGCTGCACTCAGGTTCTCATCCCTGAGGTGGTTTGTCATCTGGTGGGTGCGGCAACACACTGTAATGTGCCCCTTACCTCTCCATTCATTAATTTGCTTATTTATTTATGCGTTATATATCATTTGCATATATATCATTTGCAAAAAAAAAATCCACCCTGGATGTAAAGATAACTAGAAATAATGGGCCTGCTATTAGTTCGGGGTATGTTGCATTATTGCACTCTGTACCTAGCTGGTCCTGGATCAGCCCTTTGATGGACATTATTGTTCTAGATACATTAGCAAAGTCTAGAAAAATGGCTGGTTCAACTCGAACACTGCAAATCATTTGAAAAAATTAACACATTCAGCCACATGTGTGATCCAATGTCCACTAATCTATAGCGGCTTGTCCTTAGTGGGGTTGAGGAGGTCCGCAACCTATGGCTGAAGCAACGGCCGCAAGGCAGGGAATAATCCAGGACAGGGCACCAACCCATCACAGGCTTTCCGATATAGGCTATCAATGATTAAATATATACATACCAAGCATATAGAGGTAATAAGATGGGTCATTGGGTAGCCCTGTTGCTTGAGCTCCGCCCCCTGGGGTTTATATTCCCCATTCTTCCCTCCGTTACGTTTGCATGTTCTCCTTGTATGGCGCGGGTTTCCTCCAGGTACTCCGGTTAGGTGAACTGTTGTTTCTAAATTTGTGCATGCATGTGGCCTCAGATGAATTGACAATCCCGTCTAGGGTGTACTGTTTTATTCCCAATAAGATTAGACGCCCTACAGATAACCTAATCCGGGATAACCGGCTGGAAGGTGGGTATATGCACGCATTAGCATCTCATTCATTAAACATATTAAACAACAAACAATACGTTAAAGTTTATATTCACTAATATCCGTATGTTTTGTTTATACTTTAAAAATAATTCTACATATTCAAGAGCCCTTGCAAACTGCTGAATCTGTCAAGGTATCCGTGCGCCCCTGGTCGGACCAGGTGAAAATGTCAAAAGAAAAACCCTCAGTCAGACAATCCTACGGCCTAAATCTAGGTGATTATCCTGCTCCCGCTGTACGGAGTTAAGGACATCAGTCTTTCACAGCTTAGTTTACTTCCATGCAAACCCACACTGCAGGCTATAATCCCAGTCAGTTTCCCGTAGGCTACTGTCACCTGATATCAATCACAATTAAAGCACCAGCCATCAATAACTGAACATTACACATTTCAGCGACGATTTTCCAGCGGGACATCGCACAATGTTGCTATGCGACAGTTTTTCTTCTGTAGCCTAAAGTGGGAAACGCGCACGTCCAGATCGGGTGTCGAACTACAGTCGCGCCATTAGGCACGTTTGACCACGGTGCATCATTGTCGCCAGTAAAAATTAGTGCTTGTTAACGGACTTATAAGACACGAATATTCAGTAGTTTACCTTCAAAAGGCATCATTCCGTAAACATACTAAATAAAATTTTAATGACAACACTCCTTCACCCTGGGAGTAGGCTTGTAAAAAAATAAATTCATTTCATTCAGACAAGGATGACAGCTTTAACATCCATAAACAATAAACGGGGCATTGATTTCTATATTTAAAACTGTGAGGTCTGCGCGCTTTTTAAAACGTGTATTTTATTGATAGTCACCGCACGGGACGCCGGCTGGTTTGTCAGATCTTTCGCCCGCTTTCTCGTCCAAGGCCGCCCCCCCCAGTCGGTGGAGCGGAGCGTGCAGAAGCTTTATGGTAATTGCGGTTCCCCGACTGGCCTTCTGGGTAGCGCCCGTTGGTGGGAGCGCGTCGCTCTCGGCTCACGGCTCTCATTCTCCGCTGCGCGCTCGGAGACGGCGGCTGTACTTTAGCGTCTTAACAGCACGGAGCAGCGGAGACCGAGGGTAAGAGAACTGGAAAGGGGGGGGGAGGCTGAAAGACAAAGAGGCAGGCAAAGCTACACAAACAATAGGGAGAGAAGCGTTAAGGCGGACATGGTGAATCTGAGACATGTTTAAGGAGCGGGTGTGCAGGCGGGGTGTATTTTAAGCAGCGTGTTCGGCGCGAGCTGTAACCCAACATGGCGCTGCGAGGCATAACCAGGCTGAATTAACTGCTGGAGTCCAAGGACCGTCGCCACCTGTACCCTTGAATAATACACAAGGATTTAACCGCGATTGGATCTAGGAATATAGGCTGTCCGTCTGGATCTCTAATTTTGCTTCGGATTTCTGAGGATGTCTATTTGCCACTTCTATTTTCAGCAGTTTTTCCCGACTGGAAATACACCCGAGACTTTGGATTGCTACAAAAAGTATACTCAATTTCCTTTATCAAAAGAGTTTAATGAAATCGCACCGTCCCGCCGGTCTGTTTGCTTGAATAATATTTAAAAATCGGCTTAATCTACGTTTTGGTTTTTAAAACGGGCACTCTTGATTTGATCAAGGAAGGCGTCCCGAATACTGACTGGGATGTTTGCGCTTTGTGAAACGTAAACAGGATCGCGTCTGCTTTGAACTATTCGCGTAGGAAACTTCGGACGGGAACATATTGGCTTGAAGTACGATTTGCGTTGGATTTCCACACCGAGAATTCGGAATCGATTCAGGTAACATTTCTTTTCATTTTACGTATTAAGGTTGGTTATATGTTTGGGGTTCTTTTTTTATTTTAGCGCTGCAACTGTGTGATATTTAATAGTCAGAATCATTGTCAGTCAGGTACTTCTGAGAGGAACTGAATAGGATTTACGAGCAACTGGGACATTTGTGGGTTTCCCAGACACTTTGTTAGCGCCGCGTTTCAGCCGCACAAAAAGTTGAGACAAACCCCCAGATTGTCACGTTAAGCAGCACGTTCACTTTGTCTGTTTATACGCGGCAGGGGAAAAAACATCGCAAAAGCGTGGCCTGCATGGGACACCAATGCAGGGAAATGGAACTGAGATGTTTTATTCCCCGTTGACAATGAGTAATTTCCAGTGTCGTGACGGGGCTTCCTGGAGTGTAGGATTAATTTTTATTCAGTTTAAGAGTCTTCGATCGTCCAAATTAAATCCATTTTCCATGGAACAACTATAGTTTAATTGCCATCTTTGGATTTGTGTCGGATTACTCAGAAGACGCGGGATATTGGAGCTGTTGGCTTACGATGATAAGTGCTCTGGCCGAAGATAACACGAGGTTAGGGATCCGAGCCTCGCCCTGTTTATGGTAATGTACCGTTTAAATACGCATTTGCAGTTGGGCGCTGTGGGAGGGCATCCCCGTGCTGCTGCTGTCTGCGTGTGAGTGGGAGGGGAGAGGGAGGGTGCGGATCCCTGCCTCGTGGGGGTAGAGTGTAAGATTCGGGTTAAATAGGCAGACTGCGGCAAATACGTGACTTCTATGCCGAAGACTTCCCCGCCCCTCTCTGACATACACAACATCTAACTACATTGAGAAATTGCTCAGCATGACACGTATAAAGCTAATCTGCGATTTCTGCATGCTTGCATGCTCGATTGGTTCAAAATGTCCGAGGAATTCACCACACCGAGCCTCCTGATTATACATCGTGAAGTACTTTATAGCGCTTGGGCGTTTAGTTAAGGGCGTATTGCGTGACATTAAAATGACTGCTCACTCTTTCGGGGAACGCTGGCCAGACGTTAATTGGGATCCTGGATCCTGCTTGCGGGGTCGCTTTGTTTTCCTTTCTTATTAATAATTGAATGATGGAGCCGGATCTTGTGCGCTGAGGCAACTTTCTCACGCACTTGTTCATTGCATGGAAATTATTAGCAACTGGGTGATTTTGGGAAAATCGGTTCTGTGAGAGTTTATTAGGACACCGTTTGGTTTATAAACTATGACCTAATGGGCTGACAAAACCACAGATTCAGGGTCTGTAGTGGTCGGTAAAATTCTTTTGAATAGTCCTTGGATGTTTAAATAATGTCTCCTATATATAATATGAAAACCTACATGATCACTTTAACAGGTAACAATTAAGGTGCTTTTACTCGATTTGCCTGTAGTAGCCTAATTGCTGAATGCACAGGTCTAGTCGCAATGATGTAAAATGCCTTAATTGCAGTGAACAGTTTATTTCTGAGTAGATTCACAAATCTGTTATTTAGTTGCTTGCCAGATTGGGGTATTTATTATTTTCTGCCTTAAACTTCCTTTCCTTACCCTCTACTCGTCATGAAACGTAGTTGAGGTTTATTGTTAGATAAATGGGCTGCCAGGAGCTAATTAAACCAGACGTGGTTTTTCTGTGAATCCCGAGGGACAACAAACACCGGTAGCGTCCGAATAGCGCGGCTTGGCTCCGCTCCGCAGACCGTATTCATGGTGGTGACCTCACTGCATTCGGCTAAATTTGGACGTATACGTGCCGAGAATAAATCATCTTAAAATCAGGCACCGGGAACTGGAGGTGGTTTTACAACCGTGCAAGCACCAACGGTGGATGATAAACGGTACATCTGATCATTTCGGCCAGATTTCTCTCTTTAAGTATTAATTTATTAGCCTGTACTTAATGGTTCGACAGACACATTTTGTAAAATAGTTTTCTGACAAGTGTAAACTCATAACGCCCACTTTAGTACCGCTCTACGTTTTGACGTGTAATTGCCATATTTAACATATTTAACACTAAATGCGTGATAGATTGAGTATATGTTCGTAGTCTTGAGCATAATTATAATCCTGTGGGTAGCTAGGTGCATTATCCACGATGTACGATTTCGTAAAGTAAGGGCTGAGTTGCCGTGAACTTGGATGTTTATAGCCCATGTATACTAAAGAGAGACAGAAACCTTTTGATTGTTCGCTGAAACGGCCGTTTTAAATGTTTATTGGAATGGCGCATCTTCGAGGTCGACGGGAAGCGCGTATCGTGATCCTGGAATAAATAAGCAGATATTAGGACTCCGTGTTAGTGCGCGTGCAATAGCTGCCATCAGGATGTAAGAAATGCGTGTAAATAAAAGCCAGCGTCGGACACTGAGACGGAGGGGTCGGATTTCAATCGGCTCCGGGAGGAGACGTCATGGTTTTATTGAAGTTGCACTCGGGCCAAGTCTCCCCCCGGGACGGCTGCTCTGAAACAGGAGAGCTCTTCCCCCACCCCCACCCCCACCCCGTTCAGAAAGCCTTTGTGCGGCGGGGGCTCCGCGGACACGGATCGCTGCGCGCACAGGAGGACGTAACAGCCTCCGCCGGCGTCGCGTTCTCAAAGCTGCATTCTCACCCGGAGCGCTAAACTAAACCCTGGGCGGTCCGACAAAGGCGCGCCTTCTGCGCTGGAGCTGGCTCTGCCAGCAAACACAGTCCTTTAAATGTGCTCGTGAAAATGTTCCCAAAATTAGCTTAATTCTGCATTGGAATACGCCTATGTTTTTAAAATCTGTAAATTTCCTTTGTGGGCCATTAAGTAGGCCTATTTAATAAGTTTTAGTAGTCGTATAGGTTGAATTATGTGCGAGGATAAAGTCCGTGCTTTTGGGGTGGTGTCGCTTAATTTAAGGTCTCTGCCAGTCTATATATAACACGTTTTGCTACGTCTGAATTGGCAGCGGGCTAATGGTGCTCTAATTTAGTAACGTCACGGCCCCAGACATTAAACGCTGATGAAATGCATGTGAAATGCGGCCACACGCTGCAAAGCGCGCAAAACATCAATTAAGTTTCAACGAGTTACAATGATGTACACAACCGGCATCCCCTCCCTCCCTTGGTTTCTGTGGCTTACTTTTCCTGATCGCACATTACGATTTTTTAGGGTTAATAATAGATAATACATGTAGCGTGTAACCTATCCAATCTAATATGCCTACTTATTCTTGGTCGATTATTCAGAAACGACTTTATATACGTGTAAGAAATAACGGCCATTAAACGACGAGGAGGAATATAAATAAACTAGTTATAGCCTATGGATACACGGTGGATATGTTAAAGGATGGTCATATGAAAATATTTCAAACAATTTTTTGTACGCTCAGTTAACGTCATTTGTTTTAGACTATTTGTTGCGTTCAGCTGCGGTCAGATATACATGCTTCTGGGCTTAATGTAATTGTTTCCGCTAACTGGCTTTGCGATCCGTGGTCAGGGAAGATCTGTTTACAACCGGCACAAATAAAACGGCGGCTGTAGTGAAGGCCGGCTCCATGCTCTACTGCTTCTGGGCCCGTCATAGACGGACCTCGTCCCAGGACCTCCGCTACCTATAACCCTTTTATCTAATTTAACACATTTTCATCATCTTATTCTATGACATAAACTGCCGTTCATAAACGTTCGATAGGCCAAAAGTACGTGGAGGTCGGCAATACCGTTGATTTATTTATTTAGCGGAGGCTTATGTCCCAAGCGACTTAAAAATCTAGGTAGGTAATAAATCTCCAGCATACGGCTGTCAGTGAGCTAACTAGGCATAAGTGCGACTAGGCTGAATTGCCGCCCAATCACCGGTAACGTACAAGTTGGCATCAGAACATGAGCTATACAATAGATTACAAAACATGGCAAGAATCTAATAGGACAGCTTTATCATTTAAAAAAAGGCCTAATTAAGACTAGGTTTCTACGATAAGTTGAAGCTGTCTGGGAAAGACTCCCATGGGGCCTGGCCAATTTATAATATTTGGAATATTAGATGTTCCGGGTTTTCTTGTAGGCTTATTTTAAAAATAAATCTGTGAAGTTGTATTGATCCACGATTTAAGATTCTCTTAACTCTGAAAATGGAAAGAGCTTTCGGCTACAAAATAGCAGGCTGCTGTGACTTTCAATGTTTCGTTTTATTTTCGAACCAGTTTGCAATGTTTTATTGGGACAAAACGTACAATATATTTGTGCAGGGTAATACTCCGTATCTAGGCCTACGTAAATAAATGAAACCATCCTGATTATAGTGTGAATATTACTGGGTATAATCAGATGTTCACACCCTTCTCCGGCTACAGTTTCACTACGACAGTGAAAGTTTACTGGCCCTTAAAAAATACTGGCTTTAGTGTTCGTTTTATATTCGTATAAATCTCAAATTCAGCAAGAAAACATTCAGAAACGCTATACCGCTCGCCTCGTTGCTCCTTCTGTCCTGAGGTGGATTGTTGTGGAAAACTAGCCTGCTATTTTTGGCCATCGGACCCTGTCTATTTAAGACAGAGTGGGCTGTCCCTGTTTAATAAGGGAGTCATTTTGATAAGCGCAGAAGGGAACTTTTGGCGCTTTTCCACCGGCATGCAGGGACCGACCTGCACCGGTGCCGTGCCGCAAAGAGACCTAGATACGGCGCGGTTCCAGCTCGCGGTGGTTTTCCACTGCAGAAGGACCAGCTCAGAGACGCTTATTTACTGTTCACACACTGTACATTATGAGTTACTATGTGCATTTTTTTAACACTGCCAGTTTTTGCAAGCACGTCTCTGAGAATCTCCCTTTTTATGTTAGAATCACACATTGGCAAAATTAGCATTCTCTTCCTAAATATACATTAAAAATCCATTCCAGTCAGCTGTTCTATACTGCTTTTTAAGTAAGCGATTGGAAATTTTCAAGTTTTGAGTTATCAGGACTGAATCAATACATCACAATGTGCGATACTGCTAATAAAGAATGTTTTATATATAGAATATTCCCTCCTTCCTTCACATAATCCACGCTTATCGAGACCGGCCATGTGTTGCCGCCAGCTAGGGTTTCCGGTTCAGTTCAGTTCGGTTCTTGGTGGCAGAGTTAAAGTGCCGATTTGTCGTTTTGCTGAATTGGTGTCGTGGTGTAACCGAGGGCTATGGCCAGTTTCGAGATGCGGCGAGTATTATGCATGCATATCCGGATTTGCACATTTTAAATGCAACATTAGGAAAGAAACTGGGCGTACAAAACATAATTATGCTGAGACGTACGTACAAACGTTTACCTGCTGTAGCTTTGCGGCTCTCCTTTAATGGATTTACTGCAGGTAGCAGTGCGATGCCAAACTCTGAGGTCTTGTATTCAATTAACAATAATCAGACCTAATTTTTATTGATTTTAAAACGTATTCATACCCAGTGAAACGCTACTTTTTAAAGAGGATTTTACTTGCTGTTCTATTTCGTTTGTAACCATTTGGCCATTTTGAAGATGGATTTGGAGGCCAGTCACTTTGGTGCTGTTTAAAGCATTATGAACTCTTGGGTAAATGCTTATCTAGATGGACAATGGCCATGTTTTTTGTTTTTACTATAAAAACCTACAGAATGTGCCCAAGAAAGCGGGACATGATAGAATTCTATTTGTGTTTTGAATATTCATTATTAGATAAGTGAAAACACTGAGACCGTCCTGCACATCATAGATTAGTCAGTACACTCTATCATTTTTTTATATATCTTCCTGTTTTACTCTACAGCAGAGATTATTTTTCGTATTTCTTTCTATGCGCCTCAAGCATTGTAGATACGGACATTTAACTAATGACTATCGTGGCAGGAGATATCCAAGTAGACCTCTGCTTTTATGCCTTGGGTTGAGTCTGTCTGTTTACCGGTGGAACATCAATCCCATATTAGCTCAATTTAAAAAATTTGGCAGTTTTCTTGACTGAATGCTGTTTCCATCGGAGATGAGTTGTTGGGTAAATAGAGCCCTTTGAGTTGCTGGTCCGTTAGGGTCTAGCTGTTTGAATGTCTAACAAGAAGGCTACTTTGTCTCGTATGAAACTGACATTGTCTTAGTGTTAGCATTGTAAGAAAAGTGACAGGTGGAAAAACTTACCGTTCATGTGCTTTGTCAGTATAGAGAAGCATTAAATTTGGTGAATGCTGGTTTTGGTTTGTGCGATTTCTTATAAACCAAAAATAAGATGCACGGAGTGACTGCGGCCAGGTGATTGATTTACCATTTACTGATTTTCGTTTTTTTCCCCTTAAATTTTTTTTATGGAACTGTTTCTTTTTCTGAGCCCAGACAGTACTAGATCTGTATTCGTAATAGCCTGAGCCTTCTATGTAGTTTGTGAGATACAATAGGACTGAAATAAATGAAATGTAACTGCCTGAAACTAGTTCAAAGGCAAGGTTATAATTTATGTAAATGAATTTGGAGATTAAGCTGTTAATTAAAGCAGTACTCCAGGCGAGTTGTGAAGTTTATTGTTTGTTTGGAATGTTTTGTCTGACTGCGGAAGTACTGTCCGATAATCGCAATGTGCTCTCTGGTATTGGACTCTGCAAGTAGGCCACATTAATGCATTTTCCAGGGCTCATCTGGTGTGTGAATGCATGCATGTAGACCAATATGTCCTGCAATGACATGCTGTTTGTCCCTTGTCTTGTCTCTTTCTCTGAGACCCTGTCCAGGATGCACGGGTGGAAAATTGATTGATATTTAATACTTTACTTCCTTACATTTAAACCTTTTAGCTTGAAACCAAAGTAAAGTTTTCCTGTTGTTGGAATCATCAATATGCAAAATGCATTGAAGCTTGTTTTAACTTGTGTAACGTGGCTGTTACATGAAATGGCATCCTAAAATAGGTAGCCTAATAGGCTGTGGCTGACGTGACTCTTTAGTGAACATAATTGGCCCGAGTTAAGCACATTAGTATGTGATAAATTAATAATAATTATTAAAAAAATTATATCCTGACAAAACGCTCCTCTTTAACGGAAGAGCTCAGGTTTCGCACAGCAATGATGAGTATAGAGCCGTGTTTCCTAGTCTGGTCCTCGGGGACCCACAGACAGCCTATGAGGGTGCAAAAATGTGGATTGTCTGGCAGGGAGCTCGGCGGGAGCAAAAACGTGTGGACTAGCAATGGGTCCCCAAGAAACGGATTGAGAAACACCGGTATAGAGTAAAAATATTCATAGCTCAGGAAATCAGAAGAGCTGTTTTAATGTGCCCAGACATTTTCTTTTGTGTTTGCAGTGATTTTGTCCTTCCATGACTTCTGTAATAGCGCTTGGGAGACATGCCAGGTTATCGGTGCATCAGTTCCAGTCCGGTGTGTCTATGGTCGGGTCCATGACAAGGATGGGTTATCCTTTCGCATAGATTGGGGCCATGTTTAATGGGGGTGGGGGGTGTCTCTTTATTATGCTCTTTCTTCTCCCATAGAGTTACTGAGTAAACACACTTTGACACATGTACCAAGTAGCCAAACTCCAGCCTCATTTCTGGGGTGATCAGGAAGATATGTGCTGGTGCAAATTCACTAGACTCATTTTTTTATACTCTTTTTCTACTTGCCCAGCGTTGAGTGGCCAATGTGGTATTGGGACTCAATCCACGTAGCTGTGTAGGATGCTAGAAAACATTCTACTGCATTTATAGACTAATCACTATCGAGACTTAGTGCAATGGCTGCGTCGTCCGAATGAAAACTGTTCCATCTTGTTATGTTGGTCTTACCCAGAGTAATGGTGAGTACAGGCTAGTGTGGCACCTGGAATAGTGTGTATTTCCTCTTCTCTCATTGAACTCATCCTCTTTAGAGGCTTGTTGCCGTAACTACACACCTCATACTGTTCAGATTGGCAGATACGGAAAACGATTAAACAGCTGTGGAGAGTTTAACCACACTTTCAGACAACGAAGATTCTTCTTTCTTTATTCACTGATTTTGTTCAAAGGTGCTTTGCCTGTAATTCTGGAATCATTTACCCTTTATGTAGTTTGTCAGAGCTGTACATGAGGCCAGTTACTGTGCTTGTGCCAGAACACTGAATTTAACTAATTTAAATAAGGCATAAATATGGTCATCTTACATGAAGGCAATATTATAATGTTTGTTTAACGTACGGATGAGAGGAAACGGAGGTTAAAAGATGCCAGCAATTTATATGCCCAGGAGTTTCCGTAAAACCAGCTATGACGCTCTGTTGCTATTTTGGTGGTAAATGTGAATGGATGACACATTGCCATAAGTTTTTACTCTTCTTTTTTTTTTTTTATAGGTCCTAATAGCATTGATGCTGTCTTTTTGAAGATAAATATTTCATTGCTTGGCAGAAGGTGGATTTCCATTTCTCTTCTCTTAATGGGTCAGAGGAGGACGGGTGTCTTGTAATCTACTGGCAGGGCAGCGGAAAGCCAGATTTGTGACAGGCGAGTCTGAAGGCTGACGTGGCTTCAGCCGAACTCAAGACGCACAAAGCAACTTAAAATGCATGAGTTTAATGGAGCCGAAGCGGATGTAATGGCAGCAGTCATGATTTAGAACTGCTGCCTGTCAGTATTCTGCTTCCTCAAACCGCCACCTCGGTGAAGACGCGGGAGCTTTGCACTGTACCACTGTAAACCGGCGGTCTTGAGGAGATACGAAACCCTTCACTGTAGTCAGTCTGCTTCCGATTCTTGATCGAGTGAAATGACGCATTTTGGCTTCGCAGGAATTCAAGCTGCTGCCTTACAGCCTTGGCCAGAATCCTGTTATCCCTGGTGGGAGCAACATATTTGTACAGAAATTTAATTGTCTCGTTCGTAATTTTTTATTTTTTTTTTGTGGGCTCTGTTCAAGGATGCAACAATAGTGTAAAAGCTTAAGCGTATGAAGGTATGTAGCACTGGTGTGAACGCTCTGAAACCAAGACAGAAACCGCGATTCAAACGTTCACAATCTTTTTTTTTGGACACCCCTGCCCCCCACACCACACCCCCCACCCTGACTCAAGTAGACTGCCACAGGTGCAGCCTTTCAGTCATGTTATGTTATTGTGACAAAGCTCATTTTTTTCAAGACAAGTAATCACCAAATTCTTCTGTTTCAAGTTAAGGCAAGCTGTATATTTGTAAATATTACACATTACACCTATTGTGTACCGACATTACTACCAGCTGTATGTGTCACGTGACTTGATTGCGTTGTCATCCCTGTGGTAAAAACTTAGCTCAAGATTAATGCTAATGAGAGAATGCTGACCCCCCCCAGGCACGTCCAATTCGGCAATGAGCAGCCATTTTGGAGTTTGGTCATATAGTGGAGTATAGGGAGGGCAGTTATGTTGTAGACAAAACGCCCATGATTTGGTGTAAAAAAAGCTTCCTCAGCTTCCAGACAACATTCCAATGTGCAGGTGCATGTGAAAAGGACATCATCCCAGCATTGGTCTCATTAGAGCATGCAAGATTAATAACAATACAGATTCCCCCCAAGAAAAACCTCAAAGCAAGAAAACCATGGTCTGAACCGAACAGGGGGTTTTGAGAATCGTTCCACCCTTAGTTTGCAGTAATTATTGTCAAAAAAAAGCTGCAAAACATCATCAATCATCGGCATTTAAGCCATTATTTTAATCTCACTAGTTGCTAGTGATGTCCTGTTTCAAAATGAAGTCTTGCGTGTGTCTTTCCTATTTGCAGTGTTGCCCTATCATTGACGTCTGTGTGTCTGTTCACTTTGACATTACCCCGTAGACCTATGAAATCTCATAATTATGCTTACAGCTTTTGTGTAATTGAAATTGTGTGATCCGATATTTTATTTTCGTATCATATTTATATTTTGGTTTGAATGGGACAGAGTGCTTTAAAAACAGGTTAAGGCTCTATTGTGCTGATGTTTACAAAAGCTTGCAATTTAATTGGAAGGAGGATGGAGTGGCCTGTTTACTTTGTCTTTGAGAATAACTTTCTCAGTAGCTCAGCTCGACATCTTTCCATCCTTTTATGGTCG
>JAODKF010000040.1:14716203-14726734 GCA_026779585.1 Mormyrus proboscirostris
GGATGAGCGCAGTGCAAAGCTGCAGAGGTGCCACAACTAATCGCTTGCTATTGCTGATCACTGGAGGTTTCTCAACAATGTGTTTTTACAAGCCTGGGCAATAAAAACAAATGGAGGTCTCCCTATTTACGCAGCCCTTTCCCCTGCATGTCGTGATTATTTTTAGTCTCTGAACCCAGTGCTTTTTACTTCTAAATTCTTTTATACGCTGTATTTTTTTAACACAAAATAAAAAAAAAAAAACAAGCAAATGAAAACAACGAAAATGTGCTTTGTTCCCTGAGGTCAGAGGGCTGCCTTCAGCCATCTGTGAGAGTTTATAGCGAGATGTAATTGGTGTAATTTCAGTCATCCACTTCAGCGGCCGTACAGATTTGGCGAAGGCTTGCGTCTCCGCTGCTCCCCTCTGCCCTCCCAATCCATCCCATGGGGGTGGAAGGAAAGGGGGAGGCACATGATTCTCATCAGAATCTGTTTACCCTCAGCGTTGGTGCTGTCCGCGTCATACGCCTACACATCGTCCTGTATACGCTTCCATGTTTGAAAGGTGTTCAAATATAAGAAATAACTGCAGTTTATGGGTATACCTTTATACATGCAAAATTACTCTTAATTATCCAATTGTCAGAAATCATTTTAAAACCATTAATGCGTCCCGCTCTGTGATTTACAGCCTTTGTTAAGGCCATAGCGGGAAGAAATTTAAGTGCTAACTGCACACACACGCATGCGCACACACACACATGCGCACACACACACACACACATATGCACACACACACACATGCCCGCGCACACACACACACACTTAATATCCATACACATAACCAGGGGAGTTGCAGCATTAGCATATAGTACCTACTGCTAGCACAATCCTGCTGGTCTCCTGCTTTGGAGGAAAAGCACAGACCATGTCAAAAGTATTCTCTGTCTGAAGCTTTCAGTGACATCGTAATAAGAGAGATCATCAAATACCCAAAACACAGACTAATTGATCCATCCTCACCAACAGAATCACAACATGCCCGTTAGACATGTTCAACAGCCAATGAGAAATGTATTCAGTCACGTGTTTCCAGAAGCCAATTTTATTCATCTCATGCAGCAAACATGGAAATATTCCTTATTAAGGCATTTGCCCTTTCTGGTGCCATTTTAGATTTTTTTGGGGTTTTGATGAAGAAATGCGACACTTTGTCCAGTGGATAAAATAACTTGCAATTTACTCATTGTTGTTTCAGTAACACCTGCCAGTTTCCATGTGCTGCTCAACAAGGGGGGGGGCATCTATAAATTAATTTGTCCATGCCAGATGAAAAGGGCAACAATATTCTGCTTTGCTGCTGAAATGAAGGACGGGGTGCGTTGTGCCCATAGCAGCAGAGGTCGTATCTAAAACGGATATTGCAGTTTATGGGGGAACAGGGAACTACAGGTGTGTCAACAAAGCTGACTGATGGGGGCTCGGGCCAGCTCAGATTCCCGCTTTCTGATTGGCCTATTTCAAAATTCCTGGGAACAAAAAATAGTAGATAAAAAAGCACCATGCAACACAGCACACAGGATCCTTACTAAAAAGTACTCTGACCAAATACAGAGAGAGGGGCACTTTTAATGAGTATTACTGGGACAATTTACACACATCAAAAAACCATAGCTGCTGGGATTATCTTGGACTATAACTGCCTAGATTAAACCAACTGCAACTAATCAAGTAACCGGCAGGAAGGGAGTTAAACCAGCTTGTTGACAGAACAAAATAATCCTAAGTAATATGGGTTGCAAGTCCCCGGTTTCTATCCTCTTCATAAAGTGAATCATAACACTGATCTGCACTATTACCAGACACCCCGATACAAAAGATGGAAGCAAGGAAAATGCAAGGAACATCAATCCTATATGTGACTGTTCTCAGATGGATTCCAGAACATTCTTCAAAGGATTTCAAATGGGTTTTTCTGGAGGGCTGAATTGCTCTATATTACCTACCAGCAGAGCCATGGCTCAGCTCCACAAGGCAGCTGTAGTGTACCAGTAGCGTAACCAGCATCTACTGGTGAGTAGCACAGATCAGTTCAGCTGACTAAAAAGCCATTTTAAGCCGACCGATAAGGTCTGTTGGTGCCAGCTGGAATTTGCACTAAGCCAATTAAGTCTTCTCGTAACAGGAATTGAGAATCTGAGAGCGCTTGGTTGTTCCAAGTTATGCGGAAATCTTTAGAAATGCATTTAAGAACCCGACATATTTCATTACGGGGCCCTTAGAGTTTAATTCGGTGGGTGGGTAGATAGTCTCAGATTGCATTCATGTTTATTATTCGCTACGGGCCAGAATGAAACCATACGGCAGGTTAAGTCACGGCTATAGAGAAAGAATTCCCCGAAAGACGGCTGCATAGCCTCGCGTCTGGGTCCGAGCATCAGGGGGTCTGGACACCTGGTAGTCAACTCAGTACAACACAAAGCAAGCAAGGCGACACACTGAATAAAAAATGTTGCTCAATAACCTTTATTTAAACAGGCGAGTTAATTAAGAAATTCTTATTTACAATAAAATTCAGCTGCACGACGCTGCAGTTAAATAGGAAATAATAAAGCTTAGCATGCATGCGTCACTGCGCACGCAGCGGTGCAGGAGTAAAAACCCTTCAGCGGGGGAGCAGGGTTTGCGCCATCTGTTTTTGCAATCATACATCCGCAGTAAACGTAGCTTTAAAACTTACTGGACTGTGAGCGGTAAAGAGGGCACCATCAGCACGGGAAAGGGCAGGCTTGTCGGGGGGGCGGGGGACGGAAGGTCCCGTGGACCAGGCGCTATCAATCAGCGCCATCCACCTGCAGATGGTTATGGTTCGCCTACAACCATCCAATAGGGACGCCTAGCTGCCTTCACGCTGGATAGTTGCGCAGTTTTAGCTGGCGAGCACTTTCTCGACGACGTGATAGCCTTTGATCACAGTAGAGAAACGCTTTGCTGACCTAGTAATACCCTTTAAAATGGTTTTATTTCAGGTTTTCACAGTATGGGTGTTACTGAACTTTATTCATTTCGCAGACGATTTATCTGGCGGCGTAATGACTAAAGTGTTGCAAAATCCCCCGATAACTTAGTACAGGAAGTTCCCCTCTGTTTAGTAATCAAAAATGTAGGCTACGGGTATTAAATTCGGCAGGTGCTATTTCTCTGCGTATTACTCTTACCTTATCTTTAATCGTAATTTCTCTTTGTTTTGTGGCATTAATGAATCCATTTAAAAATCCCCTCGCACTATATGCTAAATCAATGGCGTGGATTTTCCAGGCTGCTGAGCTGTCTAGTACAACCATCCCCCCACTAACAGCACCAGCATCGCCACCCCCCCTCCCTCTTCATGCGGGAATCCGGGGCTGCTCATGAGCGCTCTCACGGTGCCGGGCTCGGCTGTCGGAGCCAGAGAAAGCCGCCTGCGATGGTGTGAGAAACGCAGAGGACACGGAGCGCCCCCCTCCCCACCCCCGACTCCGCGGCGGCTGACGCGAATAAATTAGACCGCTTTGAAAAGGCTGCAGCTGCTGTCTACGGGAGAGAAGACAGAGCAGCTCCCCGTGTTTGTAGGGCAGGAAAGGATACCGACAAGGTCGCCTCAATCGAATATTTTATACCAGCCTACACAGGAAAATAGAAAGATTTGATCTGAATTGAAATGTAGCCTCAAATACAAAAAAACCTGGCCATGCAAATGTTTCACGTAAAAGCTACGTTGCTCCAATGTTCTGTTAATCCCGACGGTGAACTGTGCTCAGGTTATAATAAGGTCGAAGTATTTATCATACTGTTAACACACATATTTCAGGTCCTTACTATTTCTATTCAAAAACCACAACACCCCCACATGCAACAATAAATGTATGCTGACGCCCAGAATTGATAAATATGTGGTAAGTGCAGTCTTGGATTTTATTTTATTTATTTTTGGAGTGAAAGCGTTGAATCCAGCCGAAACGAACTCCTTTAAACTGTCATTGACCTGTGGGATGCAAATTTATTAATAGATTTTTTGGAAGACAATTTGAAATCTTGTAGTGTTCACAGGACTAATTTCCCTAATAGAATATATGCCTATGTCAGAATCTAAATTATTCTGTCGAGCGGCCACAGAGTCTGCAGAGGACCCGTACTTAAGTCTTTTTGTTCTTTCACACAGCTTTTCCCCACTGACAAATTTATTAAAATCGGTATAGCTTAATTGTACAATAAGGGTTACGGGTTCAGTCCTCTCCCGAGAAAACCTGCTTTAATCCAGCGCTGCGTTTGACCTCTGCCCCGTCCCACTTCTCCAATGGACCGCTGAAGGCAGGACCGATGTAGGGAAACCATCCAACGGCTGTTTACACCTTCTGAGAATAATTACCCAAAAATAACAGCTAACTCTGTTTAAATCCTTCAACGAATTAACAGCTATGCAAATAAAGAGGTTTCACACGAGAATATGAACATGTAGGCTAAAAGTCAGGCACCGTTTCAAGCAAAGGCGAGTCTAATGAGCAGCGTGAACACCGTCACTCATTCAGGAGTACTGCTGCTGGTCTTGGTGCTATAGTCCCGTTAACATGGAAAGCCACGCACACACTAGCCTTACTGCCCGTCCCTGGCACGCAAATCCCCGCTATATATCCCCACTATGTTAATGCCTTGCGTTTAATAATAACCCGTTTTATGTTCATGCATGATCTCTCCGGTTAGTTGACGTATGCGGGGGAAATGGCTAAAAGTCTGCTGAAAACATCGCTATATAGGTAGTGGATAGGAAGCGGTGTTCCCGGGGGGTGATTTTTCTTCCCCCAGCCCCGTTAGGCACCGCATTCATCACTGGCGGCCTCGCCAAGGCGCTCCCTACCCAGACTGGGAGCGATACGCCTCCCCATCGCTTGACATCATGAGTAATGAGGGGATGTGCCGAGGAGCTGAAATGCTGGCTGTCAGACCCCCGGACCCGCCACTGCAGGTCGGGGCAGGGAACTCCATGCTGAGTGATGTCAAATCAATGGCTCATAATTAATATCCAGATGGTTTTAATCAATGGGTTATTATAAATATCCCAATCTCCTGTCCGATATCTGATAGTGTAAAGGAAACAAAATGATGCTTGTTTAGAAAAAATCTGACTACCTTAGAGAAAAACCACCTTTGCATGCCAAAAAAGCCAAGGACCAAGCAGGAGAATTGGATTCATCGCCTGTTTTATTCAACAGCACCACATTAAAGGCTGTTGTATCATATGTTAATCGCTCGGTAAGTGTTACAGCCGAGTGCTGGGAATGCCGAAAGCATGTCTTTTTATGTATCGGCTCGCCCTACGGTTAAGTTGTCTTTCCTGATCTAACAGAAGTGGTGGTGGTGGTCGGAGGGGCTCTGTGAAACCGCACGCACGGCTCCTAACCAGACCGCGCACACTCACACAGCGGTCTGCCTGTTTTCTTTTAATAACACAATCTGGGGAAGCAGCCGAAGAAAAGCCTAGGGCGCTGCGGTAAACGAGGTCGATCGCTAACATTATTTCTCCGGCGCGGATATAAGCGCACCCCTGTCCTCCTGTGAAAGCCGCTGCTTGTCTGCGGTACCGCTGCGTCCGCGCCTCGGTCTCCGCGAAGCTCCATCCCACATCGGCGCCTCCTGCTCGCTAATGAGCAGTTCCTGTTGTTAAAATAAAAGGAAAGTTTAACGAGGCATAGCCGGTTGTGCAAGCCCCCAATCCCGCCCCCCACCCGCAGTGCAGCCTCCCCCTCGGAGCGTTTCCTTTAACACGTCCTGCCTCGCTTGAGCCTATGTGGGCTGTCTTTATGTTGCGGGTTAGGTTACCCCACCAAGTGCTGCCTGTACCCCAGCGGCAGACCCTGTCTCTCCTATACGGTGTCCGACCCTTATGGAAATACGTCCGATGCGCAGCTCCTGCCAAAACGCCCGGGGCAGCCGATGTCAAACAGCATCCAATTACACAACACGCAGCGATTAGGACTGACGATTTCTTTCAAGAGAAGCGATTACTCTGCGTCTACTTAAGATCTCAAACCTGCCTAATATAATCCTTGTGCATGTAGAAATTCGAGGGGTTTCTCCGTGTGCAGGCCTGAACAGAAGATGGGGAATAGCAGAGGCGGGCCTAGATGATGCGGAGCGTGAACGGGTGTCATCTGTGAGGCTTTATGTGCTTCTCCGTATTAGAGGAACGCTGACCTCGCTCCAGGGCCACAGTTACGGGATATATATTTTTTATTGCTTTACTCACAAATCAAGGAGCGCTTTCTCTGTATAAAACAAAAACAGAAAGTGCCGACGATGTAAGCAGATGAGTCATGCCTTTCAGAAATTAAGTGCAGACGGCGAGACCTTATCTCTAACAGCCGAAGAACGCTTAAAATGCGGCGGCAGTCTGTTTACTCGCCTGTGCATATTTGTCCCACGTGTTGCGTTCGGAGGTGGCGGTCTTTGCCATCGGCAGGAAAGCTCGCTGCCATTTTAAACGAGGCCTTTAAAAAAAAAAAAAAAAAAAAAAAAAAACTCTTGATGGACAGCAGCGGGCTGATGGAAGTGTTATGTGTAAATTTGAAGAGTAAGGGAGGGGTGTTAAGGGGTTTTGGGAAGCCCCAGAACATGAGGTGTCTTAGGCAAAGGCACACATGCCCGCCTGCGGGTGTATATATGCTTATACCACATAACAGCAGGTATCTGCTGGGACGGGGATTGAACCTGCATGTGAGTGACAGCGACAGTAAACCCCGCCCAGGTTTGGATGGTCAGGTGATGTAAGGTGACGGGTGTGTCCCCAAGGGGTGAGAAGTCCCTCCAGCTTTGTGGGGGGTGGGGGACAGAGCCCCAGCCACGATTCTGCAGGCCCCCCCCACAGCATACAGCGCCTCTCTAACTGCCTGGCGATCACCAGGGAGGCTGTCAGACTGTCTCCTGACGTGGGCGCGTCTGGCACGGTGGCAGGCGCTACATCAAAGTGACAGGTGAGCATGCCGATTGTGGGCAGGTGGGGGGGAGTCATGGTGAACTGGCATCAATTCCATAGCCTTGCCAGTTTGCATCCCCCCACACAGCAGCTGTCAGTGATGTCAGGTTAGGTCACTGGTGTCAGTAGACACACTCCACTGACGTGTAAAGGGCAGAAGTGGACTGTTTGTTGGGGTGGGGGTGGGCGTGGGTTATTTCGTCAATGTGTGAAACAGCATAAAAATAGGAGTGGAATAAAACAGGATTTCATTTCTGAAGGGGGGGGGAGGGTTTATAAAGCAAATACGATTCAGGCTGAGGAAGGACGCGCGGTCTTTTAAGCCCTGGGGAATTCTGGACACCTTTCCTCGCTTGATGCTTATCTCTGCCGGGCTCCTTGATCTTTCTCTCTCTCCGTCCTCTGCGTGTCTCGGGGCTCAACGGCAGCGGGAGGAGCTGCAGTTTTATGACATTAAATATTAAGACCTGGGAATTAATAATAGAGGCTGACAGCTCATCCCCAGTGCCGGGCTGGCTGTCGTCCTGTCTGAAACTCCATGCAGGCCTCTCTCTCTCTCTCTCTCTCTCTCTCTCTCTCTCTCTCGCTCGCTCCCTGTCCTGCTCTCCTGCATTTCTACCCCTCAATCTCACTCCCAGTGCTCACATCCAGGAAGAAGATCCTCCAGGGTGGTGTCTGGAGAAAAAAGACAAGAGCGTAGGGGGCTTGCAGGCCCAGGAGGCAGGCCAGGTTATCAGGCACGCGGCGGGGCAGCCCTGTGTGGTCTTCGTGGCTTTGTGCCCAGAGTCATAAGCACGAAGCCGGGGCCAGCTGCGAGGAAGCGGGTGACGCAGACGTGCCATCACTCGCCTGTCGTAAACACAGCACTGGCGCTCGCCGGCCCAGCTGGCTCCGGCGTTTATGCGAAAATATCCCAGCCTGTTTACGCCTGTAAAAGGTAAAATTATTTTTCCCTCTGAGTGCTTTCCCTCCTGCTTGGCGCGACACAGAAATGTGCCGTTCTGGCCCAGCCGGTGCGGCTGTGCTAAGTGGTTACATCAGCATGGAAGGGCTCCGTCAGGGAGGGAAAGGGACGTCATGTTGTCATGCAGCCGCGTGCGGTGACATCAACAAGAGCGCTGGGGGCCGGAAGGTGGGGCACTTGCGTCTGAAGGGTGTCATATGCGTGTCACCTAATTTGTGCAGCTCGACAAGGAAGTTCAGTGCAACTTGGCTGAGCTGCGCCCACTGAGAGCAAGACGGACCCCTGATCGGCACTGCGGACGTCAGGCCGGCCTCCTCCCTGGCGTGACAGACACCCGAACACGAAGGGAGACCCGAACTCGTGCTCGGATCATCCTGAGTGCCCCAGTGCAGCGGCATGCTGCTGAGTTAGTTGCAATGATAGCATGCTAGCATGCTAGCATGCTGGGGGACCGGGACTGTCCCAGGCTCAGATCACCCCCTCGCTCCCCGCTTAGAGCCTGCTTTGCATAAACAAACGCCCACTGCTGACATTTGCGATAAAGGTCACGCCAAAGCTCGGAGTCCCAACACGCCAGCGGGACCTGCCACCCTCTCTATAAACAGGATCCGTCGCTGGCACTGCAGACACAGCTGCCGCCTGACACTCGACCTGGTAATCGCCAGCTACCCACGCCTGCTGGGCCAGCGGACGTGGCGTGGTAAATATTGGTGTTTAACCACATAAATGTCAGGACGACCGCTGAGATGGCGTCCAGCGTGACTTTTCACACCTCGGCCGATTCCCCAGAAGCGAGCGGCTGCTGGCGCTCAGCATTACTGGAACACACTGGGAGCTGCTCACGCCCCCCCCAAGAGTGATTAAAGTACGGCGGACACTGGGCAATTAAACAGGACCCGTGATTCATGCGAAACAGACTTGTATCTATCAAATCAGGCCTAATCAGAAGCAGGAAATGAAGGGCTCGTACGCTTTAAAAAGTCATTTCAAAGACTCCCCTAATGTGGGGAAATGTCAGGCTGCGTCGTGACCTTTCCGCCGCCACCAGAGGGATCTTTCGTGAGTAAGTTTCGCCGTCAGCACTGATCACCGAACCGGGTGCTTCTCTGTCCCCTCCTCCACGTCCCCAGAGCCCAATGGACGACTGCGGCTGTGCGGACACCCCGAGCGCGGGAGAGACTGACAGACACGACGAGGCATTAAAGGCGGTAGATTAATGTAAACACTGACAAGCAAGTGACTGGGGTTAAAGCTGTGTGGTACTTTAGTACTATTCTTCACTCTGGCTGATGTGCACCCCCATACCCCCCCCCCCCCGGCACCATCTCTGAGGAGCAATTCCACAGCCGGATCGACTTCTTCCAGCGTTTATCGAGCTGCAGATCTACGTGTAGGAGCCCCAATGCCGTTACACTGGGTTCGCACCGAGATCACTCCTCCCCCTTCCTTGTGGCAGATCATATTTCACCGGGTAGCTGGGAGAGACACTGGTTACCAGAGTTTGGTGATGGGGGCTGGAGATTTCCCAGGCACGGCTTGGGCATCACAGGGGAGCAGGTGATTCGGGAAATCCCACCCTTTCTAACACGGCCTCCCGCGGCATGGGGGGAGAGGCCCCGCCTCAGGAGCCAGACGGCGAACTTTAATCCACACATACTTTGTGGTTCGCTTTGACACTGAAGGTAAAACAAAAGCTGAAATGAAAGTGAGGTCTGAACGCTGTCGAACATCGATGCCATAAACCTTGTTTTGTCGACTGATGTCACAGCACGGGCATGGCCCCGTCCTAGACAGGGCTCTACGCAGGAACAGTAAGAGGCACGTTAAAGTCCACACATGTACAGAAATGAGGCTTGTACTTATTTTTAGGGACCTTCCATTGACCCTGGTTTAATGTGATTTACAGTTTCTAACCCGAGGGAGAAAGCAATAACAAATCACACACTGCGGCCATTATTTATTTCATAAGGCAGATGAAGCTGCATTTGTCCTGCAGAGCCAGCCCCCACGGAAGAGCGAAACCCGTCAAAACACGCCCACGCGTAAACAACGCACGCAGCACTCACAACGGCTGCCTCCCCGCTGCCCGGTGGCGGCCACGGCACATTTCGGTGCCCGGCGGTAAAACGCTGCGGTTGGGGACATGAGCCGAGCGAGCGGAGAGAGAGGGTGCTGGCAGTTTCCTGAGAAGGCAACTGAAATACCGCGCTTCCTAAACGTGACATGCAGAGGCCGCAGGCCGAAAAGGGTGCTTTCCGTTTCAGGAAGGGCGTCTCGCTGTGTGGATCTGCGTCTCGCTAGCGGTGTTCTGCGCGCCGGGGCTTTTTTCGCGTTCATCACTGAAACAGCCAGCCCTGCATCAAGCCTCGCGGAAAGGAACGGAAAACTAGCAATTAGCCTGACACGTCAAAACAAGCCTTGCGGGGGGAACAGCCGGACGGCACACGCTCGCTCGCACGCACGCAGCACAAAGGCTGCTGCTCGTCCCGTGACCTTGTAGCGAGGATCCGGAAGACAGCGGGGGCTAGAGGAAAACAAAACAGGCCTGGGAGGCATGTAGGGGGGTTTCAGAGAAA
>JAODKF010000040.1:14760209-14771559 GCA_026779585.1 Mormyrus proboscirostris
CAGCTGATGGGCAGGGGTAGCGTAGGCCAAGCTGATGGGCAGAGTTAGCGCAGGCGCAACTGATGGGCAGGGGTAGCGTAGGCCCAGCTGATGGGCAGGGGTAGCGTAGGCCCAGCTGATGGGCAGGATTGGGGCTGCTGCTCACTACGGAGCATCTGTTTAACCGCAATCTGATTTCACTCAATCAGCCGTGGCGCGATCGGATTACGATGACACGATCGTATGTCAGCGGCAGCTACGGCACGCAAACACGGTACGGTCCTGCTGAGCCTCGGGCCGCTGTTACCATGGTTTCCCAGCTTGGCCCAAGGATCCATCTTTACCTGCAGGGTCTCTCCTGAGGCAACGCTGCTGGGGTGGCTGGAGGCGAACCTGATCAAAACGGCATCCACATCCCGGTTAAGTACCACCGATTGGCCCTTAGAGCAAGGAGACTGGCAGATCAGTGATCGCTTCAGGCACTGTAGATTTACGCGTGTCCCTGTGTCCTACACTTCAACTATGATTGGGGGGGGGGCTCCCAGATGGACTCCCCCTCGCACCCAGACCACACTCCTGACAGCCTGAATGGTCTGCTTCTTTCCATGGTTGTTCTGTTCTCATTAAAGTTGTCTATTGATGAGATCATGCCGCTCCAGCAACGAAGTCCAGCAGGAAATAGTCGTGCGTCAGAAAAACACACTTAACCAGCACAAGACACGCATGAGAGCAACAGCGCCCCCTCTGAGGAGCTTGCAGATGGCCATGCAAACACGTCATCCCTCCGACGTCAAGGCAGCCCCCCCCCCCCCCCACACACTAGCACGGGGATGTGCAGGATGTGCTTCTTTGTTTACAACTTCAACACACACGGCTTCTCTGCCACCACTGACGTCTGTGGCCATTTGGGCGACTCCCTACTGGTGACGCCTGTCTGCTCCAACCCCCTCCTCTTCCCTCATCTCCGACCTGTACTGGGGCAGGTGGTCTTGAGTGATGGCAGCAGAGGGAAGGGAGGGGCTCCAAATTGCAGGCGTGAGACACACACACACACACACACCAAATCAGACTCACTGTGATGATGATGTCAGTGGTCTGCATGCGAATCCGTGACCACTCCCTAAAAATGGGCCCCATCTATATAATCAATTCAGTTTTATTCTAATCACCGTTATCCCTCACATTTCCGTTTACATGTACATTTTCAGGTATTGCCAAAGATGCTGTCAGGATATCAAACCCCCGCAGGCCTTCTCAGACAGTATCTGATACTGACATGTTGTCTGGTCAGGTCTGACTGTCTCATATCTGATGAAACCTTGCACCAGATATCCTACACATCCTGATAAAGCTCTGAGGGGCCAAGAAATAAACTACCAAAGCACATGCTTAGGGCCCCAGTAAAACGAAGGGTTCCCACCTTGGAGAAAATGGACACGTGGGCAATCCCCCCCACCCAACTCTCAGGGAAAAAACATCTACCCAAAAAACAAATGCAGACATAAGAATAAGCTCTGAAACATTTCCTCTCCAAAGCGGCAGCAGCCAGCTGGCACGCTCTGCGGCATCGTGTGGGACACAGGCACGCCGTCTGTGGCTACAGACACCCCCACCCTGTACATCGGCGGGGCTCCCGTTCTGCTTGCGTTTCATAACGAAAACTAACGCAGTGGGGCCAACATGGACGCCGGGGGTGGGCCACTGAGGAATTTAGCAGCAGGGGAGGGATTTCATACAAAACACGAGGCGAGGCTCTTGGCGTGGTCGACGTCCCCGTCGGAGCCCTGCGGCCATCCTGACCCGCTGCCAGACACAGCCGCACGGCAGCTGCTACGACACAAAGTCTCCAAGTGTTTTTTTTTTTAGTTCGCAGTACAGAGCAGCGGTGAGGTGAGCTCAAGATAAGATACGGTTTCCGTGGCGACACGGCAGCAGGTTCTGTGCCTAGGCATCCCCGTTTGTGAACACCATGGAAGGCTGGCCTTCGTGAATGATAAGCAGGGCCGATTCGAGGATTTTCAAAGGTTTGCGGAGGCATAAGATGGGTCATAATTCACACAGAGGGGCCAGTCTTATCATTAAGCCATTACATGTTTTGAATTTTAACAAATGAATTTCTGCTTTATTTTGAGTGACAAGGGAGAGGGCACTCCAAGGGCCAATCAGCTTTCAGCAGTCCCCCCCCCCCCACATGCCTCTGATGCTAATGCACCCAGGGTCTCAGCAAGCACAACTGGGAGACAATACAGAGTGTTAGTATGGGATCTGAAGAAAAACCACGAAAAGCACTATAAAAAATATTAAATAATAAGAAGCTGAAATAAGTTCCACCCTCATTAGCAACCCCCCCACCCCCGCCACACACACACTGCTACAGCTCAAAATCTTATAATCCCCTTAAACACTTTAGAATAGTTACAATGCTATCATAGCTGGGATACCAAAGACAGCGAGCCATTTGCGTCCAGCCGTCAGTGATCTCATTCGTACTGGAATTTTTATCTTCCCCTTCCAGACAGAACCAATCAAATCCAGAACTGACATCTGCAAGTGGCTGTCCACTGGGGGGGGGGCGGGGGCTGCTTAGACAGGAGGGAGTTCACCGGTGTCGGGGTGCTGTGACGGTTTAATCTTTACCGCTATCGCTCGGCTGAGATAACGCCGGCAGTTTCTGTGTTCTGCTGGCACGCCTCACTGACCTCGACACAGCGGAATGGAGGCCCTGCCTCTAACACAAACACATCACTCCCTTATGGGATTTACCGCCATGAGGGCGCCCATAATGGGCCACGTCCTCGGGACAGTAGTCTTCTCTGCTCCTGAGGCCGTTGAGACTTCGGACTGAGCCGCGTGTCTCCTCCTCACTTTGCTTCACTAGGAGGCCTTAAGCGACTGCACCCCTACCCTGGATCACCGTGGGTCCACTTCCAAGCCGATGCACCACCCACACGGAGGTTACCTGCTGGCTAAGCTGTCAGGTATCAAGTGGCCGGCGACAGGAGGTCTCTGCCCCCCCTACCCCTGGTCCTACGGATAAACATGAACAGAGCCACCCCCGCAGGCATGATCGGAGCGGGCCCCGTGATTTAAAGGACAGGGCGTGCGCCGAGCGCCGCGGCTTCCGAGCGGCGTGGCGAAATAAATGCCATCCAATTTTAGCGAGCGAACCATTAATGAGCGGGGCAATCACGAGCACGAGTTACAAAGTGCTGTAATTAGCATGATAACGATCTGTCATTTAGCGGCTTCTCCTGCAGCTGTGCAAAGGGGCCGCGCTCCGGGGGGGGGGGGGGCTGTGGGAGAGCCAAGCAGGGAGATAGAGGGAGTGAGGGAGGCAAACAAAAACAGAGTGTGCAAAGAGGAGGTCAGGGGGAATTAGGAGGCCCTGTCCGTTATATGGACCCGGTGGGTGTAGTTGGAGGCGGGGCTATGGAAAACAGAAGAAACCTTAAAAACAAGGTGAGTGCAGATGAGGGCCGACAGAGAAATGCTTTACTGGCCATTTTCATAGGCACATCGGAATGAGAGATATATACATACAGACGCTGTGTACGGGATATGATGGTCCACGTCGACATTCCGACTGAACGATGGGCAAATGTTTTTCACTTTCAGTACATTATTCAATAAATTATGGCAAATATTTAGCATTTTATTATAAAGTAGGCTTTATAGTTATCATTTTACCCAGCTGTAGTCTAATGTAAGTGTTCTAAGCATGTTTATGGTAGGCTAGGCTAGGCTAAGATGTTTGTTGAGTTAGATGTACTGTATTAAAACGCATGTTCGCTTTAGGATAGGTTTATTGGACCGTAACCCCAGCGTAACCTGGGGAGAGGCTACTTACAGGTGACACTGAAACTTGGGGTCTCAAGAGCCCAACAGACATTTGACTATTCTGCTGAGGATGGGGTTTAAACCGGCAACCTTCCGATCATAGGCACCGAGGGTTAGCCCACTGAGTCCCGCACTGCCGCCTAGAGAGACAGTACAGTGGTTCTCACAGTGGATCCATTTTAGGAATGTGTTTAACTGCCAGTTAAATGCTCCCCGTCCTGATTTTCCGGAATGTTCCACATCCAAGGGAAACTCCCGCCACATTCCATTAATTAACCGCGACGAGGTTGACGGCACTGGAGCGTGAGCCGTGACGCTGTTGGAGCGATGCCTTTGCCTGCCCTGGCCCTGCGGGCGTCACGCTCTCAGGCCGGGCGGGGGTGGGGTATCCGGAGCTCGGGTAACAATGCGTGAGGCGGAGGCGGGCAGAGTGGCAGCGAGCGGTGTAAACGGCCCGGTCGATACGACCGCAGTCTGTGGCTCAGTAATTGAAATGTGAGACCTACGGGAAACAGCCCCCTAATGGATGCCCAGGGGAAGGGGGGGCTCTTCCATTATGAGTGGCAGCGGAGCCCCCAAAAGGTGGTGGTGGGGGGGGGCGTTGAGCCGCCGTGCGAGGGGAATCACGGCGGAGTGTATGGGTCGGGGTGAGAGCGGTATCGCGAAGCCGGAGCAGCTTTGCGGAGCTTCAGAGCGCTTCCACGGCAACGCGGGCTGCCCCTCCCCCCCTCCGCTGATGAATATAAATGGTGCGGTGGCAGCAGAGCCCAAGACGGCGTCTTGGCTCTGGTTGACTGCAGAGCGTATCTGCGTATTGACGACAAGAGAGAGAGAGAGCAAGTGAGAGAGAGAGAGAGAGAGAGAGAGAGAGAGAGAGAGAAAGAGCGAAGGCACCCCCCCCCCGCCGCTGCCGCGGGGCCGCTAATCCTTATTCTCCTTTGATGTAATTAGACTTAATGAAGATTCATAGATCACGTCAGTACCCGAGGCCTTGGCGAGTGGCGCTATGGAAACGGGCCGCTCAGAAACACAGCCGAGGAGGGGGGCTGCATTTACGAGGAGGTTTTGCCCTCCACTACCGTGATAAGAGCCCTGTGGCGAGCAGCTATCACGCTTTCTCGGGGGGGGGGTGTGTGGAGTCCCAGCAAGCCTTCACAACACCCCATCGCCTAGGGGATCGGAAGACTGACAAGTTTACGACAGCCCCCCCCCCCGAATCGGCCGAGTTGCGTGCCAGCGGTGTGGCCCCGGCCATGTGCAGGATCGCCGTCTCCTCATATTCCGCGTGGCGTAGCTGGAGCCTCGCCGACCCCAGAAAAGCAGGCGTCAGGTTCCACACTGAAAATGACCTCGTGTGAACGCACCTTCAGTGCGGCGGGGTGATGAGGCGGGGGTCAGGGGGAGACGCTCCATCTGGTAATGAAACGATCAAAAGGGAGGCTCTGCTGCACCTGGGAACAGCAACTGGGGGTTCTACAAATATTATATTAATATGTATTAATACATATTAACATGTACTTCACTGCGTTCTATATCTCTATGTCTGCAGTTTGATCTGAGTAAAGGTTACTGAATGGATCTGAAGGGGCCGCACTCATTGGCTGGTTTTAAACAGACCATAATAATACATCATAAGAGCTTAAAATATGGGCCCTTCAGCCTGTTGTCCTTGTCCAGACCCAAGCCGGGACTGGCTGAAGTGACCCGGACCGCCCCGGATCCGAGCTCCGCCATATTTAAATTTTTTTTTAGACTCACAGGCCCAGCTGCGAGGTTTCCAGGGCAACAAACACAGCGATCTGTCTTCAGCGAGCCCCGATCTGCCCCGGGCTGCTCATGCACGCAATCTGTCTGACGGAGGCCCGACAACGTGGCCGCCTGCCCCACAGGCCGGGTGGGGGAGAGGAGCGCCAGGGAAGCCCGGTGTGCTGGGTGTGCTGGGAGGCCCCCCAAGGGGCACGGCGGCAGAGCAGCAAACCAGGAAGCTACGGGGCAGAAGCACGGAGTTCCAGTTTGAAGAAGACATACGTCTGCCGGGCAGCAGCTGTGCCGTCTGTACCTCCAGCCACCTACGGCGTATTGCCCCGCCTCCCAGTCCCAGTGCCCGCCCGCCCCATCTCCCGGCATGAGGTCAGCAAGCAGACACCCAGGCAATCCGCTCACAGCACCATCCACCTCCCACATTGTGGCGGGGGGGCAAAACTGCACCCTGTTGAATTGTCTGCGGAAACGCGTACGGCCATTTAAGCTCGCAGGGTCTCTGGCCCCAGCTGTAAGCTGATTGGCCACAGGAATTCCCCCTCTCTAGTCACTCACCGAATCGAAACATATCATTGGCTAATGACAAGGTCGGCCCTGCTGTATGAATTATGGCTCTTCTTCAGCCCCTCCACATAAAAAATAAATCCTAGAATCAGCGCTACCCTGCACCTCCCAAAAGGGTGCTCTTCCCTTTGGTCTCAAAATAGAGAATGACGAATGAGTCAAGCTGCTATGTCACACGGCCAATCTCGCCTCTCTCCCAAAGTATTTATACATCACAGTATTTTTAAGTTATTCCAAACAACAGTGTCGGCCACTTTAAAGGAAGCGCTTTGCTTGTACTCCGCTCGGCCTGCCTTCAGGGACACGCTACCCGCGTCGCGGACAGGAAGAGAATGAGGAAAGGGCTCGTCTGTCGAGTGACGCGGAGCCCGACTTCGGGCGGATGACTTTAGCAGATGGCCGTTCTGTGGGCTGGGCCTGGAGGAAGACCACCCTCTGCGGGCGGGTGGGCAGCCATAAACACTGCACATGCACACACACAAAGACACACACAGATGTGCAGATGATCCCCGAGGGAACCCCTGGTCTCGCAGACAGCACTGCGCTGCTTTGCACATAAACGCTCCTGGCTGATGGGGAGCTGTCCTGGTTTTTACTCCACACCGGTTTTGCACCAGCGTCTCCCGCTAAGCGTGTAGCTCATAGGCTTATAAATCAACTGCTGTGACCCCCCCCTCACCATAACCATGGTGGAAAGGGAGACATCAGTGGGGGGGATTTTTTCATATTGTGCTCTTGGAACTTGTGTTGGAACTTTGAATGACACCCCACTTTCACCCAACAAAAGGTCCAGAGACAACCATCACCAGGAGCTCTGTCAGTACCTAACACGGTGCCAGGCTTCAGGCTCAGACTGGGATTCCCATAATGCACTGCTCCAGAGCCAAGGTACAGCCGGTCTGTGACTTGAGGCTCAAGCCCTTAAAACCAGCTGATGGCCCCAGCTAACCTGGGGCTCCCCGGTGGCCCTGATCACAAGGGAAACACGCAGCGCACATGCATGCTAACGCTAACTATAACAACCTTAACCCCCACCCAGCCCTAACCATAGCTATAAGCACAGATTTTTAAAAAAATTAATTTCTCCTTGTGGGGAAAACAGTCCCCACAACATCAAAATAAGAGGTTTTTCATCACATTGTGAGGAGATGTGGTAATATATTAGAATTTAGTGATTAATTGTCATTGTTGACACAGCAATGAAATGTGTCCTCATCATTTAACCCATATGTGCCAATGTGACATAGCAGGGGGCAGCTAATTCAGCGCCCGGGGAGCAGCGCCTGGGGGCGGCACCTTGCGGGGAGCAGCGCCTGGGGGCGGCACCTTGCTCAGGGTACCTCAGTGGTGACATGCTGGTCTGGGATTTGAAACTTCAAACTTTCAATTATGAGTGTGCATCCCAAACCATTAGGCCACCACCAATACTTATATACATATGTATACACCATTATATAAATAACCCTATATATACATAACCATACCCCTCCCCACACACACACACACACACACACACACACACACACAAACACATAGATCACGTTTAAAGCGGCAACACCCGTACACTCAGACATGCATTGCTCTGTTCATCCCTGAAATGTCACAGTACAAGCTGCAGTCAATGTCGCTTCAGCGCTAGGGTGCTAATTTGGGAGGGGGGGGGGGGGTCACCACTGAAACTATTCTCACAGTCTCACAGTATGCCACTCAGCAGCCCAATCCATCTTCCTCGCCTGCGCTCTCCGAGTACTTCACGCGAGAATCAGCCCAGACATTGTTAATCTGAGTGCTGAAAGCTAACACCAGCTAACGGCAGGCTGTCGGCTGGGACCAGCCAGCAACGCAGTCAGAGGTGGGACTCCTGCTATTTTTGGAAGCTGCACTTGTTTTTCTAGGGGGTACCTCAAGGCCAACACAGCTACCTCCCCCCCAAGCAAAAAAAAAGCAAAAAACCATATCACCTGAACAGAGAGCTCACATGAACACTTGTGAGATGCGTTTTTGTGATTATTACACTGTGGGGACCTGATTTCCCCAAAATGTAATACAAACTGGTAACTTTTTATCTTGTGGGGTTTTTTTCAATACCCACAAGGGGAACCTCATTTTTATAAAAAATTGTTGATACATTAAAAAACTGAAACAGCCAGAAGACATGCATTATGTTTGGATATTTATGGTTAAGGTTAGAGCTGAGGAGGGGGCACCATCGCCATAATTAGGGTTAAGGTTTTGCCCATAGAAATGAGATGAGTCCCCATAGTGATAAGAATGCGTGGACTGTGCATGTGTGTGTGTGTGTGTGTGTGTGTGTGTGTGTTTGTGCGTGCGGGGGGCGGGGGGTGGTTAGGCCCAGCCAGCAGAGGGAGGTGCCTTTTATCACACAGCTGCATCCCTCCCGTGCCGAGGTTGGCTGGTCTCTCTTCCCGCTGCGCTCTGCTTTACTTCCTTAATCCACACTTTCCCAGGAGGAGGAGGAGGAGTGAAGCATGTGAGGGTTTACACTGCAGAAAACCATCCTGCCACTGGGGAGGGCTGCATATCAACAGCCAGGCAAAGTTAGAAGGTAGGGGGGAGGCAGGGGGATGAGGCAGGCGGGCGAGGCAGGCGGACGAGGCAGGGGGATGAGGCAGGAGAGTGAGGCAGGCGGACGAGGCAGGGGGATGAGGCAGGAGAGTGAGGCAGGCGGACGAGGCAGGGGGATGAGGCAGGAGAGTGAGGCAGGCGGACGAGGCAGGGGGATGAGGCAGGCGGGCGAGGCCCGGTCAGGAGGCAGTGCAGCCCGGCACATCTGCGAGGCAGCAGGAGACATCAGACACACAGAGATCAGACGCTGCCGCGTGCACACACACACACACACACACACACACACACACACACACACGCGCGCTCCTACTGTAGCGTACCATGGTAAATATGCAGCAGTACCACTGAAATGAGATGTGAGAAAGGCAGCTGCTCACATTGTTGTTGTTGTTGTTGTGTGTGTGTGTGTGTGTGGGGGGGGCTCCATTTAAGGATTAATCCTCGCTATTACACTGCAGTGAAAGGCCTGAACTTAGCGGAAGTCCGACCCTGGGACTCCTGCTGAAACAAAACCACCAGTAACCACATTCTCAGGCTTTATCTGCCTCTATGTCCATCAGTGACAGGGAGTCGTCGTCCCCCCCGCCACAGCGCCCCCTTTCTAATTTGCAATGTATCTGCAACGGAGGGAGGCCACACCCACATTAGACAGAACCCCCCCATCAGGGTGACATTTATCTGAGGGACCGGCTCAGCCAGGTCAGGGAGCTACACCATCACCCTGCCACCGCTCACATACCATGTCAGCCACAGCTGCTGGAAAATCCCACGTTATGGAGGGGGAATCATCCATGTAGCAGCACAGGAGGCTCAGGTGAGCCTCCACCTTGTGTCAGAAAATCAGCTGCAGCATTGCCTGGGGGGGCTATATAAATGAGATGCAGCTGAGGAAAACCCCACCCACATCTCACTTTGGTAGTGGGGTGGGAGATCACAACTTAGACCCTGACTACTAGAAAGAGACCCCGCCTCTGGGCACAAGATGGTACGGTCCATCACAGGGGTAGGAGCTTGCATCGTGAGAGGTGGTAGTGGGGGGGTTATGTGAGCTGACGCGGCTGGCGTTTTGCTAGCCGCAGCCGGATGGCTGTGACACGTCGGCACTAACGAGCACCCCTGTCTCCCGCCCTGCAGAGCGCCAGGCTGCGCTTTGCCATCGCGGTGGTGCTTTCCGATCAAACCGATGGCGGGCAACGTATTTTTACCTCAAACACAAAGTGGTGTTCAGAACGAAAACGGTCCCCTGGCAGCCGGGAATCCGGTCGCTAGAAGCTGGCAGACGGCGTGCAGTTCCTCAGCTAGCGCGGGCCGCTGCGGCCCAGGCGGCCTGACGGGGGAGCCCTCCGCCGGCGGGATAATGGCTGTGATGAGGCACGGGGAGCATGTGTAGGACTTAAGAGGGCTGAGCTGTCGACTCAGTCTGTCTCAAATCCCATCATTACAGGCCGCAGACACAAAAATAGCAGTGTGTGTGGGGGGGGGGACAGGGTGCCAGAGAGGAGAGGGACAGAAAGAGTCGAAGGGAAGAAGGCAGAGGGAGAATGTCAGCGTTGCCAGAGACAGAGGGAGAGGGGGATGGAGGGGGAGAAAGGAAATCAGACAAAGACGGAGGGTGACAAAGACAGGGAGATAGAGAAGGATAAAAAAGTTGGAGAGAGAGATGGGGGAGAGAGATTCTGAGATAGGGAAAGATGGAGAAAAGGAAAGAGATGGAGTCAGGCTTAGATGGATTGTGACAAAGATGGAGAGAGAGAAAAGGATAAAAGAAAAATGGAGAGGGGGGAGACAGGGAGATGGGGAACGGAGGACAGAAACAAGAAACAAGAGAGAAAGAGAGGGAATAACAGTGTAAGAGAGGTGGAGACAAAAATAGAGAGAGAAGGAAGACAGGAACAATAGGAAACAGAGGGACAGAGACAGAGGGAGCAGAGGGCCAGAGACAGAGGGCTGGAGAGAGAGGGAGCAGAGGGACAGAAGGAAGAGAGAGACAGAGACAGAGGAAGAGGGAGCAGAGGGACAGAGACAGAGGGAACAGAGGAAGAGGGAGCAGAGGGACAGAGAAAGAAGGAAGAGAGGGACAGACAGAGGGAGCAGAGGGACAGAGACACAGGGCTGGAGAGAGAGGAAAAAGACAGAGAGAGCAGAGGGACAGAGACAGAGGGAACAGAGGGACAGAGGGAGAAGAGGGATAGAGACAGAAGGAAGAGAGGGACAGAGACAGAGGGAGCAGAGGGACAGAGACAGAGGGAACAGAGGGAGCAGAGGGACAGAGACAGAGGGAACAGATGGACAAGACAGAGGGCTGGAGAGAGAGGGAGCAGAGAGAGAGGGAGCAGAGGGACAGAGACAGAGGGCTGGAGAGAGAGGGAACAGAGACAGAGGGAGCAGAGGGAGAGAGGCAGAGGGAACAGAGGGACATAGACAGAGAGCTGGAGACAGAGGGAGCAGAGGGAGCAGAGGGAGAGGGAGCAGAGGGACAGAGACAGAGGGCTGGAAACAGAGGGACCAGAGGGACAGAGACAGAGGGCTGGAAACAGAGGGAACAGAGGGAGAGGGAGCAGAGGGACAGAGACAGAGGGCTGGAGAGAGAGTGGACAGAGGGAGAGGGAGCAGAGGGACAGAG
>JAODKF010000040.1:14780851-14793145 GCA_026779585.1 Mormyrus proboscirostris
CGCCCCCCCCCCCCCCCCCCAACTGGCATCAGCAGGCTGCACACAGCTCGGGTGCAAAGAAAGAATGTTTAATGTAGCTCGACTGCAGTATAAGGTGTTCTGGTAAGAAAATTCATCAAGCTTATAAGATCTTCCACTGAACGCTTACATCGCATTCAAGCTGACATGCATAGACATCCCCAATAGCACCCCCAGTGATGTGAGCTTCACCCTGATATCTAGGCCCTAGCTAGTGATGTCACACTCACATCCAGCGATGTTCTGGGAGTGAGGTAACGACTGCACGTTTAGCTTCTATGACTTTTCCCTCCTCCAGAAAAAATGATCTGCCGACCAATTTTTCTGGTACATTCACAAGCAGCACATTATAAATAAATTATCAATAATTAGGATTTGTTAATGATTAACTTTATGTATTATTTATGCATATATTATAAATACTGAACAAGACATGCTTTACTTAGGCCAGAAGGCACCGAATTATGCAGTTTTGACATTTCCCCATTTTCACTTTTGTCAAGTCTAACAATGGATGGACTCCCTTATTTTATTTGTATTGAAAGCGAACTAAGCTCCCTTTTTGCGAGTAAATACTAGATTTTAGATGACGGTTCTGCTTTTTGAGTTAACGGAAGCATTTTAAAATGGCATGTTTATTGAAAAGGTTATGAGGAGGGAAGGCCTTACAGGATGAGGGTCTGAAATAGTTTCCTGATGCAGACATTTTGTTAGACCCCTGAGGAAAACAGTTAAGGCATCCAGATTTAAGGAGAGGTACACAGCATGGTGGTGAGCTCTGTAGCCTCACGCTGTCATTATTCCAAGCCTGCGTCTGTCCTCTGGCTCTATGTGTGGATTTGGAATGTTCCTCCTTTGATATGTGGGCTTCCTACCAGTTCTTTGGCTTCCTCCCGCTGTCCGAAGACACGCAGTGAGCAAAACTGCGGCCTCCCATCCGACGGGTCCCCTGCCTAATGCCCAGTGATCGTGCGATAAGCCCCAGAATCACCCCGACCCTGTGCTGGATAAGCGATCATGGAGGGTGGATGCAGGTCTTCTTTGAACATTCCTCTGAATAGGATCTAGCAACCGAAAGTTCAGACTCCTTATTCTTTAAGCTTGTGAGCATTTACTGAAGAATGAAGCATTAGTGTTAGCGTTCCATTTTCATTTTTCCTGTGTGACATGGGGCTGATAATTAACCGCTGCCTATATCCTTAAAATGAATCGTCACACAAATCGTAATATCACATCATGGGCTCTCTGCCAAAGCCTGAATCTCCACCTTTGACTCTCATGCTGAACAACCTCTTTCTTCAGATTGATAACGCCTTTCCCTCCCGATATATACAGGATCGTGTCGTCCCGCTTCTGACATTTTATTAACTTTCTTCGGAGGACACAGTGTTTGATAGGAATGTGAGTCGCTCAAAACCAACAAAGAGTTGTGGAGAATGTTTGACCCGCATTACCATGTGAAGCTTCTCGTCAGATCGCGATACCCTTTTCATCTGAAACGTGGCTGCGTGCTTCCAGGACAGGGAAAGACAGCAGTTATAAATCACTGTACTTCTCACTGCACTCTCTTTCTTTTCAATACATTTGACAGCAAAAAAAAAATCAGCTAGAAAATAGGGAACTCGAAACTCCAGTATGGTGTGCCCTATCTGGAACTGGTTTGGACAGATCCCTTACAGTGTCCTCCTTAATATGAAAGACAGATCACTAATTCCTTGCAGAGGGTGATGCTGTATTCTGTGTACTTTATTCCCTGGCTTCTTATTCAATGCCATGGAAGTCTGAGCTACCTCCCGTGCATAACGTATCAGGCCTCCTTTAGTAATGCCTGTCACCATCCCGCCTTGAGTGCATCGGTCAAATGCTCCATTAATTGAGTGGTTTAAAAATAAAAGAAACTAGCGGGAATGCCTGGAGGCAGACATAAAGAGCGGCGCTGAAACCGCTCCCCTGCTGACATTTTGAAGGCCTCACCTTTCACACATACATCTTCACCAAAGTGTCGCAGCTTTGGCGAGTCCTCCAACCGGGACTGGATGTCGTGGGCCCATCTCAGATAAGCAAGGTGACAGGGCCTTGTCCCCAAAGCGACGGCCCAGGATGCGATGGAGTCCTCCTGTCGGCATGAGACAGACAAGCACTGTGACCCGAATGGATATATGGGGCAAAAAGGAAATTGAATCCGGTTGGTCATGCTGAGCCAGAATCTTTTGTCTCAGAGTAAAAAGGCACGAGTCTCCTCAGTCTACCCGCCCCCCCCCCGCCCCCCGGTATTGGCAGAGCTTTCATATTTTCTATGCTATTAGGAATCATGAAGTCATTCCAATAAGGGGGTGCTGTCCAAGAGCAGCACGGTGTGACACTTTCTGATGGTGAACAGACCCGCAGGACACAGGGGTAGGAGGACAGAACGGGAGCTTACTCTGGGTTTGAGACGAGGAAGAAAGGAGGTCAGACAAGAGCAAAACATGATCGACTACCCTTTAGCGGAGGGGAGGAATGCAGGAACACGAAGGGACTCGGTGGAGCATGAGCAGGTCAGGCTGTTGGGGGTGATATGGATTGATCTAAAAACGTATCATCAGTAAAATGCCTGTAGGTATCACCTGTCAGCTGACTTCACCCCACCAGGGTCATCCATGCCGCACCTTCAGCTTACACACAGGTGCTGCCCTCTCAGCAATCCATAGCTGATTTTCTTCATGTATCCAGTTATAGGAAATGTTTTTGTGGGAATGTCCAGCAGCACATCATTTTCATTGTCCATTTGCGCAGCTGTGTTATGCAGCTTTATGTGCATGCAAGCAGTCTGCAAAGTCTTAAGGTCCCAAAGTAGACGCCAAAGGGAGTAACCCTCACCACAGAAACTGCTCTTTTCTCATCTGCCTGAAATGCATTGTCGGAATTCCAGCCCTTACTTCTGTGACATGGTGAGGTCACCTTATAACATATCCCTTATTGGCTGCCTACCTGCAAGGATCTGTCTGGAGACTGCAAGACAGGCGAAATGTGTAGGGCAAGATGGCCAGTCAGAGCACACTGGGCTCAACAAGGGTGAAGCTCTAACAAAGCATTTCAAACAGAGTAATAGAGAGAGTGAGTAGAGATGTGCAGTATGAGAAAAATAATGTCTTTTTTGAACATTGAAGCATGTAAATCTATTCTAGCAGACCCCAAAAATAAAACTACGAACAATGAAAATGAGCATGCAAGGACCCTTTTTTTTGTAGTTTTCTATGTTTTATTGTCCATGTCTCAATATATCGTGGTTAAATGTCCCACATATTTATGTTGCATTTTTTGCTGTTTGCACTATGAACACTAAATGGATATTTCATCTCTCTGTGTGACTCATGTATCATAAGAAGGCAGGACAGATACTCGGATGTAAGAGCAGAGAAACCAGATGAAACACAGACAGCACAGGTTACAGCCTCCCCCTTCAACCATGTTGGTTCCAACACACTCAATACACGTTCACATGCTTTAGAACTGACTGTTAATCATGTGGAAGGTCGCCTGAAGGTGATCTACTGAAATGCTAATGCTTCACACATACTGCGGTCCCTGGCTTGGCTCCGGTCACATGATGCCTCTGCTCGTCTTGGGGAGAGACGGGCGACGTGGCTTTAAGTGAGCGGCATAACCTTCTTGATGGGGGTTCTTCAGGACATCCTGTGCCGCTGCAGGTAATTAAACAGCGGGGGGATTATAAAAGCGAGTTCAAGATGATAACTTCCAATTATTGGTAATGCTTCCTCCTTCCAGGAAAGCTGGGCCTACAGTCTCTCTAGATATAATTCTCAGCCTTGTGCTGCACCCAGCAAAAAAAAAATAATAATATATACAATATCGGAATGAATTCATCATGTTAATCTGTGGAAGTTTCCACCAGCATAAGTATATGGTTTCCACCAGTATACCAGCGATAACAAAGTTTGAGAGGAAGTCAACTCATGAACAACAAGAAACAGGAAGTTGGTCATATTGTAGGGCACCAGCTGTATAGGAACAAGAAGCTGTATTTGCAAGTGTTTGGGGGTGATGCCAGGTATAGGTGAGGGGTCTCCGACAGGGTGTCCGTGACCCCCAGAGGGTCCATGGAGGAACGACAGGGTGTTCATGAATCATTGTGTGATGACAAACTATTTTTTGTAAAATCTTATAAAATATATCTTAAATAAATTGTACAAAAACCAGTAATAAGTCAAACCACTGATAAATAATCACTGCAAACTGCTCTATGAATTAAACGTGATCACTTGGTTTTCTTCCAGACTTTTTATTCAGCTGAGATGTTATTGTACTGGTGTCCCGCTGGCAAAATAAAGACGTACTCCAAAAGTATGCTACATTAATGAACATAATCATTGTTACAAGGTTTTATCCAATGTATGTGGTAATATCATGATTTATTCATTTTGTTTGTTTAATTGTATATTCATGTGCATGTATAACCTCCACCGCAATTAGACACTATGTCTATATGTCAGGGTCCGTCCCTGTGGTCCCACTCTGTGTCCCTTCCCCGTTTGGCCAGCAGGTGTTGCTGGTCATCCTGTCCTTCATGTTAGTCTTTGTTTTCGGCTGTTACTTGTTAGGCTACATGGTTCAATGTGCTGAGCCTGTGGTTACCTGTGATCCTGTGTTCAAATCCTGCTTCCTCTGTTTTTGTATTTTGCTCCATAGTGTTTCATTTGAGTTTTTCTAGTTCTTGTGTCTGATTTTGTATTTGGTTTTGTTCCTTGTGCCCTTGCTTCTTTAATTTGTCTGTAATTCCCCAGTGTTATTTTCTGTTTCCTTGGTTAGTTCTTAGTTTCCCTGTTTTAGTTCCTTTGAGTTTATTAGTTTCATCTGTCCCCGTTTTCCTGCTCTTTGTTAATTAGCCTCACCTGTCCTGTGTTAGTCTCGTTACCCCTCAGTATTTTAGTCCCTGCTTCTGTCTTGCTCCCCATTGGTTCATTGTTGTTGTTTGATGATTGTGAAGGTTCTGTTTGATGATTGTGAAGGTTCTGTTTGATGATTGTGAAGGTTCTGTTTGATGATTGTGAAGGTTCTGTTTGTGTGTGATTATTATTCCCGGTGTTAGATGTTACTTGCCGTGTTTTTTTTGTTAGTCTTTGTTTACTTTTGACCCCCCATGGTCCTTTGTTTTGTTAGTCCTTTCTTGTGTTTTTAGTTCAGTTAATAAAACCCTGTTTGGTGTTTTGAGCCGCAAGTGGGTCATCCACCTTTTCTGCCTGCACCATGCCCCGTTCTCATACCCAAACCACCTGGAACCCTGATACTCTACTGCTTCATTCCGTCTGCTTTGTGTCTTGGACTTTAAGTACCTGTGTTAAAACAAGAAAAGGAACACTATCCATAGTCCATAGTGTTTATAATTATATCTTTGTGGGGACTCTCTGTGCATTTCTATGGGGAAAATTCTAATCCCAAAATGATGAACTCCACATGACAAGCTTGTCCCCCACAAATGTCATAAAAACCTGTTTTTTTACATTGTGGGGACCTTTTTTCAGGTCCCCACAAAGATCTGTGAATGCAGTCAATAAAGTAATAATGCCAACACTCATATTTAGTTTGGTTACTTATGGTTAAGGTTAGGGCTGGGTAGGGGTTTCGGTCGTCATGTTGGGATTAGGGTTTTCCTCATAGAAATGAATGGAGTGTTTCCTGTGTGTGTGTGTATGTGTGTGTATGTATATATGAAATTGAATTTACAGCGATTAGCACATACAAAGGAGAGTATATAGGTATGAGTACTGATCCAATTGTATAGATAGATGACATGAATAAATATAGATATATAGATATATTGAATATTTATGTATAGAATAGATATATGCAAACCTGTGAAAGTGCAGCCAAAGTTGCAGATATATAGAAATAGTTTCAGTTATATTTATTCATAAATAAGCAGGTTAATATAGTTACTGCTCATGTTAATATACGCCAGGTCTAATCCGTAACAGTTTTATAATGCGTAAAGAAGGCATCCCTCTCTGTCTCTGTCCACCAAAGGGTCCTTGGCCTAATAATGGTTTAAGACCCTGGTACTGTATAAACAATCCGTTCACTGTGAACTTTGTTATGAAAGTAGATGGATGGATGGAGTAACATTTATCATACACTGAATAAAGCCAGGAGAACAACATTCTTAACAATGTCAGATCATTCTGAGCCCACAGAAGCAGGTGGAGGCCTATTACACATAATCTTACTGAGCGTATTACACACATTATGTCTGTTGACTCAGTCTGGAAGCTACAGTGTAAATGAGCCATTTGCTGACTTTAAAGCAGCCCAAAGTTATGAAAGTTAAAGCAATTCATTTGTCATGGTTTTCTCTCTCTCCCACATAAACTATTTTTAACCTCTTGGATCCATTATACTTAGCGATGGTTGGTATCAGTAGCAGGAATATGAATGACCTTCAATTCAGAGGCTTTTAAAAGCCCCCCCCCATGCCCCCCAGGTCAACGTCCATAAATAGCATGCGTACCTCAGGGAATCAGCATTATCGCTGCGTAGTATGGTTCTCATGAGCATGATGTGTTGGGAGGGGATCAGCGTCTGAGCATCAACACAAGGAAAAATGAACTTTAGGGCCCCGTGTTCATCACCAAGGCGATACGTGAAGAGCTTTACAAGCATCTCGCTGTTGATGGAGCCAACTGCAACCACAGACTGTTACTGTAGATGGGACCAAGCTTGGCGATGTCAATGGCCAGAGCTTCAGCTTAGATGGCCAGAAAAAGAAAACTTTACAACAGAAACTAAGCTCTCATTGGGGCACAAGACTGGAGCAGGTATTGGCACACAGGTACTTCACACACAAATATACAGAGATACCATGTTTGGATAGCAGGACACGTACATAACCTGGTAAGAACATGTGAACTCCCACACATACCTGTACATACAGTACAGAGTAGCATGAGTGTTATCTACCAATCTACCTTCACTTAGCCAAAGTGACTAGAGAAGAGCTCATTAATCCAAAATCACACAAAAATTTCCCCCATTCATATTTTCCTAAAATGCCTCGGCCTACTTTTCTCAGGAATGCCGTAGCAGCTTCCCTCACTGTACTCAAAGCAGCAAGCATCTGTAATGTACTCCTATTTCTGAGCACGAGACCACATCCTGCACTGAGCTGGTGTAGCTACAGACACATGTGGCTATGGCCCTCCACCCAACATCGCGGGCGCGCTTTAGCTCAGGCACGCTGATGCGATGAGGCAGCAGGTCCCTAGAGAGATCACCCACTCCTCCGACTCTAATAATTGGCTGAAGTTTCAAACCATGTGTGAAAATCCCCTCCGTGCGGAAGATTCCAGAGCCTCTTTGGGCTCCCTCTGTGTTTTTAATCACAGTCCAAACGGTGAGTTATGACAGATTGTTTCGCGGAGAAAAAATGAGACAGAAATAAACTTTCCGAAGCTTTGACAACAGAGAAACTGTAACAGTGGGGCCCGCCATCGATCGCTGGCTGATTGTACCTCCCGTTACTCTGGTGCCGGCCATTAACTGCGGCTGGAGCACTTCATTGGTGCTGCCTTCACAGTCCCGGCACCGAATCCGGGCGACGGCCAGCCTTCAGCTGATAGATGAACCACAGCCATACTGAAAAGACGCTAAAAAAGAATTTGAAGAAAATGAAACACATCTTTAGTGCCAGAAAACGAGTGCTGCACATGTCGCAGAGTACAGTGACACAGTGCCAGCACACTGTGCTACTTTCTGAAAACAAACGTATTTATAAGACTGGAACCCTTTCTGCTCAAATAATTAGCGCCTCTCCGCTAAAACCCTGCCCTGGAACTAGCGGCCATTTCGTAGAGAAATTACACCCGGTGGCCATTTGCGCATAAGCGATTTAGTGGCAGGTCAAAAGCCTCTATATCTCAGAATAGCTTTTGTTACCACAGGCAATCAGGCACCTTTAAATCGGCAGGAGACGTCAGCTGCTGTGTTTGTTACACCGCTTGTCTTCCTTCTTTGAACCTTTCCTTTCTTGACATCTGCTTTTTGCTAATCTTGAGTCTTGTACACTGGTGTTTCGAATATCCCCCCAGTGAATAATGTGAGTGTTGTCATGCACTCAGCCGAATCGCACAGTCCGGGATTAAAGATATTCAGCCACAAATTGCTGTTTGCAATGATTTCATTTATTCCTCTATTCCCTGCAGGTGACTCTTTTTCAGCTCATTTTAAGCTTGTTGTGTCATGTTACTCTCTGGCTACAATTAAAGCTACTGTGTGTGTGCATATACATATATATATATATATATATGTGTGTGTGTGTGTGTGTGCACTGTGGCTTTAATTGTAGACAGAGGATACATGTAGACACATACATCGAACCCCAGACTGCATCTGTGTCTGACCACAAATACAGGCATCCCTCTTCTCCCAGAAGTCCCAGGAGTCTCCCACAAATTGACAGCAGCTCCCTGACACCCACGAATTATGTGCAATGTCCTGGAAATCCATCCACAGAGAATTAAAACAACCTAACGTCATCCTGCCATTCAGCAGAGGAAGCTTGGAAAATCACCCCCCCACCACAGAGTGGGCAAATCTTACCGTTCTCTCATGTCCTGGTGAGATGTCTGTAAAAAGCATGTGGCATCAGGCACATGCAGACAGAACAGAAAGATGTACAGCTCTTTTTTTAAATTGACAGTGTTTACGTGACCTCGGTGAATTTGCCCCCAATTGAGAGGGGCCGATTTTCTGGGACAGATGTCAAAATAGATCAGTGAAGAGGGCAGCAGTGGAGAGCAGATAGGGCTATTAGCCAGGGGGGGTCACTATTCTGACAGCACAGCGGGCAGGTGGGGTCTACTCCAGCCGTACTTCGCAGACAGCTCTGGGTGGCACTTTCAAAGAGGCCTTCCTACAAATTAGGGAAGCAGGAGAGGCTTCCTCCGCCACTGGAGACCAGTCACGCTCAATGTGGGATCATAAACTCGATCCGAAGCGCTACTGGAAACTGAAGACAGAGAGAGACAGAGAGACAGAGAGAAAAGGATTAGATTAATGTGGAATATTCCATCTTGTTTGTTAACTGGATTGTTAGCTCTTCTCTTTTTTTCACCTGAACTGCTCATTTGAACAAAAATAAAACAATGAAAGTCAAAATGAGATCAATCTATCCTTTTTTGACTTGTTTTATCGGTTGTTGTCACTCTGACCGGCATAATAGATTAGGCTCAACAAGCAAAGCAATTTAATGGTCGCCGGTCATAAGCAGTGCTGCCAAATCAACGGAATGAGACCCAAATTGTCCTGATAATAAGACACGCACAACTCCTCCACAGCTTAAGTGGAATCTAGTCTCTCTCTCTTTCATCTGCCTCAACGGTTCCAGAAGTGTGCTGGGCTGAGCCTTAAGTGAAGCAGGTCCACCATCAAAGTCTTGCTTTTCATGAGGCGTGGAATGAATTGAGGCCCATCTGCAGGGAGGCTACTGAGTTTCTTAGGCTTGAGCCTCTGCTTGCATCATGTTTCCCCGAACTGTCTCCCGTTATCGTGTGCAACACAACACCCATTACGACAAAACCGGGAAGCGAGTGGGCTGCCGTGTTTCTCTGGGGGGGGGCCCGGCAATATCTCCACGCTCACCAGAACCGTGGCCAGCCTTGCCGTTCCTGCCTCTCTGCTGCTGCTGCCCCCGCAGGCCATTTTTCACACTCCGTGAGTCACTGTTGTCCCAGAGCCGTGAGCCAGGAGTGGTTATGGCTGCCAATCTCGCGGAGTTTGATGGCTGCGTGTCGGTGATACCACTTCATGCCGAAATGAGATGGGAAGCCCTCTACCTTGCCACAGCCTCTGCTGGAGAATATCACGTGCCAGATATCCATCCCAGAAAGCATGGAGAGGAAATGCCGGAGCCTGCCCTCACTCTTTTGTCTTCGCTAATTGCCATCCGGGACTCAGAAAAAAGAAACAGCTATGATTCCAAGAAAAATAGGGTTCCCGACACTAAGGAAACCTTGGGCGGCAATCGAGAGACAGCCTTCAGAGTCAGCTATCATCCATCAGATTGCTGGGAAAATGAATTAACTCCTCTTCCGCTGGATGCGGTCCAAAGCGGCTTCCCAGAGGACACTGGGAATGTTCGGCACTGGCAAGGTCAGGTCTCTTCTGCTCAGTTTGCCGAATAGAGCTCGGAAAACGAATCCATTCATCTTGAAGCATTAATCAAGACAGTCGTGAGTTATGGAACACAGGCAATGTAAGTAAACGTCAATGACTGGATTCAAAGGGAGAGGTGCAGCTTTGTAGCTAAGCTACTTTTAGCTTAGCAACTGTTAGCTACGGTTAGCTTAGCAATTGTTATCTTAGCTGCTATTAACTTGGCTATTGTTAACTCAGCAACTGTTATTTTAGCTACCATTAGCTTAGGTTTTATTGCTATCGTTATTGCAATTCTAACCACTCAGTCAGGCTGAAGCACTTGTCTCCTTGCAAATGCAAGTTACTATTTACAAGAAGGACCTGCAGTAATTTGCCTAAAGGCCCCATTTTTTAAGATTTAAATGACATCTCAGACTTAGGCCAGTAAAGATGCAGGGTTCCATTGTGGAGCTGGAGTGTGATTTTTAAAAAGTGCATTTCATAAAAAGAAAATCTTGTCAGTGGCCGTAGGCTAGCAACATAGAAATAAAAATGAAAGAAAGCTTTATTTGCTATCTGTACAAGTGCAATTGAATGCGTTTCTGTTTTCCACATATCCCATCATGATCTCCATCTTAGGACACACAAAGTCAAGCTTGGGGTCTGAGCACAGGGTCAGCCGTGCATCCAGCTCCCCTGGAACATTTTTCAGGGGTTAAGGACCTTGATCAAGGGCCCAACAGAGATGTAGTTTCTCTGTCGAGCCCTGGATTAAAACTGATGACCTTCCGATCACAGATCCAAGTCCTAAACTATTAGCTACACACAGCCCCCCTCAATAAGCTATTTCTTGCATTCACTAACAAGAGCAATCCTGGGCAAAAGTCATGCCTGATGAAGACAAAACCCCAGGGGATGGACCATGGACGGACTCCCTGAAGATCAGGCCCTCACTGGCCAGAGCTATGAAAGGAAGTGAAGACCTAAGAAGGTATATGAGTGCCTGGACTCCCACAATCCTCCACTGCTCACCTGATTTGCGATGTTCTGTCAAGAGATCTTCGATACTTCACAGCAGAAGCTTGTTTGATGGATCGTGCAAAGCCCTGTGGATGAAACCTTCAGGTCTGTGACAACAACTGGCTAGCCCTGAGGGCTCTGCAAGGAACCTGACATGGCTGTGTGATACAGACATTATGGAGGGAATTAATGCATCTGGAGACCGTTCAGACCAGCACACGGTGTGGAGGTTCCCTCCAGAAAAGACTGGCGAGGAAGCAGGAGTTTGACAATAGCCTGCAAAGAGAGGTGGTGTCCCGCCGGTCCTGTTCCACAGCTCAGAGCACCGACACCATCTCTCCAAACTGGCTGGTCTGGTTTGTGCCTCATGCTCCTTGCTGTGAAGCTGAACACTCCTAACAGGCAGAGAATCGACCACTGCTGGAACCACCAGCTTCCACCAGGACCGATTTACTGGGTGTGGGGATGAGTCAGCTGAGTCTTCAGCTCAAGGGACTGATCACTGACTCGCTCTGACTCCGGGGCAGATGCAGCACGCACACACATGCACGCACACACAGGTTTCTATATATAATTTTTGTAGGAACCATCCATTCGTTTTTATGGGCAAAACGCTAATCCCATTTATGAGAACCTTAATCCCTAACCAGCCCTAACCATAACCTTAAGTAACCAAATAAAATAAAAGACTTTTGGCAATTTTAGTTTTTTGATTGCAGTCACAATCTTTTTAAAAATGAAAATGGTCCTCACAGTGTTAAAATAACAGATTTTTATCACATTGTGGGAACATTTGGTCCCCATAATGTAGAATATACATGGTCCACACACAGACACAAACACACACGGTCATGTATACCTGTCACAGTGTGAACAATGTAAAATCCACATATACACACAGTAGCAATGGCTAATAGAAAATCACGAGAGAAAAATTAAAGAGTATGAATTAGTTATTCATTATGAACTCCTAAAATTGGTTACCGTACAGCCCCAATATTTGGAAATAACAAACAGAAATGCAGTCAAGCTTGAAAAAAATTAAAAGCAAACTGGTCAAAGAAGCGCGGGGAGCAGTGGGGGATTGTAGCCTTCCAAATAGTGTCAGTCCCCTTCCTCCTGACCCCC
>JAODKF010000040.1:14814247-14826937 GCA_026779585.1 Mormyrus proboscirostris
TTGACGGTCATCTCTGGCATTAGAAAGTTGTTTCTGCCCTCTACCTATCTGGGATCTGGTTATTGCCAGTGTCTCCTATTTCACCTTGTTGTTGTGTCCTGCTGTCTTAGACACTATGAGCCTGGAAGCAGTTTGCCTCCCAGTGTAGCCTTCTGCCAGCAGAACCAGGATTAAATCAGGATTTATAAATGTAGATTTCAAAAAATATATAGAGAGTAGTCTCTTAATTTTTTCCAGAGCTGTGTAATGTCACCGACTATGAGGTGTCTTAATTGTAAAACAGACAGGCCCTACTTTATTGAAATTATGCTGAAAGATAGACGTTGGCTTTATGAAGCGTGTTGTAAGAACCGGGGAAATACAGTATTGCAATATCGCTACAGAAAAGGTCCGCCTTTAAATTAGCGGGGCATCTGCCGAGATGCGAATCGGATAGCAAACCGCTCCGAGATCAGTGACGGCAGCCGCGGCCGTGCGCGTTTCTCCGCTGCCTGAGCATGACGTAAGGATGTGTAAGTGACTCAGCCCCACCGACTTAGACCGGTGTTATTTACATCTGCGGGAAGACGCCGGCTAAACCTTTCGGAGAAGCATGAATAAGAAAACGTTTTACTGGTCCCCAGGTTACCCACCCAAAACGTCCCATTTTTCAGCCTTTCCGATGTACTCATCAGGAAGCAAATCCATAGTGATTTCATAAATTTAATTCCCTCGTTGGTGTAAACTGTGGTTCATCTTATCCAAGCCAATCTTTTTAGACCTACTTAGCCAGGCAGAATCCTTTCCGGTTGCATGCAAAACGGGTACAAAATTTACCCGTTTACCAATTTACATAATGTTTGGTACCATCATTCCTGTACTAACTATTCGAACACCAAAGGTAATAAACAAGCAAAAATAACGCTACGTGTTTTAAAACAAAGATATATGATTAGCTGGTTAAACGCTTAGGAATGCAGCTATATCACTAATCAGTGTTAAATTTCGTAATACAAATGTAGAAATTCAAGGCATCTCAAATTATAGACTAAGGTCTATATGACTCCGAATAACAAGCATACCCTTGAAAAAAAGACAGCGTCTGACATCTGTTCATGAGTGAGGTGCAGTTACCGTTATGATTTATACTTACACTTTTGTTGTCGTCAATATCTGCATTAAAGACAATGCATATGACATGAGTTTTGGTCATTTCGAATCGTTGATTAATAGTTTAAATAAATGTTTTTTTTTTTTTTAATAATAAAAAAAAAATAGCTGAGCGAAGCAGCTGCGATAGTACGGAAAAGGAAAGGGGACAAACAGAATACCATTTTAAAAACGTAGCACCACATACCCGAAATGGAGCATCACTGTTTATAGGTGTATTTACGGTTGTAATCGAGGTCATAATTCTTCCCCAGGATTTATGTCCTTGTTATGAGAACAGAGCAGAAAAGATCTGGGAGGCATCTTATTAGAATTAAATTAAATTAAATGATAAATGTAATGTTAAAAAATATCGCGAATTATCCGTGGTTCAACACATGATGGCACTGTTTTTTGAAGAGCCTGTGTAGGGGGGCATATATTTAAAAGAAGCGGAGAAGTACTTTATTTTATTTAAATAACGGTCAGTTTAAGGAAGTACAGAAGGAAACATACACATAGATTCAATGTGGAATCTTTGTCAATTTAAGTAATGGTGTTCAGTTCTGTTTGTCTTTCCTGAAACACTCGCATTATTGCTCTTAGGAAGAAAAAGCACAATGGATCGGCTGAAGGACATGATGAAGGTTGGACCTGCTTCGTGAGCAAAGGTTCAGCACCTACAAGCAATTCAGAATTAGACATGGACTCAATTCCACTATTGCAAGTTTGTGCAATGAAAAACCTGAATCATCACTCTTTTTTGTTGGGATAGCCCATAATGAAAGTTTCATTTAATAATTCATTTTGTTCAATTAATTAGATAACTAGACTTCTATTCAACAGGTTATTCTTTCATTTTTAAGTAATATTGATAAATCCTGGACATTAAGTGTTTTATGGATATTGAATACAAGTGCCAGTTACGTTCTTATCTCTCCTTTTCAGTTTGCATCAGCAAATCTGGGTTTGGCAAGGACAACATTTCTGAGCTCTTGCGAAGTTGACACCCTTTAAGTACGTTCCCAAAGAGTAGTGAGCAAATGTCATATAACTCTGAATATATCCGATACTGTTGATTTGGTCATTCTGACTGATAACTATTTTCAGCATGTCCAGATCTAACCCCTGCTGCATCTTCTGGTACATAGAGATTTATGAAGGAGAGGTCTGAAACCTTATCTATATGGATATGAAGCAAATCAGCAAGAGTGCTATTTCCCTTGCTGTACCCTTGCTAAAGAAATTCATTCTCCATAATTCCAGACACAGTAACCAAGAAAGTATTAAAAACAATGAAGAGACGAAACAAACAGTATATTGTTTATCCAAAAAATGACCTTAGTAGTGGAGTCAAATTGAAACAGAGTGTTTATGGGTAACATATTTATAATGCTACTTTAAAAATACATGTATATATATTGTTACTGTTAACATTTTAATAATTAAAAAAAAATCTCATGGAATCTGTCATGATTCTATGAAATCAATAGGACTGATGTATTCCAGATCACAGACTTTTTTTTAACAATTTATAGACGTCACGCATGTTATAGTATTAATGCACTTAATTTCAGCATATTCAAGTCAGTTAATACACATTAACAGACATCATAAATGGCTCCCCCTAATGTAACATCAGGAAAAGAAAACCTTCAAAATATTTTAAGAAATTATGTGCGATTCTACAGCAAACTCGAACCCGTTACATTTTAAAATTTAATTTACTATATTATTCAGTTCAGCACATGCATCCGTGAATGTGCTGACGGATGGACCCAAAGCCGCAAAAGATGCCTAGTAAAAATATATTAAAGGGACGTGATTTTATGTCGGCACAGAGTCCAGGGGCACCAATTGCACCGTCTCTTTCCTGTAATGTATTAAATCAATAAATTTTAGCTATCGGCGCAGCATGATAATCCGCCTCGATTTTCTCAGCTTCTTCAAAGAAACTTCATAGATCGCACAGCCTAATTTCAGTTGCTTCAGGGAAATTCCACCAGAATGAACAGGAAATATAGTGCTTCAATGTCCCCAGGCTCCGATACCGATCTCTTGCTTGTACCTGTTGGTAAGAGTGTTAGCCTTTCGGGTCAGTTTAGATAAAACTGTATGCAGGCCGTTCAAATGGAAGTGAAAGAGTTTCTCCAGGTCTTCATCTTCACCGTCCGTTTCAATTCTCGATAAATCAAGGCCGGCTATGCCTACTTTTTCCTTCCTTCTCTCGTCCATCTGTAGGACTCCCCATTCGATGTCATTTCTGATGGATTTCAGCAGAACGTAGTTACTGTACATGTCACCGCTGCATAAATACGCTGCCGATCCGTTGCCAGCCGACCTGATGGGGCTGATGCTCTTTTCGTTTTCCAATGGCACGTCCCTCAAAAGGCTGGGGACCATAACAGTCTGGTCCATGTTATTCACAGCGCTAATAAACCGGTTCATGGCATTAAAGAGGGAATTCTTCTGATTGTGCGAATCGGAGATCTGCATCATCTTGCCTGAAGCACGGAAGGCACTGCAATATGCTCTTGGAAACCGATGTGTCAGGAGATCGACTGCTGAGAATTGGAGGACAAGGTGCAGGATCCCAGACAGCTACAGTAAATCACCTATTCTCTTAATATTGCGTACGAGAAACGCGACAAAGGTGACGATCTTGCAGTCGTTTTCTAAACGTGATGGTTCCTGTAGAAACCGGGTGCTGGAGTCTGCGAGTCTTCAAAAAATACGGATCTTCCCGTTTTTGCTCTACAATCTAAAATAGGATTTGTTCCCTTCGACCACTGCTTTCTGCTCCACGATCTTGTCAGCTTCTCTTATCAGCTCTTGTAAAAAGAACCGGTTTTAATGCAGAAGGGCGTTTCCAGGACCTGCAGACCGACATTAATATCCACCCAAAGTTGTAACAGGATCCCAATTGCCTACAATAAGACATGAAAAAAAATGCAATGGCTACAAACCTCGCATACAATATGTTATTAACGTAGACCTATTTGTTAGCGTTTAACAATGGACGTTACATCGCAGTTTGCTAATCTCCAGCCAGCTTTAAGGTGTGACTTACAGCTACCGTAAAGCACACCCTACAAAAACAAATTCAGCGACATTATGTGAGTGGCTAAAGATAATGCTGTGAAATACCATTACGATATGTATAAATTCTATTGATATTAATATCCTATTAAAGTTCAAATGAATTTTGCACTGTAAATCGTAAAATCTTACATTTCATTTACGATTACAAAAAAAAACATTCATATCCACACACAAACATATATAGTTAAATAATCATCTTACGACTCGATAAATGATCTTGTACTCCACCCCAGACTGATTTTCGAGCTACAAAGTTGCAATAAACGAACAACTGGCTAATTTGTATCAGGGAGATACAGACGATCTATCCGGAACGACTGAGTGCAGAACGAAGCGCGGCTCTTTCAATATTCATGAGGAAATGCATCAGCCCACGGCTGTACCCCCGGGTTCAGCCAATCAAAATTTTTTCCGGCTTCTCTAACGCTAGGCTTGACTATTCATCGTCCAATCAAACCGAGGAGTGGGGCGGCTGGATTCCTTCCAAGACATACGGCCCACGGTGGGCGGGGTTACCGGGCGCGGTCTAGCATCGGCCCGTCCAACCAGACGCGGAGCGGCATTGTAACTCGATAAGGGAAGTGGCGTCTCTGGGTGTCGAGTCCTCGTTTCACCTTTCAGTATGAGTCATTCATGCTTTTACTGCTAACCTCTAAACATTCCAAATAAACGATATATAATTTTGATCAAGAGTAATGAGCTATCAGCTACGCCCGTACCCAAGTAATGGCAATGTAACACTTTTATTAATTCGTTTGTATGCATAATCAATGGGAAATAGGGTGGAATGTCAGGGATGAGGGTAGCACGGAGGGTTTGAAATCTGCAGTGTTAATGGACCTTGCATGTTCTCCCCATTTTGTATGTGTTGGCTCCAGAGAAGTCCGGTTTCTTTCTGCAGTACAATGACATGCAGTTTGGTGAACTGGCAGCTGCGATTGGGTGTGTTTGCCCTGCAATGGACTGTCATTCCGTCCTGGGTGTTCCTGCTCTTTGCTACATTGGATAAGTTCCAACCTCCCTGATCCTGAACTGCACAAACGGTTAGATAGATGGATAGAATATTTATGAGACAAATGTCAGTATTTTGGTCCTTTTGCTATGCGACAAGTGCACTGACAAAGAGTTTTTATTGAGATATATTATTTTAACTTATGAAACAGGAATCACAGGAACTAAACTGTATCCATAATATACCAAACAATATAAGATTAAATGTTTCTCTGTTGGGGGCGTGGATATGTCAACTGTAATTATGCTTTTGAACACAATGACTTTAAAAAAGCTTTGTGAGGTTCTCCACAGAGTAACAAAATTATAAATATTAAGGAAGTACAGAACCCCACACACACGTGCACAGAACCAGAGCCGCTATCAAAATCACAGTGCTGGAGCTGTGTGGTCAAATTCCTATCTTCTGAGCTGATATTCATTTATAGCAGCAATATAATGGGTATTATATACTCTCCTGGAACTATAGAGCTAAACCCGTAGAATTGACTCAGATGTGGAATAAATGAAGGCTTTCTTAAAGCAACTCACAAATTACTATGAAACAACAAAAATGTGTCACGGTGTCGTATGGATGTGACACGAGGGCATGGCATCACGCAGGCGGGGAACAGAATGTGGATGATCCCCTGGCGGCTACAGCTAACACAAGCTGTTTATTAAGCGAAGCAGAAGACACTAGGAAACACTAAAGTAAACAGACCACGAGGGGTAAAAAACAAACAGGAAAAAACAACAAAATTAACTACAAAAACACCAGGGAACTACAGTAGGAGCAGGCACGGAACAAAGTACAAAAAAGAAACACATTCTAGAACATCTAACATTCTAGAAAACCAACTGAAACACACATTCAGGCTCTGACCTTCAGATATTCAATGACCCAACAAGGAACTTGTAAGGAAAGGTAGTAAAGATGCCCCAATGTTCTTGGTTGATCATTTGAATAGACAGTGTTAGCTATTAATGATCACGGGGCAAGTCAGGGAGAGAATGGGGGTTCAGGTCGGCACCACTGGGGTGATAAGGAAGATACCTGAATTACAATGATCAGAAAGTCTCCTGTCCTGCCCCATCCCTGCCCCAGGCTCCTCGAAGTCCAGGGGGTCACTCTTTATATGCAAATTCACTCAGAAACACCTACACACAGCACCTTGTTGGGGAGGGGTCTTTTGGGGTAGAAAGAGGGGTGAAGAACCATCCTTAATTTGTATTTGAGATGCGTTTCAGTACCTGGTGCATGTCTACACTGTATTGCATTATATTGTTTTTACTGTTCAATAAAGTACCGTTTTGCTGAAACAAGACTCTGCAAGTGGATTTCTTGCAGATTAAACTAAGGCAGGAATATAAACACACAAACCCAAACCAGGTAACAACACAAGGAGTGAGACATAAAACAATCAACCAATCAGGGAGGGTGCAGGACAACGAGCAATCAGGAAACACACAAGGACCGGCACAAGAACAGGCAACAGGTGGAACTAATACTTAACTCAGGGAACTCTAACAGAGAAACTAAGAAACAGAATCTACACTAGGGGAATAACAGAGAGGTAAAACACAACTAGGGGCACAAAGCATGAAACCAAAACCAAATACAAATCACAAGACACAGGAACTAGAAAACTCATACAAATGAAACAGTAGGAAACAAAATCTATATAAAAAAAAATACAAAAAACAAAGGAGGCAGGATTTTAACACGAGTGAGAAGTTGACAGGTAGCTGCATGTGGCCTTGAGGGAAGCAGGGGAACCACTAAAGCCCCTGTATTCAAATCTGGCCCTCGACTCCAAATCCAGGCCTTGTCTTCAAGTCTCCCAGGTAGTTATCTCAATAATTTCTGGCTCTAATTGGCCAGAGGCTTCACAACTGGCTCTCAGGTAAAGGAAAGCTGGAGAAACAGCAGAGCTCGGCCCTTGAGGACCGTGATTTGAATAGCCCTGCACTAAAGAATAACAATGGGGAGGACAGGATGGCCAGCAACACCTGCTGGCCAAATGGGGAGAAGACACGAACGACTGGGCAAAGAGGTGCTGACCCTGACAAAATGTGAATGACATTATTGTCTATGCTACTAACGCGCAATATCCATTCATCCATTTTCCAATCCACTTATCCTTCTGGGTCATGGGGGGGTCTGGAGCCTATCCTGGAAGCTACAGGCACAAGGCACTCACACACCATTCACACCTATGAGCAATGTGATAACTACAGTTAGCCTCAGCATGTTTTCTGACTGTGTGGGGAAGCCAGACTATCTGGGGGAAACCCCATGACGACACGGGGAGAACATGCAAATTCCACACACGTAACCCAGGCAGAGACTCAAACCCAGGTCCTAGTGGTGTGAAGCAACAGTGCTAACCACCATACCACCATACCACCCCTAATGTGCAATGTATAACATATAATATAAAAATGGACAAATCCACTTGTCCTCAAGTTTACAACATAATCCACCTTCCATATCCTTCAAAGGACACTGGACCTCATTTTGGCAGCCTTCCAGGTAGATGGTTAACATTGTACTATACTCAGTCTTAAATCTGTATCCATGGCCTCATTACTTAAACATAACACTTCTCCCCTGGTTGCATACTATGCCTGTGTGACCTCTCCCAGTCTCCACTTAATTTTGCGTCCAGCCTACCGGTTCTTCAAGAAGCTGCCAACTGGTTACATTCAATCATGTCTAGCTACTAACAGGGGGGTATTCCACAAAGCAGAATCTCCCAGTTAGCTGGATAACTTAAGCCAAACCTAAACACCATCCAATAGGATGGGAGAGAAGTCACATTCCTATTGAACATTGCTGACATTTGGCATAAGTTATCTAGCTAATGGAAAAAATCCTGTGTTGGGGAATACCTCTAAGAATACCAGCAGGGCCCCAGCCAGGACTTGTGCAGTACCGAGGTTAAAAGTGTAGCCCTTCTTACTGTAGGTGTGCCCCATAACAGGACACAGTGATTGGAGATAAGAACATAAGAAATTTACAAACGAGAGGAGGCCATTCGGCCCATCAAGCTCGTTTGGGGAGAACTTAACTAATAGCTCAGAATTGTTAAAATCTTATCTAGCTCTGATTTAAAGGAACCCAGGGTTTTAGCTTCCGCTACACTAGCAGGAAGACTTTTTTCTCCCGAAATACTGCAGAATAAATACTGAAGACTTGACCTCAGTGTCCTCAATGGTAGGTACAGTCACAAGTACCAGTGATTTCTGGGTTACTGTTGTAGGCCAAATATCAAGCACCAAGGGACCCTTAAAGCAGTTCCCAAAGCACCCTCTCTCACAAAGCTACTGCTGCATCAATGTTACCCTTCGCTTCCTTGGGTAGGTTCCTGGCTGAGCGTGACCGTGTGCTGAAGCTGAGGAAGACTGATGCATGGATCTACGCACATGCGATTCTCCACACATGAACTGGATTCTTGGGCTCTTCACTCAATGAATAAGCAGTAGTGTCTTCGGAAAGGAGCATGTGCAGGTTGCTTGCGGTACATATGAACATGGCTATTGTCATGGCCAGGAAACAGAGTACAGTTAAAAGATGTTTGACGTTCACAGCCAAAAGAACCCAAGGCAGAGAATCCAAAACTGGGCTATGAATTCAGAATGGCATGTTTTCTACCTGATGGATCCAGAGACATCCGGAGCACAACCCGCAAAAAATGGCTAAACGGTTGGACTTGGGGCTGTGACTGAATGGGTGACTCCAGGACGAGATCACAAAAAGCAGATTCAAGGGCAAAAAGAAAGAAAGAAAGAAAGAAAGAAAGAAAGAAATAACACTGTAAAATGAGGAACAGGAACCTGGACACGAGAACCAGAGGGGTGTTTGAAGTGGGTTTACTGGCTTAGCCAGGTTTCTTCTGGCTTACTTCCGAGTTTTGGGTGCTATGAATCATAGCTCACTTTACAACTCGGTGTGTTGCCATGGTAATTTACACTGCACGCCTAACCTGCACTGTCAGAAAAAGGGCACAGCCTTAGTACAGTTTTTTCCCCATAATACAAACAACATTCTGTGCTGCAAAGGTACAAAAAATGTTCCTGAGTTAATTTCTGTATCTTATAAAGTACATGTACCTACAGCTAGGGTACAACTGGCCCTTGAGGGTACAGCCCCTGAGATAAATAACTGCACTGTCAAAGGTACAAATTGATACTTTGTTTTCTGACAGCCTGCTCCTTGCTGCAGGCTTTTGGATTCAAACAGGTATAAATCCCACCCTTTGACCAAATAATACGGGTGGGTGAAACCAAACCATCTTTTTCATCTGATATGAATGAAATTAAATGTTTTTATCTGAGTCCTGATATCTGATACCAGCTTCTTCATGGCCGCGTGCCTGGAGATGATTAAATTTACTAGGGGGCCAGGGTGTTGAGCTATACATTTTGTGAAGTGGGTGGGTATTACCTACCTCCTATCTATTGGGGGGGCTCATAGTTTGCATCTTTACAATACTGACACCGGCACTTTTATATGACCACAGATGATAACCACCAGAGACATGCAGCAAGGGTCTGGGGGTGTCTGAACACCTGTGCGTGCCTGATCCAATGAAAGTGCCCCCATTGATGTGTAAAACTCGCTTTGTAGTACAACCCTCAGCTGCAGAACTCCAGCTGACCAAGACTCGGAACACAGAAACAAGATGCCTGCATATAGAGATGGCAACACAAAACCTAGAGAAAAACAGAAACAAAAGTATCTAAACCCAAACCTAAAGTTAGACACTGAATCAAATCAAGAACTAAGTGTCTCTCTCAAAGAAAAAGCAACGACAGCGAGTGAGTTGGCATCCAAGGCGATTCTCACTGGTCAGTGTAAATAGGGTTTAGAACCAGCAACCACTGGATCAAAACAAGGTCACGCAGATCTTTTTCAATTACATGATTACAAAACAGCAAGTACCATTTTAAAAGTTTTACTAAAAAATTACGACCACGATTAACTTTCCTTCCTGCCACGAGAGGGCAGCACACATTTAGTCAGAGCCACGAGGTATCAGTTCCTTTGCTGTAGGGGGCGCATGTATCACGTCAGCTGGAGACCTGAATATCGCCAATTTATAAGCCGTTCTTAGTGTTGAAGACTCTTCCTTGGATTTCTTACATGTCCCCTTACTTTGACATAAGAGTGACATTCTAGTTCTGATCAGTCATCTCATAGTGCTCCGGGTCTCTTGTTTTCCCTGGTTTGATTCTCAGCCTGTGCCAGACGTTTTGCTGCTTGAATTCCCACTTTTCTGTGTGAACTTGGCATCCAGCCCAATATTCATACGTAATCTGTGATTAATGACACCGATGGAAAACCCTAAGTGTAACATAACGATGAAAGTCAGCCTGTGTTTGTAACACTAACTTGTATTTGAATTTTCAAACGTGTGTAGCGCCACTTTCCGTACGACGCAGTGATGCTCGCAGATAATTGACCAATTACGCATTGATTAGTCTGAACTTGCACGTTACTACGAAGTCTAGAGAAGCTGTGCGTTTCTTTCTCTCCCTTTATCTCGAAATAACAAAAGTTGTTTTGGAGAGCTCACAACATATTTTATTATCCTAAATTTGTATTAATGCTCATGTTCTAAGGGGAAAAAAATAACAGGCTTTAATTACAGACGGAAGAAACCACGGTTGTGAATGGGGGGAAAATACAACTTAAGTTTTATTAGGACTCAAAAGCTGTTCAGAGAAGAGAAACACATTACAGAAATACATGACGCGAATGAACAGAACTTACCGATCACCATACTCATCCAAGTATGCTTTTATTTTTTTCTTTTATTCCTGGCAGTGTCAGTGATGGTAAGACAAATCTGAATTGCAATACTCTATGGGTTGGCATAATTATGAATACCCAATGTGTTTATGTGAGATGAAATAAAAAAAAAACTCGTGCTATCAAATACATTTTGTTGTTGTGAGTTAAAATAAGGCGAGTTTTCGAGTTAACAGGATAGAAAAAATCACTGCATAAGCCTGCCCCTGGACTTGCACGTATATACGTTGTCAAATACGCGTTAACTCAAATATCTTAATTTTAAATAACAGTCAAACTTAATCTGAATTCGGTCCTAAAATGCCCAGAACCCACAGCAAAACATCTTATGCCATCTAGTGGCCGTGAGGTGATATATACATTTTTGATTTTTAAAGCGCAGGTCAAATCAAAATCCAGTACAGGCGCAGTTTCTGTCGCAGTTACGTATTGTGGACACGTCAATGTAAGTTTTTCACCTTCTGTAATTAGTGTTAGGTGGACAAATGGAGATTTGTATCTTGTCTTACTGAATAACACTGTGGCCTCGCACCCCCAAGCGCGCGCGTGTGCACATAAACACACACACAGTCGTGTAATCATATCGTTTTGGGGACCGCTCTTTCATTTCTATGGGAAAAATGCTAATGCTAACTATGACAACCTTAACCCCACCCTGCACTTAACCATAAGTAACCAAACAGAATACAAAAGTTTTTGCATTTTTGTTTTTTTCATCGAAGTCGCGTATTTTGACAAAATTGAGTTTTCCAATATAGGGACCAGGAAACTGACATTTGGTCCCCACAAGGTAAGTTATACCTGGACCACACACGCACACGCACACACACCCAGTAGCGATGAGACTCCACTCCACTTAAACCACATGTCTTTGAACTGTAGGAAACCGCAGTAGCCAGAGGAAACAGAAAGTAGTGCAGAAGAAGCAAAACCCCGCACACACAGAACATGACTGTCAAAGGATGAAGACACGGAGCCTAACGAGCAATTAATACGCAATTAATAGCAAAAATGCTACCTGGCTTAGTTCGAAATGGAAGGCAAGTGACTAAGCTCATTTTGTAGTCCGTTACTTAAGCAAATTAATAGAAATAATAAAAAGCCCTAGATTAATAATTCTCCACAAAGCTTGAAACCCGTCTGATTTTTCATAATGTTCTTGGTTTTGCATGTATTTCATACATAATTGTTTTTAAGGTGAGTGTGTTTCTAGTGTGGATTGAGTGAGTTGTTAAGTTTGGGTGGTTGTACCTGGTCAGATAACATGAGAAAGGAGATGAGTGAGTCAAGCCTGCAACAGCTACGGTCACACTCCAATGAAAGCCATTATTCAGAAGTCATTCTACTTCGATAGAATTTCGTTTATTGTTTATGTGTATTTTAAATTTGCCATCACTTAATAATAATAATAATAATAATAATAATAATAATAAAAATAACTGCAAGCAGTGACAATCGGGTCCAAAGCTAATGAACAGAAGAAATGGAGAGGAATAGAGTGAATGGCATAAAATTAGAAGTTCACTAATGATGGGAAATCAAATACAGATTGTAAACGATGGCCAATGTATTTAGATAGTGAGAAAATAGGAAATACTACTATGATAGGATGAGACCTGACATTTGGACATTACAGTAGAAATGTTCATGAA
>JAODKF010000040.1:14827037-14847128 GCA_026779585.1 Mormyrus proboscirostris
TTTGGTAGTGGTAGGCCAAGGCATGGCCAAGTTATAGCAGTCAGACCAAAACAGGCCAAATTTGGCCATTGTTTAGGTGTGGCTAATGGCCGTAGAATATGCAAATGTCATATTTTATGAGTGATTATTGGTCAGCTCACAGGACTGATCGTTTTGATACCTCACATGTCTAATTTGGTCAAACAGAAGCAGAATTAGCAAATTATGCAAATTAGCAAAAAGGCGGAGCTTCATAGTCCAAATTGCAAGTTGGTAGAGCATGGCTGTCTGTATCCATCCATCCATCCATTGTCTAACCCGCTTGTCCTACTGGGTCGCAGGGGGTCCGGAGCCTATCCCAGAGCCTATCCCCATCACAGGGCACACTCACTCACACATGCACACCTAAGGGCCTACTGATTATTATTTGAGAACGAGGTCTGCTTCTTGGGGGGCGGCATGGTGGTGCACACCTCTGAGACCCGGGTTCGAGTCTCCGCCTGGGTTACATGTGTGTGGAGTTTGCATGTTCTCCCTGTGTCGTCGTGGGGTTTCCTCCGGGTACTCCGGTTTCCCCCCACAGTCCAAAGACGTGCTGAGGCTAAGTGGAGTTGCTAAATTGTAATCTTTTAATATTACTGATTACTTTCTTATATTTTCCATATAATGGAGACAATCTACTGTTTCACCATGTTTTGGGGGTGTGGCCTGGTGATGCCCTGGTGATGTTCATTGCGCCTGTTGTGCTATCATTGGCTGTCCCGCAGGGATGTGTCTTTTTAAGTGGGGACCGCACACGGTCTGTAGCGCAGCGAGGAAGACGTCATGCCAAAACGCATCTGTGTTGTGTGCAGACTTACAATAAAGTTGTACTGAAGCAAACTGGCACCTTTTTTTGTTAAACTTGGACTTGGGAGCAATCTGAGACCTCGCTTTGACAAGGCCAAGAGCAAGGAGAGGAGGCAGCTGATCCAGGAAGAGGTGGAGGAAGCCTGCTGTAGCAGGACAGGAGGGATGCGGCAGTATCCTGGGTTGTTCTCTGCCTTTGCCTGTAGCCTCCGGGATGGGGTCTGTACCCCCACAGCCCTGAATGGGACAAATCAAATTCATTTATAAAGCATGTTTAAAAACAGCCAATGCTGTACAACCAGAAAATGTGTGAAATAAAGCACTTTAACATTAATATCTATCATAAAATTAAAATAAAAGGTGGTTACTGAAGATTGATGGATAACATCTAACACTGGAATTCATCTTTCAGGTTCTGCCTGCCCTCTAGCGGCGATATGCTGGATTACAGTTAGCTATTCCAGGTTTAGAACTGTTCTTTTTTTTTCTCCTGTATTAACACCGTGGCCTGGACTCTTGGCTGAAATGGGGGAAAAGGGAATCTTGGCTGTTTCAACCTCTTTCAAACTGTTGCTTGGATATATGGGAAAAAATCAAAACTGTATGAAGATTGATCAGTTTTTGTGGGAGGTAACTGTGATAATTTAAACAGGATGAGGTTTTGTGTGTGCTGAACAGGTAATGTATGTGTACAGATTTAGAGAATGGCATTTTCAGCCTTTTCAACTATTTTTAGTACATATCCTTTCCATTACGGTCATATATGAATAATGCACATCGACCAAATCAGTCAAATAAATAGACATTAATAGCTTTTATTCAGGAGTTTGGCATGTACACAGAAAAAAGTCAGTTACACTATGCAGTTAAAATCCCACCCTAAATATCCTTCTGTTATACAAAACACAAAACAAATCAGCAGTAATATTAAATTAATATTAATAAATGATTAAAATTTAATTTTAATGGAAACGAAAACACAAAAATCTGTCATTTTACTGATGAACAATAATTGACTGTCAGAATAATGCAAGCAGTCCTGATACAGTATAAGAGATAAACACAAAATTTTCCCCTTCACTTTAATGCAGTATAATCCAGACACTAATTCATGTTATACAAATATAAATTCACAAATGTTATATTTACTACCTTTTGACACTAGTCACTTTTGTTAAACACCTTCATTCAAAGCAACTTACAGATTAATGATTTACATCCATTAGCAATTTGTTTCTAACATCTATATTTTGGTTTGCTTCAAAACCTTTATGTCAAGCAACCCTATATTTCATTACCCAACATTTAACTTGCATTGTGATTATACATTTACAAAGTATTCCTTATAAAATAAAATCAAAATAACATCTTTTATTAAAATTAGGAACATTAAAACCATAAAAGGCAGTAGAACAGTACAATCATGTATCAGTCCATGACCTTAATGAGCAGATGTTAGATGTTCTAGCCTTCAGACCAAGAATCCCACATCATTCACTTCCGCCTTTTTGATTAGCTTTTCAGAGCAGTGGTCTTGCTCATCTTAAACAGGTAAGCTATTTTTCGAGATCTGCTGTATACTTCAGATGTTTCGTGAAAAAAATAAAAAATTCTGTTTTGTTTTCTTCATCTGACACAAGAGGCCGTACCCTCATATGTGACAAGTTACTTGCAGAAAATGTTTTAGTTAAATCGTGTTTACATTTTATTAATTCCATCCCACATTATGTTTATTAAAGACACTTTTAGGCCATAGAAACCTTTTCTGGAAACAGGGACTTTTGTTATGTTCACACCACAGGCACTCAACTCGATTGTAGTTCCTTGGAGGCAGTTCCAGAACCCTTCCTGAACTCCAGACTCGGTACTTTTCCTTTGAACTTGAAATACTGGGGAGGCGCAAGGATAACCTTGCTGACTAGTTGACAACTTGAAAGTTATATGGAAGTGCAGGGACAGAGAAGTAGCAGAGCAAAAATTAAATTAAATTTTTAATGCATCAATTAATATCTTTTTGCTTGTGTTTCCATATTTCTACACCGGAAAATACGATCTATAACTAATGTACTTTAGTCTAATACAAAATTTGCCAGCGCTTATTAGTGGGATGACATTATGTTGTTTTTTATTCCGTGGAAAACGAAGGATCCATCTGCTGGCCAGATCTAATAATCATAAACATATGTGATAGGTCCTATAAGTAAAGTATAAATAAACGGCTGTATCCCGCTTTGATCGCTATTAAATCCCCAATAACTAGCAAAAAATAGCTAACAAAACGACCTACAGCTGAAACCGCTTATAGTGATCATGTCTGTCCGGGTAAAATTGATCACTATATGCAGATGATCATTATAAACAATTTTTTTTCCATCTCACCTTTGCAAGATCTCGCAAAAGAGCATGCTTTTCTTTTTTTTAGCCACCGTTTCCCCCCCTCCCTCCATGCCCCTTCCAGGGCTTCATGCCTAAAGCCAGTTGATTTGCAGCTTGTTCCTTTAATAAAAGCAATACTACAAGATTAAAAGCAATACGGTAAAAGTAAAAGCAATAAAGAAAAGTATGAATTTAATTATTCCTTTATTTTAAATTTCTTTTCCTTATTTTATTTGCATTTATTTCACTTTCTTACTAAACATTTATTTCCTTATTCTTTTACAGATTTATTCTTTTTTATGGCACTCGTATAACTCCATACTTGTTAGCCTTTGTTATAAGTGTATTCAAGTACCCGCTCTTGTTCTTTTGCTTTTGTTCTTCCTTGTGGCTGTTTGCCCTGTGGCGGTGGTGTTCTGTTGTTGTGTGTTGTGAGATCTCCCTGCTCCTGCTTCCCGGGTCTGATCCACAACATTTGGATTGATGTCCTGCCATAACAGAAACAACAGCAATAAATACATGATATGGCTTCAAATATTTAAAAATATAACAGTATTATTGTCACGCCCAGCTCATCTTGTGTGCACGCCCCCTCATTTACCTCATGTGAAACCCCGATTGTAACCAGCTATTTCCTGTTTTGCCTGTTTAGTTCTGTGTATTTAAGTCTGTGTCCAAGTCAGTTTCCCCAGATCTGACATTAACGTGTATACCGTGTTCTGCGCGATTACCTCGTGTTCCCCAATAAGTCCAGTATTTTGGACTCCCGCTTCCCAACCTTCATTGCACGGTTCGTACGTGCACAACCAGACGTCACAATTGTCAGCATTAACAATTATTATTGGTAATATGAAAAAAACGATAAACATTATGTTCTTAATGTGTTTCTATGAACTCCAGATAAATGCTTCTTTAAAACCATACAGGATTGTGAAAGAGATGTGTAAATTCTTACCTGTTTGAAACACTCATCAACCTTTTTGTAGTCAGGGTCATTTTCATTTTTATATTGCTCAGTCTTTATCCAATCTATAATTGTTTCCTGGTGATTGTTGTCCATTAGTGACTTTGCACTTGTTGTCCTCAGTTTTGTGAACCAGCTATTTATTAATTCAATTGAATGATTTTGAAAACTCTTATTAAAAATCTCCAGTCTTCTTTTACTGATACAATCTTTGTCCTGAATAGAATCAAATCTTGGGATACTTCCAAGGATCATGTACTTAAAAGTCCCAATAACGTCATCTGCCTCGATGGCATCTGCTTCTAGCATGCGATATTTTTGGGATAATGTACTAAAAAATTTCCGGTGAACTGCTTTTGGAACATTGACACTCAGAAGTCCAGGCAAATCATGTCTTAGCTGGTGTTGCTTTTTTGCTTTTTTTTGATTATCTATGACATTAAATACTGATTGATTTTTGGATTTTTCGTGGTCTATTCCCACCTCAAGAAACCCCTTAGCTAGTTTACTGTTTTGGTTGTTTTTGGCAGCCCGCATGATGCTTGATATTGCAGGCTGATGGTCAGCATTAATAAAATGGCCCATTGCCTTGTTCTGCTCAGTAAGATCTCTGTATCTGCCTACTTTACCAGTTTTTTCCTGCAGTAATTTCTTTGTTTCCTTAATTTTCTTGCCTTGACCTTCTGCCAGAAACCAGTCACCTCCTCTTATACTATCTAACTGTTCTTTGCATTTCAAAAAAGGGGTCCACTGGTTTGGCTGCTGGAGGAGACTTTCAGCCTCCAGGACTCTGAGTTTCCTGGCTTGCGATGAGATTTGCTCAACCGACCCCCCTGGGTTCATGCTACAGGCAAAAGCATAATACATACAGCTATTATCCTTGTTCTCTACTGTCACTTCCCTGTTGTTAATCCACACATTATAATGGCCATTTGGGTATTGCTCACTCTTTGGCTTATAGATCAATTCTATGGTTCTGGAAGCCGATTTCATGCTTGGGTCTATTACTAGCATTTTGGTAGGATGTCCATGTTTTTCAGGCTGTCCAAGTTTCAAAAATGTTGCCAGTTTTTCAAACATCCCAAGCTTTTCATGTTTTCCTTCTGTGAGAACAACAACTCTGGTTCCAGTAGCTTCTGCTAAAATCCTGAGATCAAGAACCGTCCCTGGGGTATCTGACTTCTTCACCTTCTCTGTGAAGGACTGTAAACTTCTGAAGTCATGACAACTAACCTCTCCTGTTTTACTTAATGGATGATTGACAATAGATCTGTTGTTCTGACCTGCTTCAAGCAATTTCCTTGTTTCTTCAGCATGTAAAATCTTTCTTACAGGTTTCATAATTTTGCCATTAAGTTTTTGCATTGCAATGGATTTAACATGATCCAAAAATATCTGATGAATCATTTCTATTAAAGCATTTGTCAGATTCATACTAATGACATCAGCCAACATTTTCTTGAAAATATGCAGTTGGTCTATGTCACAATCTTTACACTTGACTTTTTTTTTCAACTTTTCTGTTTTGATTAAACTTTTCAATTCCTCATTATACTTGGTGGTGAATTCATTCAAAAGTTTCCCCGCTGCAGTCAAACTCTGTTCACGCAGTGATATCATGCACGCAGCTTCAACTGTTTTCAAAAATGATTTCTTTGGTTTTGGAAGTTCATCTTTAGCTTTGCTGATAATGTCAAAAACTGATGCAATCAGTTTATTTTCCAAAGTAAGATTTTCTGAGGATAGAACATGTGTGCAACAGTTACTGAAAACACTCATCATGTTATTTTTGATGTTGCCATCCTGGACAAGGTTTCTGATTTCTCTGCTCTCCTTAAGATGTGATAAGATGATGACATCGACTGGTGAACTCAAAGTCCCATTCATTATATCCTCCTCTATTTTTCCAGCAAGTTTTTTTTTTATGATTTCTTTCATATAATTCAGAATTTCTTGCAAAATGTAATCCTCAACTTTGGTGAGTAAAGTCAATGCAGTTTGTTCAGCTGCCGTTTTAGCTACACATTTAGCTGCATTAATCATATTTCTTTTTACGACTGTGTGCGACATCTGATTAACTGATCTTCCCAAAGCCTTAAGCTCTTTACCCACTCCTGTAACTGCTGCCTTACATGCCTTAAAGCCTTTAGCAAGTAATTTTCCAACACCAAAACCTAAGAGAGAGACAGTCACTGAAATGGCTTTCTGTATAGCCCAGTCTTTCCAACTGAAATTTCCTGTTACAATGGCTTCAACTCCATAAATACAGTCAGATATCCCCTCCATAATAAGTTCTGTGCCAACAGTAGCTAATACTCCATAGCTTAGTGCAATAAGAAATGATCCTGCAACCACCTGTACACTACCAATGATGAAAATGGCTGCTCCTCCCCAAGAAAAACAAGGATTTTCATCAACACAAAACACACTGTATAGACCCTGTGATGTTAGAATGCAAAGTTCTTCTTTGAGGTCATTTTCACAGTGTGTCACCAGTTCAAATACTGGCTTCTCAATTGCTTTTGCTTTCTTTTCTTTGGTCTCAATTTCATTCAGTTTTTTAATGGCCTCTTCAACATTTTGGTGAAAGAAGTTGAGCACTTTGATTTTAGCATTCATTTGTTTGATTAGACTTTCAGAAGCTCTATCGTCCACTTGTTGCTGAGTCAAATTCAAAAGATATTGAGAAACTATACATGATTCAAGAAAGTTTTTCAGGGACTCCAATGCCTGATTTAAATCATTTATAGCAGTCGTGATGCAGTCAGCGCTGCCTTTCAGTAACGTACAGTGAGCGTGCTTATAAAAGGCAATGGCAGCCCAGCTGGGATCCAGGCGCATTGCTCTCTCATAAAGCAGCAAACCTTCTTCCCATCTCCTGTCCAGCAGCTCATTATTGCCTAACTTAACATAGTGGTATATGCTGGAAATGGGGGATTCCTCCTTAAGACATTCATCTCTGGCTTTTTCCATGTCTTCAGTTAGACTTTTTAGCAACTCGTCTGTTTTTAATTGTTCTATTTCTTTTGCTTTTGTTTGCAGCCAAATGCCCCAGTATTCATTCATTATGTCAACAAGAGTCATTCGATCTTGATCGTTTGCATTTTCATATATGTATTTAAGTATTTTACAATACTCGAAAAACAAATTCTCTTGCAAATAGACCTCTTGCAAATCTGTCATCATGTATTCCACTTTCTCGTTTGAAAGAATGTTTCTTTTAAGTTTGGCATCATGCAGAACACATGCTTCTTTTAGAGAACCCTCAAGATGTTCGGTGCACATGATTATTTTGGCTGATCCCGGGTTTCCCTTTCGTGCAGTGCGCCCAAAGGCTTGGCGCTCAGTTCTTGAGTTCTCAGCAAGGAAGGAGAGAATTACAAACAAGCCACCATTTTTGGTCACTTCTTCTGAAACCTTAATGTCTGTACCTCGACCAGCAAGATTGGTAGCAACTATGACATCACCGGGCTCCAGTATTTTGCTGATTTTACAGTCGTTGTCACTGCGTGAGTAGAGGATGATTTCTCTAGAGATTTGACCTTGCAGTTCATCATGCATTTCCTTGGCTTTGTTAATTGTTTCACAGATCACCAGAGCTGCTCGCCCATCCCTAAAACCTGTTGGAGTGACTTGATCTTTAACAACATTGCATATCTCTGCTTTCCATTCTTTGTGTAAACTTGTCACAGTGCCGTCAACTTCAAATAACTTTTCCCTTGTGAAGGATGGCATTCTGGAAGCAGAGAGCTTTGGATACAAGTCTTGCAGAAGCTGAATTTCATCTTCATTCCCAAGTGTTCCTGTGGTCCCAAAAATTTTCCCCTGGTACATTTTGAAGAAGGTGATGTTGGAAATGTAGTTAGTCACAACAGTCAAAGAGCTCAATTTGACTCGGTGCTTCATTTCAAGAAACTGCTGCAGTCCATCGCCCCATTTCTTGTTTAGCTCAACAATTCCAGTAGACTTGAAATCAACAGGACAGATTTTTTCATTATCAACTATATATTCCCGTCCCTGTTTCAGCTTCAGTGCCAGGAAGGCATTTTGAATCCATGTAATCAATTTGTTGTCCACAAGATTTTTTAGAAAGCCAGGAATGCTGATTTTGTTTTCTTCTTTTTCACAGGGGGTGAACTGAAGTTTCTCTTTAATAATTGTTGCAATTGGATCAAGAAGGATTTCTTCAGAGGAATATAGTGCGCAACATAAGCCTTTGTCTAAAATAAGAAAGCTAAGCTCCTGAATGTCTTCAGAAGACATCTGTCTAGGATTAATTAACTGCAAGCATCCATTCTCATTTTGTTTGTATACAACAAAGTTGTATGGAAGGTAGTCCTTTACAATATTGACAAAGAAGTTTATCATGGAATCCTTATTAATTGTTCCAAGTTTGTCAAGGAACTGATTGTCCTTACTCTCACTGAGTTCTCTGACAAAACCTTGAGGAACTATCTGATTGTTCTCAGCAATCTGTAAAATATCCATTGGGTTGTTTATGTCACTTCCTTCAGTATCAAATGCATCATACACTGCTTTGTGAAAAGGTACAACTGGACCTCGTATAGCTGTTTCACTTTCTGTTGGCACCAGGCCATACTGACTAACATGACCCCAAATGAGAGACAGGACTGGATTTAAGTGCTGTATGCCAGCTATGTCGTCTGAAAGATATGTAAGTTTTACTCCATTGTCCAGGAGAAGAGAATCTACTTCGTCAATGATCACACACTGGAATTCACGGTTCAGCCTTGTGTTTTTCATTTCAAATATCTGTCTTAGATAGTCTCCTGCAAAGGCATCTACAGTCCCATAAATAATATCTTTCTGGTAACATTTCTTCTGATCTTCATTGCCTGTGTTGGTGCCAACTGTTATTCCAAGTTCCTTGTAGAAATGGGACCACTCTTTGGAATCTCTTTGGCATAAACCAGAGGAACTAGATACTATGTCAACCTTTTCCCCCCTTAGAACTCGCAATGCAGCATACATTGCTATAACACAAGATTTTCCTTCCCCAGTGCCTATTTCCAAGAGCGTTCCAGATTCAGACAAGGCAAAAACACACCAGCTGATCAACTGGTTAAGCCGAGGCCACCATCCCATTTTGCTGTGCACAACATAGCACAGTGCTGAAAGAACCTCTTGCAGGTCTTTTACTTCTCTGCTGATGCTAAGCTTACGGATCCTCTTCATAGCAAATTTCATCTTTACCCGAGGCGTAATTAATTCCTGGACATGTTTTACGACACTGTATGCTGTGTTTATTGTTGCCTCATCGATTTCTTTCAATTCTCTTATCTCCTTAAAAAAAGCATCAATGGTTTTTGGATCTTCATTCTTGAATTGTTTTTCTAAATCTTTGATTTCAGCCATTGGAGGAATTGAACACAAGATTTGCAAGATAGTTTGATCATTCTTGTTCTTCCACTCTGGAGAAATCCGATATATTGTCAACAAATGAATTAATTTCATGACATATGGGTTTCCATCTGTAAAATGGCACTCCAGTAATGTTTCTAGGAGTTTCAGCACTTCCACTGAGGTCCAAAGTTGTTCAGCTAATAAATTATGGATTAGCTGTGTTACTGTTTTGTCACTGCATAACTGCATGACTGTAGTCAACAAAAAATCTGAACAAACTTCTTCTGCATCAGGTAGTGTACTGATGTCATCATGAGTAAAAATACTTTTTGTCACTGCATTAAGAAATTTCAGAGTTGTTTCCTCTTGGGATGTAAACTTGTGTTTGGTGAGATTCTGGAATATAGTCAAGATTTGGCAATTAGCCGCAGGCATGTTTTCAACCGTGGTGTGAAGGGTCTGGAACAAGGCTCTGATGAACACACCACTCTGTTCTGCGTAGTTTTCCTGACTAAATAGTCTTTTCATCAGATTTTGTAGGCATCTTTGTATGTTTTTCAAAACCATGTTGTCACTGCTTTTTGAAACAAAGCTGTTGGTCAAGACAAGGCATTTTTTGTCAACAACAAACCCCCAAGTTAATTGTTTGTGCTGGTCTGTCTGCTGTCCTAAACAGTACGGAAGGTAATGAGCAATAAATTCATCCATAGTAGAAAAAGTGATGTCTGAGACAAACGGAGAATCATTTTCCTTCTTGATTGATCTAGATGAAATACCAAACTGTTTGTAGAAGTCAGACCACTCTTGCATCTGTTGGTTGCATTCAATGGCAGAACTTAGGACAACGTCCACTTTACTTCCCATTAATACCTGCATAACTAAAAACATAGCAGTAACACATGGGTCTGCATCAAAACCAACAATCTCCAGTGTCTCACTCTCCTCATTCAACATTAACAGACACCAGTGGATCATCTGACTTAGTGAGGGCCACCATTCCTTTGTGTTATAAACTTCCGTACACAGGTAACACAAGATTGGCTCCAAGTTTATCATTATCTTGTTTCTTCCCGATGCAATTGGCAAAGGACATTCTCTGCTTTTGTGTCCCAAAGACTTTAGGACAGAAACTACTATTTGTTTAATTTTGATGATAATGTCATTCTCAATGTTTTTAGATGACTGTATGTCACTGAGAATTTCATCAATCCTGCGTTCATTTTGGCTTTTTATTGTGTTTTGGAAAATCCGGTAAAAACTCCCTGAATCAACAAGGTAAAGAAGATTAAACAGTGATTGTCCACTGTTGTCTTTCCATGAGGGTAGGATGTGATTTAACTGCACTAGTTGGATAATGTTGTAAATATCATCGTCATTGTCATATTTTTCAGTCAAAATCTTGAAAAGTCCAATAGCTTCAGTTGGGGTCCACTGAGTGACGTCCACGAGTTTTAAGAGTATTTTAATAGATCCTGTGGCTTTTTTATTAAGATTCTCCAAAAGTGATAGCAGGAATCTGAAACACTTCTTTTCCACATCTAGCACAGTTATTTCTAAAACACTTTCAACTGTCTTCTGTAAAGAAATCAAAAGAGTTTCAAGAAATCTAACAGTCAATGTTTCCACTGTTGGAAAATGTCCTCCAGACCATTTTTCAGCAATGTATAGTGCTTTTAGGTCCAAGTCATTTATGTCTACAAAGAATTCCATAAGAGTCAAGAAAATGGCTTGAGTTAAAAGAAAACATTGATACATATCATCCTCTGACTGACACATTTCATCCACAAGAAAGTGTATATTATCTGATGCACTCACCAAAAAAATGCCACAAGACTCTGGCCAGGACAGGATGCATAGTTCTGTTAGCAACACTTGTGCATGTTTGAGTGTCTCAAAGGATGGAAGATGATTTACCCACTCATCAAAAAGAAGATCATGTAGAACATTTATTACCTTCTCCAGCTGATCAGGGCTTAGTTGGCTGAGGACAAATTCTGACAAAATGTTGCATCTCGAGGAAAGAATTTTCATTAGTGTAGAAGCATTTTCCTCTGGGGATGTTTGGAAGTGGCTGTAAAAAAAATGTGCAGCCTCTTTTTTGTCAGTTTTTTCTTGCTTACTGCCTTTTTCCTTTGCACATTGGAGGGTTTTTTTAAGCTCTGTATTTATCTTATCCCTTCTCCTTTGCTGATGGTCTGAATGTTTATTTCCCATGATTTCTCAATGTCCTTTCCTATTCACTGTATATATGGATAAATCTGAAAAATTAAAATATGTGTTATTCTTCACAATATTTCTAAGCTCATCAATCACTTAGTATGTAGTATTGTAATATGTAAAAAATCTACATAGATTTTGTGAATTAAGGCAGATTTTGGTGGCTTTTGTTAGCACATATCAGGGAATGAAGTCACACATTGCCATATAATTTAAATAAATCATGATTATGGTATGGAAGAGTTTTCATTTTTAGGGAGAACCTGTGAAATAGTACTTGCGATTAAGTAGTTTAAATAAATCGATTTTCTTACCTTCAGTGAGGTGTCATGTGACATTTAGTAGGATGCTGTAATATAGGATAGAATTCCATAGCAGAATGGAAATTCAGAATCCATTGTCTGAAGGAGAAGAGCAAAGAAGAACACATGACACGTCCTACCATACACAATGGGGAACTAGGATATCCGTAGATATTATTGGTAATTTGAGTTTTTTATTTGCTTTGACGATTCATCCACATATCTATATAATCCATCCTCAACCACATCCCAGTGTAACCACCTATCTTAGGAAAATTTTAATAAAGTTACACTGCAGTTATGCAACAAATACCTTATGTCCAAGGATGTATTGTTTGTTTCTTTTTCCTTTCCTCCCCTCCCATTTTCATTCCTATCTGATGTTGGCATAGTGATGGGTCCCTGACATCATCCTACCTGCAACGAGTGGATTGGCTGCCCGGATATTTTGTACATGGTCGGGCTGGTTCTGGTGTACCCTGTATGAATTTGTTGATATGTGATTATTGGTTGGGGTGTTATTATTGCTGGTGATTTATGTCCGTTAGGGTGTATTAGTTGCACACCGTACTCTCAGGACCTATAGGGGAACGTGCCGTTGTGTGGATCACCCTGGGTGCCTCTCGTCTGCTCCCTCGTCAGTGTTGTATATAGTACCTCCCTGTCTTGAGCTCCCCAGCCCGGTCATTGATGTGCTGCCTGCATCTGCTCCCCAGTTTACCCTGTGTCCTGGCCTAATCCTTCCTACCCTGTTTTGACACCATTTTGCCATGTGTGTAGTTATGTTTAATAAAGCCCCTTTTGCTTATCCCCACACCTGCCTTTGCCTCCGTCTTTACCTGTGATGTGACACCCATCTGGTGTCTCTGAGCATAATGTTCATTAATAGTGTGCAGGTGTTTTTCTTTATGACATTTCAGCATATAACATCTGGTCAAAAATATTTGGAAACTATGACAATGGAATATGAAATTAAATGACTTAGCTAGATTTATAATTAAGTGCCCTTTTCTCAAAATAACAAATATGGCTAAATATCAGCTTAAGTGGAAGTTTAATCACAATACTTTAGTGGATTTGGCCATCCTGTCATCAGAAATTCAATATATACTGCTCAAAAAAATTCAAAGAACACTTTTTAATCTGAGTACAGCATCAAGTCAGTTAAACTTCTGGGATATTGATCTGGTCAGTTAAGTAGCAGAGGGGGTTGTTAATCAGTTTCAGCTGCTTTGGTTTAGTAAAATTAACAATAGGTGCACTAGAGGAGCAACAATGAGACGACCCTCAAAACAGGAATTATTTAACAGGTGGAGGTTTGCATTTGGCTACGATCATTGTCACTACTGGTAGCATGAGGTGATACCTGGACCCTACAGCGGTTGCCCAGGTAGTCCAGCTCCTCTGGGATGGCGCATCAATATGTGTTATTGCCAGGTTTGCTGTGTCTCCAAGCACAATCTCAAGGGCATGGAGGACATTCCAGGAGACACCCAGTTACTCTAGGAGAGCTGGACAGGACCATGGAAGGTTTTTAACCCATCAGCAGGACCGGTAGGAACAAGATAAGCACTGCCAGAGCCCTACAAAATGACCTCCAGCATTTTTTTGGTGTGAAAGATCTGACCAAACAATCAGAAACAGATTTCATGAGGGTGAAAGGCCTTATGGGAAGGCCAGTTGGTGCTGATCTTCATCCTTCATCAGCAATGTGCAGAAGTCATTGACAATGGACAAGCTGCTAACAATGTTCTTTCCTCTGGTGAAATCTTCGTGCTGATGCCATGTTGATGGGTGATTGCTGAGGAAGGACTGGTCAATGTGAAGCGCTTGAAAAAGGTTCAGTGATCAAATCCGACAGCCCAATGGTGTGGAAACAAGTGATAGTCTTGCATTCAGCTCTTTTAAAAAACTCACCCCTCTCTTCGTTTAACCTGATGCTGATTAGCGTGACCTGATTTGAGCTTGTTAAAAATAAGTAATGCCGTCTTGTGGGCGGGCTTTTTCAGAAGACAACGTGTTCCGGCCAATGTCATCCTTAATGTTGAGGCAGCTCAAAAACCCGGACAATTCTATAAACATTAATAAAACGGCTCTTGAACAGGAGCCGGCTCCCATCGTTCACTAAAAAAAGTCGGCTAGGAGAACCGTCTCGTTTGCGAGCGACACATCACTAGTAATGAGGCGTGAATTCTCGTGTCAGTGGGCTCTTTGCACATCAGCTACTGTGTTCAATTAGTTTAATTATAAGACTGTATAATTTAATTACGACTGTAGTGCACTGACATATAAAAATAATATAGCATACAAACTAATAATGATAAATAATGGAAATGTAAAAAGTAGTATTTGTTTAAAAATGTTGATATAGAATAACTAATGAACAAAATGAATATTGTTATCTTTCCCACAGGATGTTGTCACACGATGGGGCAATAAGCAGAGGATGGTAGACTCGCTGTTGGAGCAACTCCCAGCCATTAGATGTGTCCTGGTTGAAGACAGAAAACATGGCCACCTCAACCCAACCTGGCAGGATGTTTCTGTGTTGGAGTCCATCAACACAGCAATGAAACCACTGGCTGACTTTACAGACGTCCTCTCAGGGGAAAAATACGTCACAGTATCCTCAAATAAGCTTGGAACTGATTAAATGCGACCTTCTCTCTACAGGCCCTGATGACACTGCACTGACAGCGAGTATTAAACAACACATGTGCAGGGTACTGACTGAAAAATACAGCTCACCTGCAATCCAAGTCCTCCTGAGAAAGGCCACCATCTTGGATCCAAGGTATCGTGGCAGCATGGAGGAGGCAGGAGCATTGGATCAAACATCAACTTGTGCTGATGTGGTGAGAGCTGCAGCAAAGCTGCAGGAGGAAACAAGGATGAACCTACTGCTGCCACACCCACTAAGAAGAAGAGGCTGAGTGACTTTCTTCAAAACAGAACAGCTCGTCTCACAAGTCAGGCCCATGTTGCATTTCCAAAAAGGCTGATGCAGAGCTGACCAAGCTCCTCCAAGAAGATGTACTTGATGCTTCCTGTGATCCCTTGATGTGGTGATGTGACAATCAAAGAAGATATCCTTTGATGGCCAACTTGGCTCAAAAATACATGTGCATTTGTGCAACAAGCTCCAGCTCAGAGAGAATGTTTAGCACAACTGGACACATTGCTACTCCTGAGAGATCCTGCCTTAAGCCACACAAAGTCAACATGTTGGTATTTCTTGCTCGGAATTTGCCAGACTAAAGTAGCTATGGATTTGCATATAGCCTGTTGAGGCACCTTTTGTTTAGAGACTTCATAATCCATTTTATTTAATGTTTTTGGTTGTGTTTGGTTTTTATTCAAGTGCATTTTTTGTTAACAGAGACTGAGAGTTCATTGTATTTTTTGTTTTTGGTTGTTTTGTTTATTTATTTTGGATATTAAAAATGTCTTCCAGTCCCAGTGTTACACGTTCTTTAGAACGTTCGTTTCTCCAACAATTCAGCGATGGCACCGACTTCCTCTCTGAGAGGTACCTCCTTGCCCATCACCAAACCTTAAGGAACCAAGCGCCTGGAAAGTCTCTCTCAAAGAAGGCACACCAGATGTAACGTGCTTACCGAAGTGACACCAGCACCGGGTTACCACAAAGGAGCTCGATAAAGTAACTCGGAATATCAACATGTTGACCCCTAATCCACCACATTCATGCCTACCTCCAAGACATTGATTTCCACCTCCAAAGACTGGATATTGTGACTAATGAGGATAGGGTCTATCTCATCAGGATCACATCTAGCCTGGAGGTCCGCAGCTTCCTGGATTGACAGCCCAGTCGAATTAAGGCTGACTCCAAGCTACTGCATGAAGTACTGACTCAAGACTTTGCTGATCCTGAGTTGGAACAAGGTATTGCCATTGCAGTGGATGTCAAACAGAGCAGACAAGAAGCTCCCCAAGCATACTATAATTGCCTTCATTGAGCATAGTTTGAGTTCAAAAATGAGTCAGACATGGAAGAAGATCCAAATTTCAAGGCTCTCTTCCTTAGTAATCTCCATCCAACCAAAAGTCACTACCTCAGGCTCCTGTTGGTGCCCCACAGCGCTGTCCTGGTTGTGTGCCTTGACTCAGAGCTCCAACCTGACTGTGGTGATGCCTCTCCATCACCCTGGAAGATGTTTGCACCTTTGAGGCCCTCATCGACACTGCGACAGACATCACCCTCATGTCAGCCAGTCTTTTCCACCAGGTGCAGCACCTAGCCGCCCAGAAGAACAAACCCCTCCAGCCGAGGAAATGCTCTTTAGAGGTGCAGGCGTATTCACCAGTGGGCACCAGGTTGGATCACATGATCCCACTCAATTTGTCCATTGGCCCCATGAATGTAATGCACCCTGTATACATTTCCCAACTTGAGTCCATTCCTCTCCTCATTGGGAAAGATTTGCTGAACTGGTTCGAGCCGTCGTTAGATTTCCAATGTCTGAAAATTTGGGCTCATGTAAGAGAACTGCTGCCACTGTGGACGCCTGACACAGCCACACAGGAATGTCAAACCCTGGCTGCCTCCTCGGATCTCACTCCATACTATGGAGGGTACCCAGATGGAGATCACTGTCTCAACATGAGAGACCCATGGCAACATCACAACTCCTTCCTCTGCAGGCTGGACCCTACCCCGGGATCGTTCTGTTCCAAGATCAGGAAAGGCATTTGGCTCCAAGGCATGGCCATGGCAGTTTAAAAATCAGCCATCTTCTTCACTGGAAACAGAATGGCTTCTAGACATCAGGGAACAAGCCAGTCAATGACCAAGACCTCCTGCAGACATGCAATGCTAGGATTACAACACAAAATATGCATATCTATTGGAAGAAGGTTTGCGATCATTCCAAACTCCCAGGACTTGACATGACAAACAAGAACCACACAGATGCACTCTCCAAAGCAGGAGTACTACATGGTGACTTGTGGGAGTTTCATCCCCTCCCACCCACTCATGTTGTCCACGTCATCACCCACCACCAAAGACAAGCACCTGCCTCACTGCCTGCTAAAACTTTCCCCTCAGGTATCCAACTCTGACATCGTGTCCCTCCAGTCTACTCTTGTTCCTTAGAAAAAAAACTTTTCAATGTAAACTAATCCTCATGTTTTCTCTGCATAGTGGCGTGGCTGTTAACCAATAAGTTTTTCTCTGCTTAGCACGGAAATCCCAGGGTTCCACGGGCTGAGGTTCTGGAGTGGTGGGCTGTGTGTTAAAGTGAGGTGCCAGAGTAGTGTCTGGAGACTAATAAACTTGGGCCGAATATTGCATTGCTGTAGATCCCTGTCTACAAAACACCTAATTTTCCAGTTTTATGATAATTTCCTTTATTGTGCCACGACGCAGTATGAAAATGCTCCAGCCATCAGGTTAACTGCTCCACTACCACCAGTACTGTCATGTTCCCCTTTTTGCTTTAAATGGTCCTATAAGGTCTAGAGCCACCATGGACCAGGATTTATGTATGGGACTTGGATTCAGCAGGCCGGCGGGTTTCATGTTGCTGGGCTTCATTTTCTGGCACACAAGGTACATTTTGACATATGTGGCAACATCCTTGGATAACCCAGACCAGAAATATCTCTCCCCAATCCTCTTCCTTGTCTTTCTACATCCAAGGTGTCCTGCATATGAGGAATCATGGAAGTAAGCTAACACAACTTTCTGCAGATTTTCTGGAATGACGATTCTTAGAGAGAAGTCTTCCTCCTCATTTTTTCTTCCAAAGCAGATCCTGGTACTGAACTTCCTCTGGAGATCAGCCTGACTACTGGTTTGGGTACTGACTGTAATGAGTGATTAGTACTGTAATTCCAAGGATGCTATGTAAGGGGCAGGGGGTTTTACTGGGAAAATTAAATGGTTACCTGCATGTTGGCAGTACCGGGTCTCTGTGTCTCATATATGCCTAACATTACATGGTGTCAGAAGAGGGATTATTTTTTTTTCCTGAAATACAGTGCAAGCGTTAATGAAACTCGTGCTTCGTTGCTAAAAAAAAAAAACGGCTTTAGCAGCTGTGCAGATGGCTCTTCCGGAGCCTTTCAATTTCTCCAAACCGGCTGAATGGCCACGTTGGATACGACAATTTAAACAATTTCGCCTGGATGAAAAGTGCTTGTGAAATCTGGGTGTATCAGATGACTCGCTTCCCACCTAGCTTCCTTCAGTGTTTGGAAGGCACTTTCAGCCTCTGTTGACCACTTCCACATGTTGTTCTTCCTCTTTAACTTGAGTGCTTCAGCCAGATTAACCATGTTCTCAATAACGTTCCCATACCATGCACACATGACAAGAAACTGTCTCACATCTGTTACACTTTTGGGCTGGGGCTAGTATTTGATGGCTTCCAATTTGCTGGGGTCTGGGCTGATGTCTTCCTTTCCGGGAGACAGAGAGGCAGGGACCTGCCACACTGGGGTGCCTGAGGGGAAGACGCTGGGAGAGGTATTGGGGAAGTCACAGGGAGAGGTCTGAGGGCAGTCAGGGAGATCCCCAAGGGGTCCCACTCGAGCTCCTCCTCCGACTCCACTACAGAGGGAGGAGCATCAGTACAGCAGACTGGGACTTCCTTGGGTTCAGGAGCCTTGGGCGGAGCCGGGACCACCTGGGGCAATAAAGCCAAAGGCACCAGGACCTCGGGCGGTGCAGCGAGAGGCACCACAGGAGCAGGAGGCGCTGCAGGAACAGGAGGCGCTAGGAGCTGCCGGCACAGGAACCACGGGGAGTGGCGCAGGAACCGCCAGCACTGGAACCACGGGGGGCGCCGTAGGGGCCTCGAGGGCGAAGGCATGAACCTCAGGGGCCTGAGCAGGGGGGCACGTCTCAGGCGCTGGCACGGGGACCTCTGGGACCGCTGGGGGCTGAGCAGGGACCACAGAAGCCGCAGGCACCTCAGAGGGAGGCGACGCAGCAGGGGGCACATCATCCTCTGGAGCGGCCAGCTCCGACCGCAACTGGAGCAGCTTTCTCAAGGTCTCCTCCGCCCTGGTAAGCTGCTGCAGCGGAGACTTGGGGGTGATGGCGGCAAACTCTTTCCAGAGCTGCTCCAGGAGCAGAACTGCCTCTGGGGAGTCCCTTACGGCGGGCTCCCCTATCACCCGCCAGTATAGCCCCTGGAGGGTAAAGAACCTCCTCGCTCTCCAAGCAGGGCCAGGGCTCAGGAACCACGGGGGGCGCTGCAGCCTCTGGAAACTCAGGGGGTGCTGCAGCCTCTGGAAGGGTCCTTTAAGGGGCAGGCGCGTCCTGATGAAGTGGTAGGCGGCTGGCTTTGGCGGAGAAGCGAGGGCAGACTGTCCGGGCAGGCGATCACAGGCGTGAACACGGCCAGGTTTAGAATCGTAAGGGATCCCTCCCGACACAAAGCAGGACAAGTGGCAGAAACAGAGATGGCCCCGATGAAGAGCGCGTCATCTGGTCGAGTCTCCTGTCTCCTTCCCTTTCTCCTCACTGGTGCTGTGGAAGCTGACTTTGACCGCCATTCCACTTTCGGCCAGTACAGGTCGCAGAATACATAATTTTCTGGGATCATCCTGGGAATCCCGGAAAAATCGTCCCTCAGCAGGTATGCTGGTGAAAGCTGGTCTTAGTTTAGGGAGTCCGGTCATTCTTGTCACGGCACAGAGGCACACGGAGCGCAGAAAAGGCGCAGAGAGCCAGGAGTCGGGAACACAGGTTTAATAGAAGGACAGGAGCATCTAAACACCATGACAATGTACAATACACACACAATGACTGGACTGGGGAAACAAACTGAAACCAGCACTCTTAGCACACCCTTTTTATCTTCAGGCCTGGGCATTCCCAATATTGTATCCAACTTGCTCTTGTCTGACTGCACACCTGCTTCAGACAGCTTGTCACCTAAGAAGGTGAGTTCCTTCACCCCAAACTGACATTTCTCACTATACTATACACCACAGGTCGGCAATTAGCGGCCCCCGGGCCACATGTGGCCCGCAAGCAAAAACATCTGGCCCGTGAGATTGTTTGAA
>JAODKF010000040.1:14847959-14862748 GCA_026779585.1 Mormyrus proboscirostris
AAGTACAGTCTTCCCCAGGAGCTGCTGATCCAGTTCTACACGGCAGTCATTGAGTCTGTCCTGTGCTCCTCCATCACTGTCTGGTACGGAGCAGCCACTAAACAGGACAGGAACAGACTGCAGCGGACTGTACGGACAGCAGAGAAGATCATCAGCACCCCCCTGCCCGCCTCCCAAACTGTTTCTTTCAGTTTAGGAAAGCAGAGTTGATTTTATTTGGCAAAAAAATACATCTAACATTAAAATATCAGATATCAGATGCGTTTCAAGCAATTGAAAAGACCAGGTTGTTAAGAATCTTGCGTGAGCGGGGAGCGAGGAAGCAACTCCTGGAGCCAGGAATCCAAACAGACGGATTTATTATGGGAAACCAAGGGGAATAGATGATAGACGGCAACAAACATCAATGACAGGTCTGGGGTTACAGACTCTGACGTGGACTTAAATACACCGGACGAATCGAACTGACAGAAAGAGCTGGTCAATCGGAGTTGCACACGAGGTAATGAGGGGGTGTGGCACACGGAAGGATGGTACGAGCAGGTCATGACAAAGTGTCAAGTCAAGTTTAGGGCTTTTTTTTCGAGACAGATGTTATTAATATGCATTAATGTTCAAGGAAACAGACGTTCAGCCATTGAATATTAAATATCACGAGTATAACTTATCCATCCATTTTCTGAAGCTGCTTGTTCTATTGAGGGCTACGGGGGTCCAGAGCCAATCCGAGACATATTTTGGACCTAATTATTTCCAAAGGTGTACGCATTACTGGGGTTGCCACTGATGTTGCACTTTCCCGTCATTACATCTTTAAAATGGGCATCTCTGCTAATAACAGCAGAGTTAAAATGTAGGTCTTTTAACCAGTCAATTATTTATTCTACTAATTTATTAGTTTTTTTTATTACCCTTTTGTAGGTTACACATTCACATATAAACGTTTATTACATTTATTTATAGTTTTATACCACAAAAATGTTCAATTTCAATAAGGGTGTGTAGACTTTTATATTAACTCCTTTTCTGGATGTACTGCTAGAATTTGGGCAGAACACTTTTTTTAAGTTTACATGACTGAAATCTCCAGCAACCACAATAAAAACGTCTGAATGGACAGTCTCTAGCTCACTGATGGCACTGTAGAGCTTGCAGCTCTTTTGTTGACCTAACCTTTAAACTTGTAACTATGGCTGAGAACAGCAACAGGTAACTGCAACTGCCTTAACTGTAAATCGCAGTATTATTTCATCCTCTTGTACCTTTAGCTGTTTTACTTTCATTCTAAGTTTTTTTTTAACCACTTCTTCTTTGTGTGCAATAAGCAGACAAAATGTCACTATATAAGTGGGGTCAAAGCAAAACTGAGCCTTGATAATAGGAACCACCCTGAGTAGTTAATATTCAGGCTTACTATGAATTTTGTATTTAATGCAAATATATTTCAGTGATTCTTGAGATTAGGGACAAAGCTTATAATCTTGATTATTTTGAAAACCTATGTATTCATCATTCTTAAATGAAGTTTCGATTATCTAACAAGTTTTGGAACAATCTCCCAGTTGTAACTTCATTTTTCTATAAATTGTATGTTTGCTGGATCAGCACTTAGTATTTCCTTGGTTCTCTTATGCACAGCTGTTTTCACATCACCTTTTCATTGTTAAATTAGTCATCTGACTGAGTTGGAAAAATACCATTTCCTCAAATAACACACTTGTTTCCCACAGGAGCCATCTTGTTTATCCTGAGTTGTTTGAGACCTCTATAATCTACTTAAATTAAGCCTTTATTATAGAAAACGTCACACAAATCTTGAATTTCATGTATTTTGATGTTGACACACTACGGTTGTGACACAGAATGTACTAACAAATAGGTATGAAAGAAAAAGAATATTAAAAACTTACCAGAAGATGAGTGGCCTCATACCATGAGGAAGAACAAGGGAGTAGTAAAGTAGTTAGTTACCCACAGTAATTCAAATGAAGGGGGGGAGGATGAAACTTGCTGCCACTGATTAGCGACGATGCATTGTTTTTTATTCTTTGGACAATAGAAACCTACTGGTGAGAGTTTACACTAAATTAAAAACTTATTGTGGGCCATGTAAGTCCATCACACGGACAGGTACTTTGAGACCCTTTGGAAGTAGAGGTGCCACCCGTCCTGTATTTTATGGGATTATCGTGTATTATATAAATAAAAAAGTGACATAATGTTTCAAAGTGAGAGACCATTTTTTTCACTAATACGTTTGGACAGCATGATCACTCATCCACTGTCATGCCGTTTGCGGGACGCGGAGCGGAGACAGAGGGGCGGCAGTCAAGGAATTAGGGAACACGGGGTTTAATTGAAAAGGAGCTGAGACAGGGCAAGCAAACACGCATTGACATTACAATGACCGGACTGGGGAAACAAACTGAAACATGGACTAAATACACTGAACTAATGACAGCAACAGGAAACAGCTGATGAACACGGGGAATCCACACGGGGTGGATGAGGGGGCGTGACACACGGGAGGAGCGGATGAGCAGGTCATGACACCCACTCCTGTTCGGCAATTTTTATCATTGGGGTTCCGGGCAGTGAGGCTGGTGTCCCCTATCTCTTTAGATTTACAGTGTCTATCCTACTCCTATGTAGTGAATGAGGCAATGAAATTCCTCATCTTCCTCTACAGAAAATAGTTGATCAACCAGTGCAATCATCTCCATTTTTTTAGTAGTTATATCTATCATTCTGGTGCTGCTTAGTTGTTATATTGATAATGTTTAAATATCAGCCAGCTTCATAGGCCAAGATTTACACATCGGACGATACCGAAATCTTGATTTTTAACGAATATCGACCGAAATTGATTATGCTGACTAATATATTGTGCATTTCTGTTAACAGATTAGTATTAATAGTTGAACAACACATGGAAATTATACAACAAGAACTTTGAGTTCCAGAATTTTTGACCAACTAGATAAATGTGTGTGTTTCATGTACAGAAACATACATCTAAAAACTTGTCATACAATGGGAAGGGATGCTCTTCTTCATTGACGTCCAGGTGTTTTTCTTCGTGGAATTTTAAGGGGAATACCTGGTCACATATACATTTGGACATTAGCAAAAGGGAATATGAAGCTAAAAGGGTTAGCTAGATTTCTCAAAGTGAAACCATATATACTGGAAGGGGGCTTGTGGACATCTCAATTGAAACTTTCTTAAGCACAATACTTCCCCTATTTTTCTGGGCCATTTCCCTCCCTGTGTATTGTGGCAATAAACAAGCAACTTAAAATGGTTTGTTTCAGCAAGTTTAATTGCCTTCGTGTGCTTCAGGAAAAAACAACGCACATGTTGTACTAATCAACACAGAAGTCTTGTTTGTCTGCAGTGTTGTGATCTCATGGTACTGTCATGGTAACATTTATGTTCTTATGAGTTATGCTGAAGATAGACTGTGAGTCTCTCACAGTCACTAATTGGTGTGAGCTAAATTACGTTTTCCTTTTCTCATTCAACAAAGTGAAAGGAATTGTGCTTGTGACACAAACTTCACATATCTTTCTAAATGAGTTTGAGAAATGGGTGCTAAACTGATTCTTGTTTAGCTTTCCATTTGCTAATTAGTATACAGTGAGATTTATAATAATTGAACACAATGTATGAAAAGTATCATTAGATTAAAAACCAGACACACTTGAGGAAGTGAAGGTCTTAGACACACCTTCAATTAATGTGTGAAGATCTGGAGTTCAATAATGCATACTGCAAGCTGGATGACATAGCAGATTTACTAGATAGAACAGTTACTGTACTGTGAAGCTCATTTCACTGTTTCCAGTGGTACCCACCACTGGTACCCTCTACTCCTACGGTGTCTGATGAGATTCTGCCTTCACCCACCCCAACCAGATGAGTGAAATGGCCAGAGTTTTTTGACATCCCAAATTTTTCAGTGGATGGGGAATACAGCTCGAGACAGGCAAACCTTGCTGTCACAAGAGACAAGATACACTTCAGTATCATAAGGTAAAAATCTAGCTAGCTGAAGAAATGCACAAATTTGATGCCTACCCAGATAACGAGTGGATCCATTCTGTGGCATTGGCACTCATAAGCAAGCACCTCTTCCTCACTGAACCAAGCTCACCAAATGGATGCTCTGCCAGGAAAAAGAGCTTAAAATTCAAAATGAGGTACTATTGCACTAAACTGAGAATAGCAGAGTGTAGATGTTGGTATAAATGAGGGAAAGCAAGGTGTTCCAGGAATGGCATCAATATGGTATAAAGGTTTGAAGTGATTAATTTGCCAGACTTCCCAGGTGGGCAGAATGAAGATAGCTTCAAGGTTCAGAAGAATGCCCTGGTTGAAGAAATGAGAAAAAAGAACCTTAATGCAACTGCCATTGCATCAAAGATGGACCAGACCTTCCCACTCCATAGATGGGAGATTGTGAAAACTTGACTCAAGAGTGCAGACAGTGATGGAGTGGTGGCCAGCTCTTTTTTTTAAAAAGAAAAACAAGTAAGCACAGGGCATTTATGTACTTGTTTGTTTTTTTATGGATTGTATATTTAATTATGGTGCCTCAAGTCATCATTGTTGTAGGTGGCACGGTTTGCATGCCACAACGTCAGTCAGACCAGTGATTCTACCTGTACTTGCTCCTATTTAAGCCTACTGGGACAGGGTTTCAATGCAAATTATTTCTGTGCCCATGATGTGTGCTGAGCAATTGATCGGTGTCTTTTGACTTTTCCTGCTTCTTCGTTTCCATCCTGCTCCTGGCTCTGCTTCCCTGTTTTGGCCTTGAACTATCCCAGTTTGCATACCTCCCTTATCTCATCTCTCTGTCAGATTTACTACCCAGCATTAAACCTCTCAGCTACCTGAACTCTAATCTAAGCTTATCAGAGATGATGAAGCTGCTGTAGAAGGAATGGGCACAAATTGCTTACTTGTCCATGGTTGTGACCCAGCTCCAGCAAGGAAGCACTGCTACTGTTCCCCTTCCCGGACCATCCCCCTGCACTCCATCTGGCATACTGGTCCATACTGGATGGAAATCCAGATCAGTGTTGGGGCTCCTGATGTAGTGTAGTTTGTATTTATATCACCAACAGATCTCTTCCCCACTGATGCAGATTGTGTGCCCTTTGTCCTCTCACTGCTGACCAGTAGAGTGCATGACCAGGCAACACCTCTGTGGGTAGAAAAAAGCCCCTTGCTGAATTCTTATGTCACTTTCGAAGAGGCATTAACAGAAGACTTTGGTCCCCCCAGAGTTGGACAGAGACCAGGTGATCAATTATGTGAACTTTGTCAGGGGAATCTGACTGCAACTGCTTTCGTCCTGTTCTGGACCCTGGCCACCAGGTTAGGGTGGCAATCCTGTTACTTACAGATTCTATACAGATGAGTGCCAGGAATGGTAAGCTAATCTTCTGTGCCAGGGTGAAGCAATAATGTTCGAGGAGTATGTGCAGATCTCCATCTCCTTAGACAATATCATTTGGGACTGGCACCACCAAACTCAACCCGAACCCTCTCCACACTTTAGCTCTCTTCAACCTTGAACCAGAGTCAATGCAACTTGGATGGACTCCCTTAACTGCAGACAAAAAACAGCACCACCAAAGCAACCACTTCAGTCTCTACTGTGGTGAAACTGGCCATATTATTTGTAACTGCCTGGTCTGACCCCCCCTGGAACCAAGACAACATTAGAGACACAAGATAGGCAGAGTTTTGCGTTTTGGATATTGGTACTGATAATTTTGTTGATGTTACTTTCATAAAGCAACATTCCATACTGTTCGAGCTGGTTTCATCTCTCCTTGTAGTCGAGGCAGTTGACAAATCTTTATTGGCAAACGGAATAGTTACACACCTTACCATACCACTGCATCTAAATGTGGAGATACTACACTCTGAGATCATTCAGCTACTGGTACTCCCATCAGTATTCCTGGGCACCCCTGGTTCAGGGTCCACAACCCCCACATAGATTGTGAATAAGTGTTTGTCTGCGCAGTCTCCTCTATGGAAAGCCCTCTACTGGTAACCACTCCTGTCTTACCCCCAGAGTATACCTGCTTCCCTGAAGTGTTTAGTAAAGCTAAAGCCATTGTCATGGAGCTTCTGACTATTCCATTGACCTCGCGGTGGGGGCTTCTCTACCCAAGGGTCCCCTCTTCCCCTTGTCTCAACCAAAAGAGGAAGCCATGTCTACCTATGTTATCATGCTTGCGACAAGGTGTCATTCGACCTTATAAATCTCCGGTAGTGTCAGAGTTTTTCTTTGTTCTTAGAAAAAAGATGGAGGATTCTGTGATTGTGCAGATTATCTTGTGCTGAATGCCATAATAGTTGAATGACCAGATCCACATGCTTCGATTTCCTCCATACTCAAGCAACTCCATCTTCATGAGACTAGACCTTTGATGGAAAATGAATAGAAGACGGCATTCATCAGTAGCACAAGGCCATATGAATACCTCGTTATGCGCTACAGTTTAGGTGACAACCCTTTGATATTCCAGTCCTTTATGAATGAAATCTTGTCTGACATGCTCAATCTTTGGAAAAGGTGCGAAATTCCAGCGATCAGCAGATAATGCTGCTTCACCTCTCTTTAAACAAACTGAAAGACCACCTGATCATCAAGCATTATATGGAACCTGGTGACATGTTGATCGTGTTTTAGAAACATCAAATCTGAGGAATTTTCATTTGTGACTTAGTCCTGTATCCATCGTTTCTCACTGTTACACAAATGTGGGGAAACTGGTCTGACACCTGTGAACACCCATTTCTGTTGGCCATTTCAATGGGTAACCTTGCTGTACCACTTGATTCCTGGAGTCAGTACATCACATACTGTACTCCAACGTTCTACATGACAGACAAGCTCGGTGTAGGCAGTGTGAACGGCGTGGACAGAGAACAACCCCTGTACTAACACAACAGGGCTCACATGCCTATCTATACCTACAGTATATCTCATATGCCTATCTGTATCTATATCTCACATGCCTCTCTGTACCTAAATCTCATATGCCTCTCTGTACCTTTACCTCATATGCCACTCTGTACCTATATCTCATATGCCTCTCTGTACCTTTACCTCATATGCCACTCTGTATCTATATCTCATATGCCTCTCTGTACCTAAATCTCATATGCTTCTCTGTACCTTTACCTCATATGCCACTCTATACCTATATCTCATATGCCTATCTGTATCTATATCTCATATGCCTCTCTGTACCTAAATCTCATATGCTTCTCTGTACCTTTACCTCATATGCCACTCTATACCTATATCTCATATGCCTATATGTACCTATATCTCATATGCCTCTCTGTACCTTTACCTCATATGCCACTCTGTACCTATATCTCACATGCCTATATGTACCTATATCTCATATGCCTCCCTGTACCTTTACCTCATATGCCACTCTGTACCTATACTGTATCTCACATGCCTATATGTACCTATACCTCATATGCCTCTCTGTACCTATATGTCATATGCCCCTCTGTTCCTCCATCTCTCAAAAATTGTGGATGAAAAAGTCACAATTCTAAGAAACCAATGGGGAAACTTCTAATAACCATTTATTATTACAGAGATCACAATAGTTTACAATATCAACAGACTTTATTGGCATGCTAGCTGGTGCTGATTGTTAAAAAGTCATTTTTCATACAAAGTCCCAATTTGTTTTATCCCACTGCAGATTATGTGGATTATCATCTACAATGTATTTTCCAGACTGAACTCTAATATTGATCCAACAACGCAAATGTAGCAGCTTTGGCTGCCATCACAACTCCAAAACAAGGCAATAAACACATACACAGAGACTCAAAGGGCTGCTCGTCGTCTTCCAGCCTGAGCTACCCACAGCACGGTTATGTTACAGTAGTTACTTTGCCAGTGACTTTGGTGTTCTCCCCAATGGTGCCTCAATCCCTTAAAGGTTCTGAGATCCTTGGCCTTCTGTATGTGTGTGGGGGGGGGATTGAGTGAAAACAAAATATACTGCTGACCAAATTGTGTAAAATTTGCTAAATGACGCAAGGTTTCCACTGAATGCCTGTCAGGTTCCAAGAGCACCTCTGTCTATAGGTCCGTAGGCTGACCTTCAGGACCTAGAAATGTAACTGTGGTACTCTAGAAGTTTACTTTTTTGTGCAGAGTTTGGCAAATGCTTAGCATGTTCCACAGTTATTACAATATGACAAAAACAGCCATCTCTGGTGAATTCTCTCTCCAGCCAAATCAATCCGGTAGTTAAAGGATCTTGGTAATCACACTGACTGTCACTCTCTATTACTCAAGAATCATGAACAGCAGATATGAAATGAAAGGACATTCTTCACCACAATCACAGGTATAGCTGGACTGTGTAATGTATGGTTTTAAATACAGCATCTGTGTGTTATACAGACACAAATTTAGGTGCAAAAAAATCTTATTTTCCCATTTACAATTCTGATCAATCAGTAATGGGAGGTGAAACATGCAATTCAGGCTAATCGAAGCCATATATATATAAAGAAAACCCACACAAAACACACTGAAGGCACTGGGGAGAGAACACTGAAGTACTGGAGCTAATGAAAGAAAGACAGTCCAAATCAGAGAGGCGATAAACACACCCAAAGAAAGCAACCTGCACCAGTTCAATTTAAGCAATATTAAGGTTTAAACTGGATACTGAAACACGGTCCTTATAGCAGCAGAAGCAGATGCAGAATATGTCAAGAAAAAAATCTCATTTTCCATCCAGGATTACAAGTCATCACTAAAAACCTTAAATGGGGCTTTATTTTTTAAATGTTCAATTATCAATAAATCATCAGAATAATTTTTATTTTGGACAGCAAAATATTATGAACAGAAAAGCACTGGTACTTTCTGGATTCGCTTTTTAAACGTTATTATAAATATGCTTAATGCTTCGGGGATGAAGTATGGACTGTACCATTCTCTATGCCTGTCAGCGATGGGGGGGTCGTGCCCTTACAGCCAATGTAGAAGGAGCACTGAACGTGCATCGGCAAACTCAGCCCAGAAAGGAAAGCTTGTCCTCATTGCACAATCGCATGTTAAGGAATGATGCACAGGAAGTTAACAAAGATGAGAGGCACACGGGGAAGAATAGAGAGAGGCTAAAAGGAAAGTTAACTGAAGATGGAGTGAACCAGCATTCGGCGCGCGTCCCCTCAGGGGCCTCCAGGTGGCGCTTGACGTCGCTTCATCCTGAAAGGGAAAGGTCAAGGGTGAAGGCATCACTGAGGGTCCCGGGGGCTGTGGCGAAAGGGAGTGAGACAGGTGGTTTTGCACATGTTCCTGCATGCATACCGTGTTCCACCCCAAGATACATAAATCTCTTGAGTAGCTGTCCCTGCTGCTAGAGCATGTTGATAATCTGAGCCCACAGATATACTCAGAGCAGCTGCAGTGAGGCCAGGCCCAGTGCTCTGTATGCTGTACTCTGGGCTCTGTTTTATTCTCCTTTATTCTGCGGTCTGCCTTTAATTCTTTTATCCTGTGGTTTTCAGCACTGTGCAAAAGTCGTAGTCAAACAAAACATTTAAAGCTATTTATAAAGGTATTTGTGCAATGAAGAGCACAGTTTAACATTAGAACGTAAGCAAATTAAATGTAACAATAAAAACTAACAAGAAATTCTCTGAATTTCCCTGAAAATTTTCTGTTCTCCAAAATGATACTGATATCTTGTTGGGAGTCTAGATGAACAAAACTCAAAATTCCCAAACCTCTCCTCAGGGGCAGCCCTGTCATTCTATGTATTTGTTGAATTTCACCATCAGCTCAATAAATTAACTTATTTAGTTAAATAATTCAGTGGGGTATTGATTATCCAATCATGGTATGCTAGTGGTCGTCGTTGGTGTGAGACCAATGAGAGGATGCTGGACTTTAGGCATCAGCCTTGTGGTGCATACAGGCTGCTTAACATGAAAAAGGTCGAGTTGAGAGGGTGAACACCTTTTGATATCGGAGTCTTATGTGCATGTGCAGGCGTGTGCATGTGCAGGCGTGTGCATGTGCCGGGCGGCTCGTACCTGTGCTCTCGCTGCTACACCATCTCATACTGATTAGCAGTGATAAAGCGGGACAGACAGCAGGCCAGCAGCATGCCGATCAGCTGGGGGCGAGACACATGTCACCTGCTGTTTCTTACTCAGAGAAAACGCTGAGCATAAAAACACCTTCATTTGCAATTGAATAGATTGTCACTGTCACAGAGACAGACAGGGTGAGACAGAGAGGGAGAAAGAGCTGAATAAGAATGAAACTGAAAGAGGGAAATGGAAGGAATGTGAAGGAAAGAGAGAGTTCATGGCTGGGATTGGAGTACAGATTTGCTGACACAACATTGTTCATCAAGCAGGTTCCACATAATCGTATGTTAAGAACAAACAGAAAGCAGCTACTGGAGAATGTGATATTGAATCCACCAATCAGAAAACACCCTGCTCAGTCCTGAGGATATTAAAATCGCATCCTTTTATTTAAGGTGACAGACCGTTCATGTTGTTAGTTGTAGGAACCCTTGATTATGCTGCAGGTGACAGGAAAATGTATCTTTTTAATTAAAATACCCCCAGTCAGCCTGTGCTGCCACCCCACAGAGCAGCTCAGTCATACGTAGTGAAGGGGGAATTTCCACATTGGGGGGTGGGGGGGTCCTAATCTCGCCTGGAATGTTCAGATTATACCATGCTGCAGCCTCATTGAGTGGATAGGAGAAGATGAGCTCTGAATGTGTATTAATGCAGCACCAGGATGGATTGGGGGCCAATGGGACAGAGCCCTAAGCAAGCTCCCCCCCCCCCCCACCACATGGTGTTTGCAGGGGGGTGTGTCAGAAGATGGCAGTTGACTTCCTCAGCATGCTAAGGAAGGAAACACTACATTTCTGTCAGATTCCTGCCTTGTCATTTCCCTGCTTGGCCAGCAGGTGTCGCTGGTCACCCATTTCCTAGCGTTTGAGTTTTCTGTGACTTGTCAATTGACCCACACCTGCTTCTTGCTGCCCCAAGTTTGTAATGTGTGTGTTTGATTGTAATGGCTGACAAATGTTCCTTGTTACCCTTGTGTGTATATTTGTGTAAACAGTTATCCCCCATCTATCGCAAAAGTTATGTTTCAGACCCATTAGTGAATACCCCTCCCACACGCTTTAAAAACGGAGGATCACTGTATGTGTTTATACATTTGATTGGTCATTGTGTCTGTAGCTATTGATGCCCTGTGTTCACTCCATGCTTTGGTCCTGTATGTCTTTTTTATTGTGTTCCTTGAACCTGTTTGGTGTTAGTTTCTCCATGAGTTTTTTTCCTAACCTACTGAAGTTCTTCTTTAATTCACCTGCCCGTGTTAGACCCCCCCCATGGTCCTTCTGTTTCTTATGTTTTTCTTTCTGAGTTCATTGAAGCCCCCTGTTTTTGTTCGCCACTACGTGAACTGTCCCTTCGTCCTTTCACCACGCGACATATAACAGTTGCCGGTCATCCATCCTCCAAGGAGAAGCCTTCACTTGTTGTCCCTGGTCTCTGGTGAGTATCTATTACTGTAATAAGCCCCTGATGCTCGTGGTTTCCACGGCGATGCCGGCGTACCTGTGAGAAGGCGATGCCGAACGCCACCCCGGCGATGATGCTCATGTTGGTCTCGATGAAGGAGGTCACCAGCTCATAGCAGCCCTGTGCAGAGGCATTGCTTAATGTGTTAGGGCTGTGAAGACCAATATTCACACTGTCATAACGTTTCATGAATGAAACAATAATAAATTGACGCTGGCAGAGCTTCTCCCTTACAGATTTTTCTATTGGTTGCGTTTTTAAAAAAGAGTAGCTATATGACATACTAACTCTCCATCCAGGGTGTTCCCTGACCTATGCTTGCTGGGACAAACTCCAGGCCTGCTATAACCCTGAACTGGATAAGTGGTTGTAGTAGATGGATGGATAGATCTGCAGCTTCTTCTAGAGGACTCTGAGTTGTAAATTTCAGCCTTTTTTAAAGTATAGGCAAGAGTGGATGTGAATGTGAGAATCCTGAGTAATGAGGATTCGTCGGAGGAGGACTAGCTCAAAGCCTTGAAGGACAACAGTCACACAAGGCCCTGTCACTGACCTGCTGATGCACCTTGCTGGGGGCAGCAGTGGCGTTACGCAAGTCCTGGGGGCTGCAGTCAGACTGGTTAGCGCAACAGCTGGATGGGATGCCACTGGTGGGGTAGTAGACACTGGTGAACCAGCTGGTGTAGTTCAACACCCCACAGCACCGTAACTGGAGGACAGGAGAGAGGTACATGTGTACGTGTGCAAGTACCAGTGCAGATTTTATAAAAATGTCCCCACAAAGATAGGAAACCAGGCATAACAACAACACAGAAACACCTTTTGTACAATCTCAGCTGTTTATGTGCCAAGCTATGTTGTTGGTTTATTTTTATCTGCTTTTGATTCCTTCCTGAAAGTGTCAGGAATTATTAACTGCAACAAAGACTGTCAATTGAAAGCCACCTAAAAAGACTGAGGTGTGCATGTGTGTGAGTGTCTGCGTGTGTCTGCGTGTGTGTGTCTGCGTGTGTGTGTCTGTCCCTACTATAGTGGCACAAGTGGTCCTGGGACCACTCAGGCTTATCCATTCAGCGTTCACAGCGAGTGATGCAGTACAATAAAACCATTGTATCTGATATGTATGCGTGTGCATGGTTAGATCAATCCGAGGAAATGTGCTGTTGGGAGGCAAATAGATTGTAATTTAAATGATGCCACGGCTCATTTAAAAACTGATAAAAAAGTATGCACTTGAGTCTGTTGTGTGATTTTGTCAAGTGAATCGCTGTGGCACTCTGCCACCTGATCTTCTGCCGGCCGATTGACGGTATGATTTCTGGCTCCGCTGTTGGAGCGTCCATATCTGTGTGAGCAGGGGGGCCACCTGAACATGCAGCACTGCTCCAGAGAGGGCGCTCTTTCAGGGGGCTTTCATCACAGCTGGTTAACCAGCTCACTGAGACGCCCTCGCTTTGACTCACGCTGCGCTGCACGTGGTCCACGGCCAGACTCCTCTCGTCCTTGGCATCGTAGTTCTGCACGGCGTCACTGTATGTCCGCAGGAAGGTTCCCTTTATCTGCGGAGACATTCAAGTGGAGACGGGTCTTACCGCAGGCGAGAATGAAATCCAATGTCCGGGTCACATAAACATGCGGCAGTGATAATTTACCGGTAAAGGCAGGCTAAGCTGTTAGCTTCACTTAGTAAACAAGCAGGGATACCTTATAACCTGATTCAGTACAGCAGGGGTGTGATAACCTTCTAGTCTCGGCTGAAAGAGCAGTGAAGCGATCACCTTTCACAGCGGTTTGAACACTTTCGCTCTCAGTCATTACTGCAGCGGGCACCGATACTCACTTCATGACGAAAAACAAAGCCAGAGATTCCAGCCACTAGCTCTGCCAGGAAGACCAGGGACAGGAACATGGCATACTGAGAGAGCGAGAGAGAGAGAGGGTCACATTATCCTGCAGCACAGGCACCAAAAAGCACCAGAACCCTGTGTCTGCCTTTGTTATTTCAACAGAGCATTAGTATAGCTACTCAAAGCTGTGACTAACGCTCTCCAGTGAACCCTGGGTCAGATCTCTTTCTGGAGAGCCTTCCGGTCAAGCCCATGTTATTCTCTGTGTGCGGCATGCGTGTTTGTGCATGTGAGTGTGCAGGCAAGAATCAGACACAGTGAAGACATCATATAAATCAACGGCATTAACAAAGGGCTTAAAGCACGTCCCAAAGTAAACCAAGAGCGCCATCTGGTGGCGTCAGAAAATGCAGCAAGTGTTTCATTAAGCTTCATTGGGCCTCACTACTGAAAACTGCTACTCCCTAATCAGAGATGGGTAGTTCAGGTACGGAGAGTAAAAGTCCAGACCATGATTTTGTTTCAGCCAACCAGTTGGGCTCTCTGGACTTGAATTACCCAACTCTGTCCCTTATAATGTCTCGTATGGGGACAGAGACTTACCCCTGATACCAGAGCTCCGTAGAGACAGAAACACTGTCAAGCATTCTAGGATTTTTTTTTCTCTGGGTGTTACAATGTGTGTAGCACAGAACATAGACATACTACATTGAAATGGTAACATGAAATACAATAAAAAATACGTGTAAAGGGAGGTTTCATAGAAGGTACAATAATGCTACAGGAATGTGAAGAAAAAAAACAAAGTGAATTGAGCACTGGGATAAGCACTAGAGTTAACAGCAGGAAATAAAAACGAAACTGCAGGTCAGTTTCAATATTTTATGTGTGAAATCATTTTTTAAACTCCCCGCCCCCCGAAAAGATAAAAGCATTGTACAGCCTACGTCGCATGAAAAAGTAATTTGACAAAACGTGGCTGGCGGTGCTGATTTATAACGGATACTGCTTCACGGTAGAGGCTGCTGGCCAGGTTGTCTGTCCTTGTCTTCAGGGATCCAAACTTTCTGCTTGAAGGCCAGGGGTTGGAAGACGTGACGAGCAGGCGTGAGAAACGTCCAGCATTATCTTGCCGGCATGCTTTAGTAATCTGAGCAGCTGTCGGCCCCGCGGGCATCGACGCCGTCAGTAAAACGACTCCCCATCGAATCGAGGAGGTGACAGCACGAGCGTGGCGCGCTGTCCGGACCCTAACCTGCCGGCGCCGCATTAAAGAGAGGTGACTCGGGTCCCCCGTGCCCCCCC
>JAODKF010000040.1:14869632-14888061 GCA_026779585.1 Mormyrus proboscirostris
TTGGTGTCTATATCATTTATGTAAATTAGGAACAATAGTGGTCCTAAAATCGAACCCTGCGGTACCCCACTATGAACTCAGGCCCACTGTGACATTGTGCCTCTTATAACTACTCGCTGCTTCCTATCTGTTAACCAGATAGTCCAACTCTCTTCTCAGTCCAACTGATGAGGTTAGAGACATGGACTCTATATGAACTCTGAGGGTGTCCTGTGGTATCTGGCACCAAGACGTTAGCAGCAGATCTTTTAAGTCCTGTAGGTTGCGAGGTCAAGCTGCCATGGATCAAATGGATTGTTCTAACACATTCCACAGATGCTCAGTTGGACTGAGATCTGAGGAAACTGGTGACCAGGACAACACCTTGAACTTTCCATCATGTTCCTCAAACCATTTCCAAACAATCGGTGCAGCGTAGCCGGGAGCATTATCCTGCTGAAAGAGAGCAATACCTTTAAGGAGTACCGCTGCCATGAAGGGGTATCCCTGGACTGCAACAATGTTTAGGTAGGTGGTAAACATCAAATTAATGCACAGACCCAGGACTCACCAGCAGAACCACACTTCTTCCACCAGTTTGTCTTCTATCCACACTGCACCCTGATGCCATCTCTACCCCAGGTAAATACCACACGATGCAAAAGAAAACAGGATTCATCAGACCAGGTGACCTTCTTTCATTGATCCAAAGTTCAGTCCCATCACCAAACTGTCCATTGTAGGCAGACAGGGATTAGCATAGGCATTTACACATAACTCCTGTAACCATAATTAAAATGATCTACAATCTGTGCCATAGTAAACCTTCTGTTGGTTCATACCACATCTCCCATTGATGAGTCTTGGCTTCCCAACAACCTGTTGCCGATTCTTGGTTCTTGGACCATTGTTAATACAACTCACCATGATTGACCATGAACGCCCCACAAGCCTTGCCGTTTCGGAGATGCCCTGACCCAGTCGCCTTGCCATAACTCTTCGGTCCTTATTCTAAGCCACTCAGGTCTTTACCCTCGTCCATTTCTTCTGTATTCACAAGTGCACGACAGCACACTGCTGCTTTATGCCCCGCGATGGAACAAATTCGATTTAACTTCTTTTGTGAAGGGGCGAGAAACTCATTGTGTCAAAAAGGAGCTTATTTTGTTCTGTGTCCAGGATCAGACAGAATTAGATGATAGAACTGATGATAGAACTGATAAGACGCACCAATCACGGTCTGCTGCTTCCACACTCGATTTTTTTGTGTTTTCTCCAGACTAAAACAACCAAACAGCCTCATGAATGTCATTTGGCAACAGCACACGTGTAGAGCTTGTTCAATCAAATCATCTACCTCCTTCACCAGTGGCATAATTTCATTAGCTACTGCCAGAAATTTCAGCTGATTGCTTGAAAGCAAAACCTCTCATCTACGAAACCTCTAATTTGGTTCCACCACGGGTTTGGTGAGGGAAGTGATTTCACGTTATGAGTAACTGCCCGAGCTGCTTCTGTGCCATGAAACACGTTTCTCTCGCAGTAATGAGCAGGTGGCTCTCAGGCAGCTGTTTAAAGCTGTCATCCCTTGCTGAGCAGAGTGTTCTCATGTTAGTCACCACTCTGGGTTGAAGGAACAGATTTTTCTGCTATATTTGGGATGGATTCTTACTTCAGCCACATTTGTATGACTAAAGTGCTGCATTGCAAGAAAAGGAACAAAAAGTCATTTTACATTTGACATTAAAATCAGACTCAAACTTCCTGTCTCTTCTGCTGCTCAGTGAGAAAATGCAAATTGTAGCTCGTTGCTGCAAGGCATCCTGGGAGCTAGGGCAGCTGCGATGTTTAGTACCTGAGACTAATGCAAATGAGTGGTCTGAGAGGCCTGAATAGCCGGGAGCGTTAAAAACAAGGTTTGCTGATACTGAATAATGTAACAGCATCCCAACTGGCTGTCTCATTACAAACGGAAAGTAAGGGAAAAATACAGCTTCTGTTAAAGGGGGCAATGTGCTGCTGAACGGGTTAGGGTGCTGCGTCTGTGATCAGAAGGTCGCTGATTCAATACCCAGCGTTGATGAAGTGATTTCAGCAAAGCCCTCGGCCCCCAATTGCTTGAGGGACTGTTCACCAAAAAAAAAAACAAAAAAGGAAACGCCACTTTGGATCAACGCATAGGCCAAAAAAATGTAAAATGCACTGTGTCAATATGGCCAGGTTCTGTGGGCCGTGTCGAAGAGAAGGAGCTCGCACCTGGGGCACTGCCAGAGAGTGCTACAATGGAAAATGAATAAACTATGACTTCTACTGGCTGCTCGAGCAATCTATGGTGATTGCACCCTCGATAAGGGTGAAATCATTGGCACAGATGAGGATCTCCAGCGATTCCATAAGAGCAGACAAAAAGGCTAAGAACAGCAGGAGGCAGAGCAAACTGAAGAGAGTGACCCTGGGATGCCCTACTCAAGTGTGGTGTGGTGTGTATGTGGAGAAGGTCACATGACTGGGCAGTGATGTCACACAAGGAGGATCATGTGACAGATGTCAGGTCTAAATCTCAAAACAGTGTCCGATTTCCTTATCCTGCTGCTTAAGTACTGTAGCAGGAACTTAGGACTCTAATCCTGAAGGTTACTGATTAACACGCCAAGAGAAACCTGCTGTACTACTTTTAAATTCAGCTTCATGAATGGGTAAAAGTAGCTTGAATAAATGGGTTAGCCAGAGGTGGAGATTTCAGGTCCACAGAGTACAAGGTTTTGTTTCAACCAACCAGTTGAGTACTCTGTGACTGGTCTCTCTCCCCAAAATCTCCACCTCTGGTGTTAGCTTAGCATCGAAATGTAAACATTGCCTTACACAAACCTTTAAATGTGCATAGACACACACTTACATATGCTAAGTACAAGTCTCACAATGAGCTCACGGAATTTCACTGGTAGCTGGCAAGTTATGGCATGGACCTCCAAACCTCAGCGAGAGCCATGTGAGGGGAGCATCAGGCTGTGCCTCCTGAGCAGATGGTGAGATGTTACCCGTCATACCTCACTTCCTCCCAAGAAGCACAGACTGGTCAGCCTTGATTAAAACTCTTAGTAAACGACAGAAATGTTTGAACGCCATCAACATTTATTATGCACCTACAACACAATCTACACAGATCTGCAAAATAGCCATGCCCGTGACATTTATAGAGGGAAGCCTACTTAATGCCTTCACAGGCCACGTGCCATTGTCAGATGAGGGAGTGTATCCAACAGCAGTACTGTTTCTCAACGTATATCCTCTGAGCTGAAGCCAAAATGGCTGTCCACAGTTCTCGCTTGTCCCCAGTGTTTTATAAAATCCATAACCAAATAAAAGCCCCATTCCATTCTCCCATCCCATGTCATGTGATTCTGTTCACTGACGCAGCCAGAGAAAATGATGTATGAATATGGAGCGCATCCGAATATGTTACAAATACCTTCTGTATAGTACTTCACTGGGATATGTGCGGCTATGGACATTAGCACCTATGAGGTGCTAATTAGGTGTGATTTAGGAGCACTTCATCTAAGACATTGGCATTGGTGGTCACTTCACTTGACCTGGTTGATGTGGGTTCTGTGCACATTTGCAGGGAATAAGATAACCTGCCCTCGTGATCCCAGGGAAGTACAACAATGATTCCTGCTGTCCCACTTCCTTAAAATGGCAAGATATGCTGAGATGCTAACCTAAGATATCAGAACATCAGGGACATCTGCTTCACAGCATCGCAAAAAAATCTGTGGTGACTGATCAAAAAAAAGGTGCAGGGCACCCTCTGATTGGCTGTTTAATGTACTGGTAAACAGTGAACATGTAGCTACAAAAACACAAAAGACTCCTCTACAATGGAATACCGCTAATGTTATTTACAGAGACAGGTAAAAAAGGACGAGCGTAACCAGCATAAAGGCCGAAAACAAAAATACAACACCGACTAATCACGTTTCTTGACATTACTCACATTTCTTGTAAACAAAATTGACAGTGACTGCAGCATTGTAACAAGTCAGTTAGCATGAAAAACAAACCAGAAGAAAAGGGGAGAAATGCTTTAAGCATGAAATCATTAAGAGAAAGCGATTCTGAGTCTGAGGCGTTTCTATTTTGGTCTCAATGCCTCGTCTGTACGACACAAGCCTCTGCAAGACCGCGGCGGCTGATCTGACATGAGTCTTGTTCCAGTAGCGTCTTGCTCAGCGAATAACCAGCTAAGACAGATATATACTGAAGCCTGGCACCAGATAGCCAACAGAAACACCTGCTGTAGCTCTTGCCTGACATGTGGCTGGGCTGGACATGATGGAGACAGGAGAAGGCTTCTACCCGTGACAATCCTCATGCTGCCCAGACCTGTGACATTGCTGATCTGAATGTGAGAAGGCGAAAGAATCTAGAACATTGTGTCAGTAAGATCAGAGTACTGACCCAGTGCCAGAAGGGCGGGGGCAACTATGAGAGCTTCTTCAGATCACTAAGACACACACTCAATATGACCAAGGGGGTCTGCAAACCACTTCAGGTGAAATCAACTTGCTCAGTTAAGAATACTAACAAATCGCAGGAGACCATTACCACAGTTACACCTGCTATTTGCACAGCGTGTGATTCCATGTAAGTGGCTGGAATATGGAGGCTTTTTTCAAAAAGACAAGAGTCAAGGGAAGAATGATGAATAGATGTGGGCGTCACTTTTCATGAAGTCTGTTTCCATAACAACATTTTGCAATCCAAGCTCTTGCGGCAGACATCTGGCTCACATGTGAGTACCACCTGTACTGGGTCACACTGCCATGGCTCACATGTTAGTACCACCGGTACTGGGTCACACTGCCATGGCTCACATGTGAGTACCACCGGTACTGCGTCACACTGCCATTACTGACATGTGAGCACCACATGTACTGGGTCACACTGCCATGGCTCACATGTGAGTACCACCGGTACTGGAGTATGTTTGTACTTGGTCACGTGGACATGGCCCACATGCGAGTATTGCCTGTACTTGGTCACACTGACATGGATCGCATGTGAGTATCGCCTGTACTGGGTTACATTACTATGGGTCTCATATGAGTACTACCTATATTGGGCACTATGTAATTGTTACTGGGTCATTACCATGCAGGTAGGGAAGCAAAGCTCTTTGGTTACAGGAGGGAATAACTAATTATCATTACATACAAAGTTGGAAACACATATTGAGTGTCGAGATTGTCATATATAAAAAAGATTAAAATGTTTACATCCTTTACATCATTTACTGTTACAAACTAGCAACATTTCCACACCATGTTTTAAAGAGAAAACAATATTAAACTGTTTAAATGCTTTATACAACAAACTATTTATGTGTGATGCAGGTTTCCAGGAAAATACAGAGCAGTTTTAACCATGGTTTATTTTTCACTGGTGTCTTACATTTACTGGCATTAGTCATTTAAAGAACCACAGAAAATTAATTAGTCTCATGAGAATTACACGGAAAAGCAAGTCAATTCAAGAATGAACAAAAGACAGGGAGAGAAATTGGAGGGGGATTAGACTATAGTCACATTTTGCAGTTTCACCCGATGTTGCGATGTTATGGTTTAAGGTTAAGGCAGGGGTCTGAGGCAGTGCATGTGTTCAGGATCTACAGAGACGTTGGACGCTCCCCTGCCCTGTTCTCATTCATCTAGCAGGCCTGCTGACCAGACACCCCAGGTATCCCCACCTTTACAAAGCACACACACAGCCAGCAGCCATAACCTTCCAGCTGCTGTTCTGCTATATTAGCTTCCAGTGTCCACTGCCCTTTCCAGTGTCCACTGCCCTTCCCACGCCTATTGGGTGAAGGGAGACGGCGCTCTTGCTGGAAAAGCTCGCAGGCTGCTTCTTCCTGTGATAACAGCCAACGATGCCCCAATCACCCAGAACACTGACAGTCCAGAGATCGGAGGAACTGCAATCCAGGGGCTGTCTACATTTACATTATATTTATTTTTATTTAGCAGATGCATTTGTCCATAGTGACATACAACTGAGACAAATAGCAGATTAAGAAGATACGTGCTGATGAGGAATCGACTGGGCAGAAGTGCAGCTGGGCTGATCTTCCAGTGAATGCCCCAGCTAGCAGGAGACAGAAGATCTGAGTGCGACCAAGAGGCCGTGACACGTGTTTGTATGAATTACTTGAAATATTATTTATTCCCTTGGATAGAACCCCTTACTGCTCTGGGTTGATGACATCAGAGAGAAACATCAACACAAAAAGCCAAAAGACAAAAGAAGGCTGAAGGACAAGCTGGTGGGGCTAATGGCGTTCCACACAAGAGCCAGGAGGGATGTAGAATTAACACCATCACCCAACCGCACAATTCTAATAATACACCAGGTGCCATTGCTTCAGGGGGGTCAAAACACACCACACAGAGAGTCAGCCATTACAGCAGCTGGGTCGTTCCAGAGTAGTTTCCACAAGACCCATATCCATGAGCCCAGGGCTCAGTGCTCGCTAGCGACGGGGCTGAAATGAGCCGGGTTATGGGGTTGTTGTTAATGCTCTAACATTAGTCACTCATTACCCAAAGCACGCTGCCAAGAGAATTCTACTGCAAGCATGGCCTGGATCCCTCAGCCCACCGGCAACAACCACCTCAGAAGCAGGATTGATATGGGATGCAGCATTTTCAATACAAGACAATCCCATAATATACAGGACAGGTGGCATTTCTACTCATACCTTCCGGGTATGTACCGTTTAACACTATGTCAATCATTAATATGGGAAGCTTGATATAATGTGGGCCAATGTACATTGTTACAGTGGTCACAGACCAAGACACAGAGCACGTGGCCATAACAAAAAAGTTACTCCGAGAGGGAGAACTCAATCAAATTCAGAGGGATCATGCTGAAAAAGCGACGATCACACACACAAAGCGAAGCTGAAGCTGGCCAATTATGAGTATGACAGATACTTTCGAGAGTAACCTTTTTGTGCTGTAGCATGACATCAGAGACGGACTTCGTGGGCGATTCGGTCTGAAATTTTGCTCTCTGATAATGCTTCTCAAATCTGTGCAGAGGATGACATGTGTAGACAGCGGCAGATTGAGAGAATGATGGAGAAAATAGCGGATGGTCATTCAGCTCTCCTCTTCCCTACAGCGCCGCGGGAGCAATCAGCCCTTTGAGAGCCTCTGGCCAGGTGGAAACAAGTACACAGATCACCAGAGCGCTCTCGCTTTTTGCATAAATTGCTTTTCTCCTCTAATTGACTTGCAAGTGACCTTCGACTAAAACCACGGCACAGCTACTGCCCGCCAGCAAATTAATGGGTGATGTCATTTTAACACAAACATGCTTCCCATGATGGTGGGTGTTTCTGAGAACGCTGAGATTTATATTAGCGTTTCTCAATGCGGTCCCAATCCCGCAGCAGTCCGTCTTTTTGCTCCCCCCCCCCCCCCCCGCAGCTCCTGGTAGAGCGAAAACATGGACTGTCTGGCAGGGAGTTTGCGAAGGTACAAAAACGTGAACCAGCTGGGAAACATCCTGGTGCGATCAAACCCCGATTGTGAGTTTTCAGAAACAGAAGGAGCAAGACATTACCAGACCCGCAAAGTTCCCCCAGGAGGAAAGAACACGCTTTCTGTTTCTGAAATCAGCTTCTCAGCTTATCACAGGTTCGGGGAAAAAGGCCAGTGTGGGCTTTAAATCACTGGTGGCTGTAAAAACGACGCCGCACTCTGGGCTCATCTCGCTCATCTAGATCAAAGAAGCACCTTCTTCCCTGCTGTCTAAACATAGAGCCGCTTTCATTACCGGCTCCCTGCAAACTGGTCGCCACGACAACTGAGAGACCCTTTGTCCCCTGGTCCTCATTGGGCCTCATCGATTCCAAGTAACCCCCCCCTTGGAGTCCAGCCACCTTTAAATTCCACAATCAACGGCTAATTGCTCCTATTGCTGGTTCTGCCTTGCCAACAGCCTCCAACCATCGTTCAAACCTCTGCCCAATGCTACATTAATCTCATAACTTTTTTTCCTCTACGTTTTAGGCTTTGCTGTGGGTGGTTTTCAGAGAACAATTTAGTAGAGCGTATCGCCTGATGCTGTCCCTAGAAAAACAAAGGAAAATCAGGACATGTGATAGCTACAGGGCACCAACTCATTCTCAGGCCAGCCTTCCGACAAGCTGACCTCCGCGGAAATCACATTACCGCTCTTTACGCCCTGGTAATAAATCTGACCCTGAGCGGAGATCTGTTGCTACTCATAAAATAGCGGCTGACCCCGGTCTCATCTGCAGCCTGGAGCATGCGGAACAGCCACGGGGGGGCAGGCGGTTACCCTGAAGGCGAAGGTGAGGTTACCCTGAAGGCGAAGGTGAGGGTACCCTGAAGGTGAAGGTGAGGGTACCCTGAAGGCGAAGGTGAGGTTACCCTGAAGGCGAAGATGAGGTTACCCTGAAGGCGAAGGTTCTAGGGTGCTTCAGAGAGAGCTCTGCTAATGGAAGCCTTTCACCATTGTCAAACCAATGCTTTCTCAGACTGAATTTTCCAGGTACATTAAATATTGTTCAGGTAAGAGAGGACATACATTTAAGAAGGAAAGAACAGCTCATCCCGGAGCGTACCATCATGCCAAATGCGAGATGCACGGCCCGGTCCTCTCCTGGCTGATAAGGACACGATAGGTTGAAAGCGTTATTAGCCACTTAGCAGAGAGTATGATAAATGTTGCTGTACTTTCAAAATGAATCCAATCCAATGTGATTTATGAAGAAAAAAAAATCCTTTCAATGATCCAGACCTTCAAAAATCCACCCACGAATCCATTTTTCATAACCATTTGTTTACTGCAGGGTCATGGTAAACCTAGAACCGATCACAGGAAGGTAAGGAAACATGGGGCAGGAACGACTACAAAATAATGTCCGGAATACGATGTCAGTCGATGCTGCTGCACAGCTAGCTGTGAACGGTGGGGGCTAAAGTAGAGGGTAGGTTAAGGTCACCATGACAGTGTTTAAAGAGTAGGATATTTGATTGAATCAACATTCCGGGTGTTAGTTAAGATTTCCAGGGCCGAATGATAATGGTAAGCAGCACCTGGAGTGAACGGCAAGGCCTCCTCTATTCATGGCAGTAGCAGTTCGACTGGTGGCATGGAGGTACAGTGCTTAGCACTGCTGCCTTGTACCTCTGGAACCAGGGTCTGATACTCTGCCGTGACACTGTGTGGTGGAATTTGCATGTTCTCCTTGTGCCATCATGGGGTCTCTTCCAGGTACTTCAACTTCTCCCCCGTGGTCCAAAAGAATGCTTAGGTAAACTGGCCTCTGTGAATAATTGTCTTTTTTGCCTAATTCTACAAACTCCCCTTGGCTGGCTGGTGCTTTATCTAAATGAGCACCCCCACCACTCATATCAACACTCTCCATCTCCAGATGGCGGCCCCTCGAACCACTCCTTGTCACAGAAGAATACCTTCTGACTTTCAGCTTTCAGACTGTTCGAGGAATCATGGCGGCAATAACCACAGCAGGCAGGACTGCAGCAGAGCTTGTACAACCTGCTGATTACATTTTTTAGTTCAGTGAGAAATAATGACCAAAATCCTGGCTGTACTGCCTCTTCTTCTTGACCAGCTGTATCATCGTGGAGGAAGCTTCTCGCTTGCTGGATGCAAGATGCCAATTTTCACCCGGCTCTATGTAAACCCCCTCAAAGAGGACAAATACTGTGTAATTACAGATAAACATACAGATACAGTTCACTACTTTCAACAGCAGTGGAGCGTCACTTCCATTGCCTACGCTAATGATGCTCTCGCGGTGAAGGCACCTCCTTCAACCTTGTTTACAACAGCAAAGTTTAATGTTTAATGACTAGAGCTCAACACAGCTTGGGAATTGTCCTCCGTACAAACAAATGGAGAAATCAGGGGCCCACGCACTTCTGGAGTCAAGACTCCAAGGCAGATTTTAGGTGGATGTAAATGATGCATAGCCTAACCGTCAATAACGGGCATTGGGGAGGATCAACACATACTGAGGTGAACCAAACCATCACTGGATTAGGTCTGAAGAAGGGCCCTCACACAACACTTCAGGGGCAAGGCATGCAAAGTGTAAGCTACTTGATAAATGGATAACTAAGCAAATTGGGGAAAGTAGTTTTAAGGCATTACATTGACTGATATACTTAAGCACTCAGATGGCTGCTGTAAAATGCACAGAACCCATTTGGCACGATTCAAAGATTTCAGAGTGATTATCTCAGCACCAGAACTGAACACATACAATGGCCATTTAGGGGATGAAGCTTTATTTTCCATTAGCATAAGTGAATTGTAATGCTTTGTTTCATATAATCCATCCTGCCCTCCACGGAGACATACATACTCAAACTAGGCTTGTCAAAGAAATCGATACTCAGATACCAATCGAAACAAAAAAAAAATACTATCGGATTACATACTCATTTGCAATAGTATCAATACCAACAGTGCCGTTTTGGCCTACTCTAGTTTACACAGAGCCCCTCCCTTCACTGGCAGCTGAACACATGAACGCTGACTGACGTGCTGGTGTTGAAGTCGAGCAGCACAACAAACTTGCTGAGGCAGTCAAGTCTTTATGAGGAATTTCAAGGGGTCAGAAAAGCTTCCGTTTCAACAACAATGAAGCATTAAATTGTTATCATAGATGTTACCCGGGCCGGCACACATGTTAATGTTAGGCGTTTATTACTGAATTGGCTGATAACCCCAATAACCTCCGTTAAGTCATCATTAAGGTAGTGGCTATGACTAATAATAACAAGGCACTATGTCAGACGACTTAAAAATAGTGTTGTCATTGATGTTTATTGTTTGCATTGTTCCAATCTTCATAAAAAAAAAAAAATTTTTGCTTTTGCTATTCACCTCGTGGTATCAAACATGGTATCTAGTGTTTTCCTGGGTATCAGTATGGAGTTTGAAATTATAGTATTGTGACAACCCTTACACACAGTCAAGAGTGAAGCGTGAGGGTCTGAGCACTGGGTCCAGCCATTCCTCCCACACCCAGTGGCCCAGTGGAAATGGGATGCAAACCAGTGAATTACCGAGCACTGGCACTTAACCTGTTGAGCCGCACTGCACCCCATGCAGATGCTCTGGCTCCCCAACACTGAACAACAGCAGTTCAAACCCGCTCTACATCACCACTGTGGGACGACCTCTGCTCTGTCTCACGTGAGTCTCATACAGACACTCTACTGTCTCAGCTGTGGTGGAATTATAGCAGAGTATAGGGCTTTTTTATAATAAAATGTTGAATATCTCCCATAATTTATTGAACAATGTACTGAAAATGAAAAACATTTTCCCATCGTGAAGTCAAAATTGTAACACGGATCTTCATAACCCAGTGAGCTTCTGTGTAGATTTCCTGTGTTTTTACAATTATGGTGATGGCGGGTTTCTTGCTTGCAATGCGTTAGACCTCCCAGCGCCCTCGGCCAGCTCGCTAAGCCACTGCGTCTCCCGGCTGTGTCTTTGCCGTCTCTACAATGCGATTTACAAAAGCCAAGGGGGTGGCGTTCTGTGAATTAGCAGGGCCTGTCTGGCAGGGAGGACTCTATCATGCAGTGGGGATTTGTGGGATGCGCAATGTGAGCAGCTCAGCCAAAGCGGCACACAAGGGCTTTAAAACAGCCACCGCTCCCTTTTAACCTTAGAAATGTGGGTTTCGAGACTGTAATGAGAATGCATGTTCACTGCAGACAAATAATTGCACTGAGTGTAATCTGGAATGTAACTAATAATTCAAACACAGGATGGCCTCTTTGCTGAATTTGATGCATTAGTACATTAGAGCCTTCCGTCTGTTGTCTGCTCATTAATAAAAGTCTCGGGGCTTCTTCTTTGCATTTAATGAGCTTGTTGCAAGTCTGCCCACAACAGGAGAGGACGTCATGGAGAAACGGCCACACAGCAGCCACTGCGTGCCGGCTGCGCCACCTGTGATCTCCAAGTCCTTTATCAATTCGCAGGCCGGCTTCTGCTGACTTCTGCCGGTTGCCACTCATAGCACAAATCGTCCCAACCAGCAGGGGCCGTCTTGTGAGGCTTAAGCCCTGAATATTTAATATGTTTGGCTATTTAAAAGTATAATGTAGTTTTGTAGTCAAGAAACTTAATGAACACAGAACTAATATATTTTGAATGGAATAGACAGACCTAAACGCCTTTACTATATCATGAAGTATCTTGATGCGCATTAAGTCATTGAGCCCCTCAGCTTGGCAAATGATATCATGGCAGCGCCCCCACCCCCAGTCTTTGGGCTAATGCTGCATTCCATTTCAACTGGGTAGCTGAAACTTCAAAGTTCCTAGTCGGAAATTTCAACTGGAATGCCCCCTGAAGTCGGAATTTCAGCTCAGGAAGTCAGAGGAACCTCTGTAAAGCTGACCTCAGAATTTAAGATGGCTTCATCAACAGAAGTGAAAGCTGTAGTTATATACTGTTTATTAGCACTTGCGTATTATTTGTATCTCAAGAAATCGGTTATACACACAGATCTGTCCAAACACTATCGGTGGGCTTGTTCCTGCAGTGTTTGCATGCGCCAAATACCGCGTACTGCGTTGTTACCAACTAGTATTGATAACAAAGGCTAACAATGAACCTGGCTAGAACTGGCATTGGCAAATGGCTTTAGGGCTTGTTGTCCTATAACGTGGTTAACCCAAGTGTGACATCATCCCCAGCTCCAACTTCTGACCTCCGAGGAAAACAGAACGCAGCATGAGCCTCGCAGGTCCTCAGACGCCTGCGACGGCCTTGCCTCTCAAGCTCACATTCCGCAAAATATACAGAACTGGTCAGGCGATCGTTTGGAATGTAATGAAGGAAAATACTGTGCAGAAATCATTTTTAGAAGCAGGAGATCAGTGTCTGTTTTGTTTTTTTAGCTTAGCATGAGTATAGAATGAAGGCCGGTGAACAAGAAAGCGGGGTACTGGTGCAGACATTCACACACGCACACACTCACACACACACACACTCACACACACACACACACTCACTCACTCACTCACTCACACACACTCACTCACTCACTCACCCACTCACTCACACTCCACTCACACACACACGCTATGATTATGTTTACTTGAACTGCACCTCTGACTGAAGAAGGAGACTAACACAGTCTCGCTTGCCTTCAAAAAATTCTTTGACCAAGTTCCAGCGGAAAAACAAGCAGGACTGACAAGCAACACCTTTTCAGCCCCCATAAAAAAAAAAGTCTGTTTCCACCATGTTTTGCACAGCAGCAGAATAAGCAGCGGTGTCTGAGTTTACACATGCCACAGACTCTGCCCACAGCGTCATCCATGAGCTACTGGGACAATCACTGCACTATGCACTGAAATCAGCAAAGTATAAAGGACATTTCTTGTCAGCTAAGGAACTTGCAGGTGAAGGTTCTCCATCAGGAAACGGCCATTATCCAGTTGATCAGCCGACGGGGAGCCCTGCTTTGCGTCTCTGTTCCCCCAGCAACACTGATCAGGATGGCCTTTCAGACAAGAGTATTCTGCTATATCTGCCCAATGAAGACCTGATTAACCACAAGTCCTCAGTTTTATGGCTCGCCTGGTCGCTCAGCCGCTGATGTCAGTTCAAAGTGGCTTAATGTTATGGCTCCCATTCATCTGACGAAAAGCAACAAGCAGGTCAACGTTTCGCCAGACTTCCTTCTGCTGTTCCAGTTTACTCATCAGTCATGGTATTCCCAGTAGGCAGCAGATTAATGACCAAAAATGTCCAGTTCTTGAGTAGAGCTGTCACTATTACTCGATTATTAAAAAGCATTGATTAAAATTTTCCTTCTCAATTACTTGAGAATATGGCTTCACATTGAAAATTAAGGCAAATGCAGTCATCTGTCAGTATCGCCAAGCAGTACTTAAACCACCACAGCACAAATGCAATGCAAAGTCCATTTTATAAGACATTCACCCAATTCACCCACCGAATAATGCGAGGTAGGCAAAGATATGTACTGTTTGTCTCCTGGAATAGCTGAGCCTGCCTTGGTCTTTACTTGGACTTAATTGTGCTTAATTTACTTTTATGATTCCTGTATATCAAAAGAATGTGATGTTGTACATGTGGCTTCAAGTGACAACGGGGTTTTATCTGGGAAACTAAAATATACATCGCGAAAAAATAAAAAATAACAGGATCATGAGGAGTAATGACCAAACAGGGGAAAATACCACAAACAGAACCATGAACAAACCTACAAAGGAAACCAGACAGAGTAGCACACAGTAACAAAGCACAGAATAATCTCACAGCAACTCGAACACAAGGACTTATGGAAGAACAGTGCAGGAGCAGGTACTTAAATACACAATAGGCTAACAAGACACAACGCAGGACAGGTGAGAACAACAGCCAAATAACCAATCAATGAAAGCAAAGGACAACGAGCAACAGGTGGGGCTAATTAACTGAACCATAAAGCTTATCAGACATCAAAACTAGGAGACATAAATCAGACACTAGTACTACAATGCAAAGCTAATGAATGCGGAACAAAAACGTACAAAACGAAAACCAGAAAAGAACACACGAAAGGCAAACCGATGACGAATCGAAAGTAATAAACACTGGTGAAACAGAACCAGTCTGCCAACCCACTGTGTTGTGCAGCAGTCCAGGGAACAAGGAGAATACATTAGGGATGATTACAAAGACAGAGGAGGGAACAGGGTGGTCAGCATACTGGCCAAACGGAAGAGACATAAAGGGCAGTGATGGACGGGCACTGACCCTAACATGATAAAATGAAGGTTAGCCCCATTGCTTATCATCTTACATAATAGGATATATAATAATCATATAATATTAATTATCTCGTGAATGCATTGTGTTTCCTAGAGCTGAACCATATTGGAAAAAGCCTGATGTTATTACAATATTTAGGAGTTGAAAATGAACGATATAGCTAAACAGGATTTATTATCTACCAACAGAGTCCATCAAATAAATTGGTGGTGTTGCTGTGAGTTGTGCCAACAGACAAAGCAGTGCTGACAGATCACTGACAAATCAATATCATCTCGATGAAAGATACAGTATTTCCATACAGTGGAGGGCAAATGACTTTTCGTGACCAGATGTCGTGACCAGACCATTTTTCACCATTTTTCACAAATGCGCTACATGGTCTATGAGTGAGTCCAGTAGCGAGGACAAGAATGATAATAATAATCTCAGAGTGTATGCAGAGGTCATGTAAATGCAGCAACTGTATACTTTAGACTTATTTTTTAACATAGACTAGACAAGGCTGAAATGGAACCATCGTTAAAATTAATAAGCTTTCTAAGTTTCATTAGCTATGACTGAGTTAAAAATGTTTTAGTGCAACCTATTGATGGTTTGAACCTAGCAGACAATTGTGGCCCTTGAGATGTGACAGTTGCATGAGCATGAAATGCCCAACATGGGAAGCGCTGATTCCACACTCCAGTGCTTCATGTGTGTGGTGTTTGCACGTTCACCCTTTGTGTGTGTGGTGTTTGCACGTTCACCCTTTGTGTGTGTGGTGTTTGCACGTTCACCTGTGTGTGTGTGTGGTGTTTGCACGTTCACCTTGTATGTGTGTGTATGTGTGTGTGTGGCTTTATGGCAGATCCTCCTGTTTCCTTCCACTGTCCAAAAATATGCAACTTTAGTGAATTGGTGTGACTGTATGTACTGTATGAACGCCACATGCCAATTACAATGTACATACTGTCTTATATTATCATATTATATATAGACGATAACTTGATGAATTGTCAGATTAAATCGGTAGATTACTTGATTATTGATATAACCGATAGCAACAGCCATATCCTGCAGTTAAGATCCGATCACCGTAAGTAAGAGAAAGAAGAAGTGAAAAGTCAAACAAAGACCAAACACAGATACAGTAGTAAACTATGAGTGCACACAGTAGGTCTGCAGAAGGGTCAGACAGCTCAATGGGAGCAAGAGAACTATAGTAAAAAATGCACATGGTCAAAATGGATACAAAAAAACCAAAGAGAAGGCAAAGACATTATTCTCCCCCAAAACCTGTAACCAGAGGTGGAGATTTCAGGTCCAGAGAGTACAAATCCAGACCAGGATTTTGTTTCAACCATCCAGTTGAGTATAAAGAGTCACAGTCACAGAGTAATAAACTGGCTGGTTGAAACAAAATCCTGGTCTGGATTTTTACTTTCTGGACCTGAAATGTCCACCTCTGTCTACTATGCCTCAGTTCTGTAACAGAACTGCTGTGGCTTAAGCAGAAATGCTCTGGAGGTAATGTTGTTCACTGCATCGAGTTTGACGCTACCTGTCATGGTGTCCAGCTTGGCTTAGAGATAATTATGATATGGAGGGACTGCAGTGTTTCAGAATTTCTCTTGATGTTTAAATTCCTCCCACACAGGCGTATCTCATGTTCCAGCTGATGTCGAGTATCTCGGCTCAGATCTTTCTTTCCTCACTTGCAACCTTCGGAACCTTCCTCGCTTCCCCTCGCTTTGGACTCGTCCATCACATTTCCCTTTGTACTTTTTCTCACGTGCTTGCCTCTTCATGTACCACTAAAATTTAGCGGCGCCGATAATTAACATCCTGGTTTGCCTTAAAAACGGGTGCATGGATAGCATGAATCGACTGTAGGTTTGCGAAGTTTCAACTAGTTGATGCACTTCTGCCTGCACTTTAGCACTCGCTAATAGCTAATGCTAACAGGCGCGCCTGTCTATTTCAGGGCTCCGTACGGAAAGGCTGTGGACATGTGGTCTGTGGGCTGCATCCTTGGGGAGCTCAGTGACGGGCAGCCCCTGTTCCCAGGGGAGAGCGAGATCGACCAGCTGTACACCATCCAGAGGGTGTTAGGGCCTCTGCCACCTGAGCAGATGAAGCTGTTTTACAACAACCCCCGCTTCCATGGCCTGCGGGTGGGCGGCCTCTCTCTCTCTCTCTCTCTCTCTCTCTCTCTCTCTCTCCCTCCCACCCTCGCCCCCCGCCCCCCCCCCCGCAAAAAGCCGCGCCCGCGCCTCTGTCTGTGTCGCCACCTGGCTGAGTTTCCTGTACCAGAACAAACGGGATGGCGGTGACTCACGGCCTGAGCGCCTGCCCCCCCCCCGGCTCCGGAAGCGGCTGGCAGACGGCGCGGCCCTGGGGCTCGTCATCGGCTGTGCTGTGAGCGCGGCACACAGCTGGTGTGCTGGTACCGCTAGCATGACACATCGCACACACCTGCAGGCCAGGAGCATGTCAAGGGACAAGCAGCAGCTCCTCACAGAAGATGTTGTGGGTGGGGGGGGCACCCAGTGAAAAATATGGAAATATTTAGACATTAGGTTTGGATTGAATGGATTGAATGATGTTGATCATTAGCTTACAATGTTTATTATTTACCAGTAGCTTCTACAGTTTTACATCATTTTGTGTGCTTTACAAATGAATTTGTCTTTTTTTTATGCCATTTTCTGTACCTTTTCTGAGGTTTTCAGCATGTAGCCGTAAGTGTCACTTTGAAGAGGGAGCAGTTTCATTTCACAAGCTGGAGTCCAGCCCTGACTAACAGACATAATATTCTTCCCCCTACCTGATTCTTCTGCACGTTAAAAGAATCACCTGGCCAGTTCTGTACCCACTTCCCTGAGAGCGGCACTCCGGCCAAACTTTTCCCCTGGTTGTGGGCAGGGAATGAGGTGTCTGGATTTCTGGACTTCCTGAGGAGGAGAGCTGGTCTCTCCATGCTGTACGGCCAGCAGAGCTGACATTGGAAAGCAGTGGAAACCAGGGCAGAGGGCGAAGGCGGGGGGAGGGAGGGTGTAACCCTTTTTTTATATCATATCGAGGCCACTGAAGTAGGGCACAAATAGCCAAAAAGAAGAGCACCGGCCTGACTTTTATAAAATACCCTTTTCTACATATGGGGCCATTTTTACTGAAAACCCTGCCCTGAAACACTGAGATTATTCACAAGAGATTATGTTTTAAGGAATAGAGGAGTTGGAGGCTGCTTTGGCAAAAAGATTTGTGACTTTATTGTGTGATGAAGATGGAAACATTCTTGTTGTGTGGTGACTTAGCAGAGGGTAAAGAGAGTGACCAGAGGTAATAAGAACGTGTGCCTGGCCACTGTGATGATGAGTGACCCACACACAGGGAACAGGGACAGGAAGGCTCAGTCCTGGCCGGCAGGCCGCATTTCAGAGCTCTCCGATTCAGGGAACGGGGGACAGGAAGGCTCAGTTCTGGCCGGCAGGCCGCATTTCAGAGCTCTCCGATTCAGGGAACAGGGACAGGAAGGCTCAGTCCTGGCCGGCAGGCCGCATTTCAGAGCTCTCCGATTCAGGGAACGGGGGA
>JAODKF010000040.1:14891528-14913936 GCA_026779585.1 Mormyrus proboscirostris
TAGACTAGCATCCAATAGCGTGTGTCATGTAGTAGACTAGCATCCAATAGCGTGTGTCATGTAGTAGACTAGCATCCTGTCCAGGATCTAGCTCTGCCTGGTGCTATATGCCGCCTGCAATGGGCTACAGATTCATGGTCTCCATGTCCATGTTAAGAGATTATGGAAACCAGGCAAATGAGTCACGGGTTCGATCCCATTTATATCCGGCACCTGTGAGCCGGGATGTTCTCTAAAAAGTAAAGGCTCCGTGTGCAGCTTGGCACTAAATTTAATGAACTAACTAAATTGAACTAAATTTAGCATGGCACTAAATTTAACTGCTTACACTTGTAACTGGGCATTCATTTGCTGCACTTATGCCTAGTCGACTCCTCGAAAGCTGTACATTTGCAGTGCATTATTTCCTTCACTTGTACATTGGTTTGGACAAAGTAAGGTAAAGTACATGAATGAAATGAACGGCATGTAAAACTCAACAAGCTACAAGCAGAAAAGGAGCTTCCTGTTTGTGCTACCTGGCTTGTGTCCTTAAGACAAAAGACAGCTCAAACCAGTTGCATCTGGTCTGGACTCATGACTGAATAAAAAAGCGAAAATAAATGCAGTTACTAAAATCTCTCGAGATATCCAAGGCAACGGAATATCAGTGTTCATTCCAGAACACCAGACCAGCAGGTCCAGTGAAGACAGACCCATTCTTTACTGCAAACAACATCAGTGCCAGCAGAGCGCTCTGCCATTCTTCCTTCTATCATCACTTAAGCCTTTTTACATCCAGTACAGATGTTTAATCATATACCTTTACAATACCCCTATACAGTCTACACTGAAACCCGCTGAAATGTGACATCCACCATCTCAACACAGCAGGTGGGCCATTAAATATTATGCAGAGCTTTGCTCTTGGCACCTAAAGAGCTCTAGATAAAACACTGTACCAGGTGCTGATCGTAAGAAATATATCAGTCATTCAGGAGAAATAAAGGCCTTGCTGCACCGGTGAGGCTGTAATGAGAAGCAGAAGTTCAGGTCCAGAAAGTACAAATGCAGACCAAGATTTTGTTTTTACCAAGCAGTTGAGTACAAAGACTCACATTCACAGAATACCCAACTGGTTGCTTCAAAAAAAATCCTGGTCTGGATTTGTACTTTCTGAACCTGAACTTTCTATCTCTGAAGAGAAAGATCAAATTTACAGGCAAGATCCACCTTCTTACAACTAAAAAATGATTAACTTCAGATATGTATCCTATTATGAATGTTTTTCATTAAATCAGTGACGTTCAGCCTGACTTAATGAGGCATGTTGCTTGCATGTATACAAAATATATCTGGCACAAAGCAATTCCTGTTCATGCACCATCCTAAAAATTACAGTTATGCGATAAGTTTAATATTATTGAGATGATTTCTGAATGGACCACAATAATACAACAGCATTACATGCAAAGAAATGTTCAGTACAACTTACCCATTACGAGACTCAGCATTGGCTCACCCAACGTGCGTTAGTGTCCTAACAAAAGGCCAGACAGGGGCTCCTATTTCCGCTTTTAACCTCTAACAACACGTGCCCGTGTGTTTCCAGAATAACATTAGCATACCTAAAGAGCTTAGCCTGACAGTTGACCTTGAACCCCTGTGTTTATTTTTTCCCACACTGGGAGTTTTCGTATTTTCCTCCTCTCTCACCTTCTTGGAAAGCTCAACAAATGATCCTGCTGTTGTACCAGCATGCGGAACAGTAGCCTGAACAAACGGGAGTGGCCAAGGTGGTAAATACCAGCGATGTTGCCGACAGTGAAGACGCCAATCCCACAATGCAATGCATTGGTCATGTGTGCACCCATTCTCTATACCAAGGGAAGAATTCTGATAATAGTTCACAAGCAGCCTTCAAATTGTTTTTTTTTACCCAGGTGGCAGGGCTGGCTTCACCTTTTGAGAGCCCCCCTGCCAAGAACATCGATGCTCATTTCACATCCTCCACCCCAACGCAGATAATTAGGAGGCCATAGACCTATTCACCCTTTAGCTAGAGCTAAAGCAGCAGCAAGGAAGTTAAACCTGGCTTAGCCAACTAGAAAAAAAATAAAAATATGAATTTAAAATCTTCCGCATCAAAATATTAAAAAAGGCAGCACATGACAGACCCTAGAAGTACCCCCAAGAACGAGGAAACACTACGTCACCATCCTGCAACCCTAAAGAAGGCATGCCTGTCTGCTTAAAATACCAGCAAGGAGAGAAGCAGGGTTAGTTTGTAAACACATTTAAAGCAATACGAATGGGGGAACCATCTGTGGCAGATACTAACAGCTAGCCTGACATACTCAACTCTCCCATCCTGTGCAAGTCTAACTTTAACATACCGTATGTGTACATAAGCTGCAATGAAACAGCATCTAAGCCAAGGCTAAGTAAAATTTTATTTCTTTTTAGAGAAACATTTTTACACACTTTATTGCTGCAACAGTTATGTAATGTTACCTCCCACATATCCTTAATTATTAATATTAAATTTAATGACAATAAATATCAATTAAACGTTTTTTTGTTGTCAATGCATCCTAAAGGCAATAGCTTCCAAAATATTTCTGAACGTTATAAATGAAGAATGCAAAATTTAAATATATTATGTTTAAATGTAAAAGCTGTCTGGGTTTTCTTCAGGCAAAATGGTGTCACCAATAGTGAGTTACTGTGGCCTTTGCTACCCGCACTCCCGATTCAATGCCACCTTGGGTTGGATAAGCAGTTATGGAAATTTGATTGATGGAGAGATGGGTGGACAGATGACAGATTCAGTACTTTTTGTCAACTGTAATGGTTCTCAACAATTTAAAAAAAAAACTCAATATGCAGCAAGGCACCAAATTTCACATGATAAAAACCAGACACAGTACGTCAGTTGACAGAACAACAAAGGAGAACCTAAGAAAGGTTCGGATGTGAGAAATAGCGATCTTTACAAAACAGCGACTAAGCCAGGACTGAATAGCGTTTTATTTCTGTTAGTAAATCGATTTTACGCCACTTAAACAATAATGTAACAACAGTAATGTCATGTTGCCACCCACGGGACCTTGTATTGAATTTAGGCGACAATACACGGTCATAATATATAAAAAAACCTTATTATTATTATTACTATTATTACAAGCAGTGACGTCAGAACTTAGGTATGGAAAATTTCAATACACTAGGCCTATGTAGGTTATAATAAATGTCATTATGAATACATGTCTGAAACATCTGTTTATGTATATTTATCATTCCAACGCGCTAATAACAGAGAGAACAGCATCGCTTCCCCAACAGTCATTTATGAACTCACTGACAAGAATTTAACAGGATAAAGCCTAACCTGTTCTTTTCATATTCTAACCGCAGAAGTTATTGATTCAGGTATCTGCAATTACATTGACATAAATCAAAGAATTTTTCCATGTACTTTATCGTTTATATCGCAGACCAATATGTTTGAGTGAGTATCTATCATGTCTCACTGGGTAAACAATCACATATTTCACATTACAGTAAAAATGCATTGGAACCTAATGATTTGTGGACTTTCTACTTTTTTCATTCATTGTCCATAGAGGATCGTCTGGCACAAATGCAGCTTTAATATGGACGTTTTTCATCTTCTCATTTCAGTGTTCACTGGTAAATTAAGCCCTATCCACGGTACAAGCTATTTGCATTTAATTTCAATTTACGGAATACACGTAGTGTGCCGGCAAGAAGTTTGTAAATTAACCAATCCGAGAAAAATCGATGTATAATATTTTGCGAACAAGTGACACCCGGACTGGCCTATGATAAAAGGATGTGTTAGGATTAAATTATTTTTTTCCAAAAAGTCCAAATTTTTGTGCGAGCCGATTAATTTCCTCGGTAATAGCGGCTAATGGAGCAGCTTCATTAGTTTAATGGAAAAATGGTAACGCTTTTCAGTTGGATATTACATGATTTACACACACGCGCGCGCACACACACACACACACACACACACACATCTGACTTCACATTTAGCTTATGTAAAGACTGAATAACATTGTATTGAAAAACGTTTGAAATCCTCTTTGTGACCAACGCAACAAAATGCATTTCAATATGAAGAAGTGGATGATGTGCGCGCATGCTGCCATCGCTCCCAGGATGCCTTTGTCAATGGCATGACGTTTACGTGAGCACTCTCGCGCAAATCGTCTATTATAAATAATACTACACCATTATTTCGCATAGTCTATTTACGAACACATTCACCATGCTAAACACCGTTGAGATCATGTATCTACTTACCCAAAACACGAAGGAATAGACAATGAGGAGTGTTTTAAGGCAGGTTATCACTGGTTTGGTCTCCATTCTCCTGGATGCCATACTACGGTATAACGGAGTGCGGATTTTTTTTTACGGGAGTTGCGCTGCTGCGATCGTCCACTGGGCTTCGCGCAGCAGATTCACCGCAGTCTCTCACAGCGCAGCCGCCCTACATAAATCAGCCAATGAACGTGCAAATTGCTCCACAGCCCCGCCCCATGGGTAACACCCCCCGCTGGACACACATCACATCGCCAGCAGCTTAAAAATAAGGCTTCTAGCAACGTTCAGCCGTTATGTTTTCAGAACAAATTGTATTTACTTACAGTGAATCTGAAAGAAAACTATTCGTTTAAAACCTAATCCTCAGTGAACGGAGATTAACAGTCGTTTACCTTGTAGTGAGGATTGGGGGCTGGTAGGCTATACAATTAAATCCGATAAATCATTTAAACAATAAAATACCTAATGTATTTCTGCAGTGGTTAATGTTCATTCGCATACGCATATACATTTATTAGAACGTATGCGACATTGTAAATCTATTAAATCACGAATACCCATACTTAAAGACACGGAATGCAAATGCTTTCATTGTTTCTGTTTTAAAACAAATATTTTATTGACCATCCTTACGTGATGATTAGCAAACAAACTGAAATGGCATAACATTCGTAAGGATCGAGGAAAACATTCTTACTATAAGACTATATGCATTGATGATTTAGTATGATGACAGTACGAGGGCTGTGAGAAACGGGCGTATCCATTCTGCTTTAATTTCACACATTTCGATTTGCATCCGTATTGTTTACTGGAATAAAAGTTTGAATGCATTGTTGGATCAATTCTAAAAATTAAAAAGTCCTTCGGATATCACTGGGCACGCATAGAATGACACACACTGTTGTGAAAACAGTTCACAACCCAACTTCAAAATTTTCATTACACTGTCCCAAATCACACAGCTACATTTACAGCCTATTGTGAACCCCTAAGGGAGCATCGATAGGAAACGTGATGGGAATCAGGCATCTGCGAGTCATGCGACAAACTGGTTATGTGGGGATTATATTACGTGTATGCACATATCACACCCATATTCTACTACTAGCCCATTAGAATGCTTATTACGCCGTAGAAAATATTTTCAAGAAAACATTAACAAATACAAAGAAAACCACTCTTCAATTCCCTTATTTTCGGTTTTATTTACAGATCGCCATTTCGTTCTTGTTAATGTAAGCAGTATGAATTTTAATGTGGCACCTGTTTCCCGGAATAGGTTTCCGTATATTCTTCACATATCTTGGCAGTGCATTTTATTGAAAGAAACAGGACATAAACACGCAAATTAAAACTGAAATAGCTGGAAACAGTTGCATGCGTTTGTCCTCAATAAATATACTTTACCATATGTGTGAACATCGCTCTTTGAGAAATAGTTACTATTAGATTGCTAGTACTAGTTTTTAAAATACCTGCGACAATAAATAAGGTGAAATGTTTCCACAGAACAGCTCATTAACACCCCTACCACGATCAAAGCCGATTTCATTCATGCATTATTCGTTACAAAATAATCTTAAGCACTTTGCACTACGGTGGCTCTGGCAGGACATTCTTTTTAGCCAGGTCAAGCGTGAAAACACATAAGCATCGCTTATTTGTCATTACGGTAAACACGTGTGGAGCTTCTCACTGACGAAGATGAGTCCTACAAAACCACAAATATGTCCAGCTAGGTTTGGCTATTTCCTTAAACGCATTTAGAACGAATATACTAGTCCAGATGGTTTGTTCTAAGTCGACCGAGTTAATCAGGTTATTAGGAACAGTTGCTGAACGTGAATGTCTCTGATCACGTTTGGATACAGAAAGATTTCTTTTTACTGTTACGCATGCCAACTACTGTAAACAATCTTTAGCATAGGGGGAAGTGGTGTGGAATAAACTCCTCTTTTGATTCCACAGAGCGTCACTTATGCGAATTTAGTCTATTAGTATTTCTTTAGGCACTGTCATCGGACCAGGAGGTGTTGATTTGCAAATAGAGGCGACGGCACAGACATGTCAGGGGGGAATGAAGACGATATACCCGGTAAGTGCAGAATTTCACTCCAGTATTCGTTAGATAAACTGGGGTCTTTAGCTACTTGCTGCATTGAGTCCACGTATTGGTACCAGCTGGTATTTTGTCGATATCTTAATTGCAGGATATTTAAACGCATTTGCGAGAATGCAGAGACGTTGATTATAGGTCATTTTTTTATATGCCCAGAGTAGACTCACGGTGTGCAGTTTACTTCTTAAAGTTAACTCTCATGGCTCTGCAATTTGAATCTCTGTTTTTCCTCTATTCTTTAAATGCCACATTCTAGTGTAATACTGATAAGGTTCCACCAACAGGATCTGGAGCTATTTTCACATTTGGAAAGAGCAGGTTTGCTGACAATGCTCCCAGCAAATTCTGGTTTAAGAACGACAAAGCCCTGAAGATATGTTGCGGCGATGAACACACAGCATTGATTACAGGTGTTGTAATTTTCTTCCTAAAATTAAAATCAATATAATGTAAGCAGGTTGTCAGTTCATTCGGCTCCTGTAAGGTTTTTTTCCTGATCTTAACAGAGCATCCTTTAGACACACTCTGTCCATCCATCTTTGTGCAGCTGAGCCAGTTTTTAATTCTGTAATGTTCTCTGTACCCTCAGGCAATGGAAAACTGTACATGTTCGGGGTTAATAACTGCGGCCAGCTGGGCCTGGGAACAAAGGCCACAGTGAACAAGCCCACTTGTGTGAAAGGTTAGTAATAAATAAAATAAAATCTATAACTACTACTAATAAAAATAGATTTATGGCTTCTCATCCCTTAATTTCTCTGTCTACAGGCTGGAAAGGTGAGTTGTTCTGGCATTAAGGCCTCTGGCATGAATTGGTCATCTCTACAAGTCTACAAACTGTCTAGATCTTAAAGTATTTTAAATAGCACTCATCCCTATATGTATCTGGGCCTTTTAAACATTATATCGTAGATTTTATTTGTGGGTTCAATTCTACTTACAAGTGCGAGGCGAGCTGAAGCGATAGGCTGTCGTTCCTACTGTGGCCGTCTAATCCCCGTCTGGAGTGCTCCGTAATCTTCTATAATCTCCGGAGAAGCAGAAAACACAGATAAGGCTAATAGCATGTCAGCTGCTGGTTCTCTGCTAGGATACATTACTGAAAGTACTTTGCAGGGAAAAAGACGCCGAGACAAAGTGAATGGACAGTAGCAATGTGTTTTTATGTCAGCCTGTATGCTTTGCTGTGAGCCGAAGGGCTTTCCCATTTTTAATTGCAATATTAAACAAGTAGATTGTGAAAACAAATATGATAAGAGTCTGAATGTATACAAGCTGCTACTGGAAATGTACAATGGGGCCAGTAGTGAGAGCTGGGAAAGCAGAGCGTTTGATTGGCTTTGAGGGCAGAAAGTCATGGTTGTGGGTCAGTGGTCTAGCTTTTTAAGGTTATACCTGCTATTGGACGTGACTGTGATGCCGCGTCTATCACCCTACAAAGCAGCGCATGCGATTTACTGGTAAGCTCACAGGATTGATAAAGGATAAAGGACGATGCTGTACTGTATTTATGTGTATAAAAAAATGTAAAGAGAAAGTCTCAGGAAACTGCTGTGAATTCACTGTGAACTGTGCTGTGCACTAATAGTTCATTTTAACAGAAAATGTTGGCTTCCTTCCTTATAAGGGTGCTCATGCCTTCAAATGAAAAGCTATCTTTATAAAGCTATACTTACAGTTTAGTTTACGTACAGTTGCATATGTGATGAACACATGGGTAATTTGTGTCAAAGACATGAATGAAAGTCCTAGATGGCTTTAATCTAATATAAAATCTTCAAGAAAGGTTTAAACAATTTAAATTAATTTTACCATGATTAACAGAAATGTATTTAAGTGAATTTTGTCAAATAATTATATGTTTCTATCTTTGGTGCATCGATTAAATAAATGCAGTTTCCATATTTTAAAGAAGTGATTAACTCTTTTGTTTTGTACAAGCTCTGAAGGCTGAAAAGGTCAGGCTTGCGGCTTGTGGGCGGAATCACACACTCGTATACACGTGTAAGTTTGTGCACGTCACCGACATTCATCATCAATTGTCTGTGGTTTAGATATTATTATAGCCAATCTGCAGTGACATGCGTCCGTATTAAACGTGGTGAAGCCAGAAGCAAATGGACAAATGGACCTTAGCAATAATTCTGAAAGTGCAGAAACACAGGAGAGTACAAAAGAGACTTAGGCGATATATACATGGTGCCTGGGTATGTAATCAATGATAAATAATCAATGACTCAGTCTCAAGAGTAATATACTGCACATAAATATCACTTCAAATTGCTAGGGTCAGGTGATAAACTGAACCCAGAGAGTCAGCCTGAACCTGTACCTGCGTAATGGATTTACTGTCAGCATGATTCACTACAGTCACACAGTTGTCGGTCAGTAGACAAAGACCACACAATTCCAACAACTGTCTCTCCCTCTCAGTCATGTGTGTTATCTGTACTTTCTAGCGGTACATTTTATTTTTTTCTGTTTATATGTCTTCTATAAATTTTTTATGTATCACACTGTATCACATTATGAGATATTTCCTTGTAAAATTGTTCTTTGCTAAATTCAGTTGGTTTAATTAGTTTTATATACACAGACTCATGTATATAAGTCGTCAAATAACATTTAGAGATTTGCATATTTTGCACAAAGTTCATTGAAGACTGTGAACAAACACATGGTTTTGAAAACCCGTCATATTTTATAATTCCTGTCTGTATCAAATGAATATTGGGATGTGGGGTATAGTGTTAGATTCTAGAGCAGGGGTGGCCAACCTTATCCGCAAAGAGCCGCTGTGTAAGCGGGTTTTCACTGCAACTCCCTAATTAGATTACTAATTAGTAGATTACTAATTAGAGGACTGATTGGCTGAAGAGTCCTCACACCTGGGTTTGAACAGCTGACCTACAGGCCACCCCTGTTCTAGAGTGACGGCAAGAATATTGCGTTGGCTAAGCCTGAAGGGTAATTCTTGCTTTCAGCGCGTGGCAACCTCTACGTTACTGGGGGTAACAGTGAAGGTCAGCTGGGTCTCGGAGACTGCAAGGAAAGGGCCTCCTTTGAGCATCTTCCATTCTTCAGTGGACGAGAAGCCATCAAGATGCTGGCCGCAGGCTGCAACACCTCTGCTGCTCTTACTGGTATGTCCAGGCTGAATGTCATGAGCTTTACTGAAGGATGCCAGCATGTATCAATGTGGCTGACTTGATTGAGTTATCCAAGTGTCCTACAGTAACAACCCATCACCTGGCCTTACAGGTGTCATAGCATCGGGCAATAAAAGAATCATTTCCCTTTCCAGCATATTCTTCATCGTGTTCAGATATGTGATTCGTACTCTGAGGTAAAATATTGTTTTTGTTGGTGCATAGTGCAAATGAGAACGTAATAAATAGAATATAAATATTGAAAAAAACATTTGACATTTTAAGACATGGACATTAAGAAATTAACAAACAAATACAGTTCACTCACCCAATGGATAAGGGAAGATTGTACAAACTGGCATGGAAGCAGAGTGTGTAATGAATTACGTGCAGCTTCATGTGCTAGTATGCAGTTGAGTTGGCTGTATGGCGTTGGGCAGTGGTTGCTTGATGGTTAGAGAAGTGCACTTGCAATTGAAAGACTACAGGTTCAAATCCCCCACCAGCATGTCACCACTGAGGTAGCCTGAGCAAGGTACCGTCCCCAAGCACTGCTCCCCGGGCGCTGAATTAGCTGTCCCCTGCTATGTCACGAAAGTCACATATGGGTTAAATGCAGAGGACACATTTCGTTGTTGCGCACTGTGTGCTGTGCTGTGTTGACAATGACCACTGATCACCTAATTCTAGAGGTGATATTTTTTAATGCATCTTTTTGTATCTTGTTAATACAGGGGAAGGGAAGCTTTTCATGTGGGGGGACAACAGGGGGGGCCAAATTGGTCTGGGGAACGAAAGCCGCGCCCTGAAACCTCGAGAAGTAGCTGTGGGGAGGCCGGTGACCTGGGTGTCCTGTGGGTGCCGTCACTCGGCCTTCGTCACCGGTACGACGTCGAGCATCTTGCCGTCTTTCTGGGGCTCAGCAGAGCACTTTCAGTCACATGGTCGGTGCATCTATGACCGGTCGCGTCGCGCTCTTGCGTTTCAGCGGACGGGCATCTGTACACCTTCGGGGAGTGTGACGGCGGCAGGTTGGGCCTGCCTCCCAAGCAGTGGGACAGCCACAGAGTCCCCCAAGTGGTTCAGGGAATCCCCGACAGGGTCACCCAGGTGGCCTGTGGTGGGGGTCACACCATAGCACTCACAGGTAGGACACTGGGGACTCACTGAAATTCCTAATAGAATCAGCATACAGAGCTTTTGTTGTAGTTTCAAGGTGGAAAATACTAGAGTCAACTTTAATTCTTAGCTTTATTCGCTGCTTTTTTTCCCCCCACAAAATTGAGGACACTTTCTTACGAAAGCAGAGAGAAAGTTGAAAGTCAAAATTGTCAAAAAACGCATATTACACGCAGAGTGCGTAAGCTTGTGACCACTTTCTCTCTCTTGGCCACGCCCAGGGAGCGACATCTACTCCTTCGGCATGGGCCAGTTTGGACAACTGGGCCACGGGACGTTCGTCTTTCAGGCCAGTCTCCCCAGACTTGTGGACCACTTTCAGAAGGGGAAAGTGAGACAAGTGGTATGTGGGGAAAACCACACTGCAGTAATCACCGGTAAACAGTGCACTGTATATATTAACAGCCTGTTATTTGCATTGCTATCATACAAATTACAAGGTCCTAGTCCAATAAATTCTCATTATTCGTCATTTATTATAAAAGCAGGGGCCAAGCAGTGTTCAATGAGAAGTTGTCTATATTATGCAAAAAGTCCAGATCATTGATTTGTGCTCTTGTTTCCAGACAGTGGTCTTCTCTACACGTTCGGAGATGGCCGACATGGGAAGCTTGGTCTGGGAGAGGAAACATACACTAATCAATTTAAACCCACTCTGTGCCCACGCTTCTTAAAGTATCACGTACAGTCGGTGAGTCTTTTACTTGATGCTAGCTGTCAGGAACTATGCAGAGTACTGTCTGTTACGTGCATGGTTGTCATTGACCACATGGGGGCACTGCATGCTTTGTGACATTTGTGCAATCCAGGTTGCATGTGGTGGTTGCCAGATGCTGGTTCTGGCCAGACCTAGGTCCGGGTCCTCCAGACACGTGTCGCTAGAAGAAGACGACATCACGGAAGGCAGCCTGGGGACGTCCTACAGTGAGGTCCAGGAGGGCAATGTCACCTATCCTCCTGTCTGCAGGAGCATGTCGGCTCGGGTCAGGCGCAGACAGAGGGTGGGTGAGCATTGGGGAGGAGAGCGTCGCTCTTCTCATGGGCTCAGACCCTGCTGTAGGGTCGAGAATGTTATGTTTTTTATATATTTTCAAACAAATTATATATATTTAAACTTAACGTATGCTCACTTTGGTATTGCCGTTGTAGTGCTGTGGTTAGCACTGTTGCCTCACACCTATGGGACCTGGGTTTGAGTCTCTGCCCCTGCTCTAAGTGTGTGGAGTTTGTGTGTCCTCCTCGTTTTGTCATGGGCTGTCCTCTGGTTTCCCCCACACTCCAGAAATATGTTAAGTTGAATTGGTGTTACCAAATAACCTATGGGTGTGTGGTTGCTCTGTGATGGGTTGGTGCCCCATTCTGGGTTATTCCACCTGTAGATTTCAGGATAGGCCCTGGAACCCAGCAACCTTCCATAGAAGAAGTAGGTACAGAAGATAGATAGATGAATGGATGGATATGTGGAATTCTAATGTAAGTCGTCAGTAACAGACAAATATGCTAATGTCTGTGGTCATTTTTAGGAGCAATCTCCAGAACAGTTTGGACTGATGGTTCAAACTCATCTCAAGTCCGGCTTCTTCAGCACCTCCTTACCCTTTTCCAGCCGTATCATCCATCTTAATCCTCCCTCTATGGAACCAGCTACCAGGGGACTGCAGAATGGCTTCTCCACCTTCAGGACATTCCCTTCTAGAACTGGTATCTCTGTCAGATGCTGCCGTCTCCTCATTCTTTACCTACCGAGAAGTGATTTGCAGGTACCTGTAAGTGCCATATTTTTGATTTGCAGGTACCTGTAAGGGCCGTATTTTTGATTTGCAGATACCTGTAAGGGTCGTGCTTTTGATTTGCAGGTACCTGTAAGGGTCGTGCTTTTGATTTGCAGGTACCTGTAAGTGCCGTGCTTTCGATTTGCAGGTACCTGTAAGGGCCGTGCTTTTGATTTGCAGGTACCTGTAAGGGCCGTGCTTTTGATTTGCAGGTACCTGTAAGGGCCGTGCTTTTGATTTGCAGGTACCTGCAAGGGCCGTGCTTTTGGGTAAAGGCTGAAGTACTTTTTTGTGCTTCGTTTCAATGAGATTCCGTTTTCTGTTTGTCTGAAATGATTCATTTTTAGATGCAGATGATTTACCTTCAGGTTTTTTACCCTAAAAGAATTCTGAAATTGGTTACAATCTGAAATTGGTTACATTTTTGGAAGCCACAAGGTCAGATGTACTCTGGAATTTTCAAATTGCCAATCAGTGCTTTAAAATTACAGGAAAGATACTGAGTGATTTAGACCCAGAAATAAGCATTGCAGCTGAAGTTCTGCTACATTACGGTAGTGAATAAAGTAAATGTCTTCTATTCCAACTGGTTAATGGGTCTGGCCATAATGAATATGTCTTTCAGAAAAAGTCACAAGTGAAGACCCAGAAGATACGGAAGATAATGAAACGAAAATGAAAGATCTAGGTGGCACCGTTGATAAGCTAAACTTAGTAAGCGCAATTAACTTGTTTAATTAACTTTCTTTTCTTTACTGTGCTTTGAATATGGCACATAATTCCACATAAGACCAGTAACATTAGTTTTTTTACTACACACGTTCTTTATTCTTTATTCAATTGAAAAAATAAAGGATGTGTAATATCTTGTATAACAGTGCATATTCCAAAAACCTAATGTTAGTACCTATATTGATACATTATAAAGCCAAATACATTTCAGTAAGTAAAGTCCTCACAATGTGTGGCAGACGCATACGAGGAAGGAGGAGGGTACTCACCAGACCCAGGCGTCATCTCGAGCCCATAAGAAGGTAATCGCTTCATCTTCCATGGTAATTACAGAATTATGTCATCGGCCATTACACCATATCCATGGCTGTGACCTTAACCCCAGTGCTGGAGATTTCATTGGTTGCCACATTTCTCCATGCTAAAAACCCAAGGACGGTTTCATAAGGTCACTGGGGTGATGCTCAACAGGAATATGAAGCTTTTTATCACGCTGTCTTGTTCTTAATTATGTTCAGTAAGACTGAAAGTAGCCGGACCCTTTTATGTGGCTGTTCTGATGTTCAGATGGAGAATGATGTGCTTGTTGCTGGCATGTTCCATTTATTGACATGTTCTTTTATACAAATGGATCTTATATTCAGCTGAAATTGAACAATTGAAGTTTAAATTGCATCACTTCATTTGGGGAAGGGGATCTGACAGTAGCTGTGAGTTTTTCTTGAATAGCTTGAGACCGTCGTGGTTTTTTTGCTGTCCGCCTGTCTGTGTCTTTCGCTCGTTTTAACATCGACTGCTGTCTCTCTGTTTGTTTTTCAGCCTTGAGCTCAGCTCTCTGCCCCCTCGGCATTTTCACTCGTTTTTCTAACGCTTTCCCTCTTTTTGTCCTCTGCTTCCTCATGCCGGGATTGAAGGATGTTAAGGGTGTGAAAAGACATGATTTGGAAGAAGGTTCCAGACACCCTGAGGGCAGACTGGTCCCTATGGAGAGGGTCACTGGTTTAACTCTCCAGCCAGCCATATCCACAGGCGCACTACATGCCCCCCAACCTTCACAGCACAGGCCTGAGTTCAAACAGAGATCCACACGGAACCTTCTTTGCAAGGTTCCCAGCGAAAGCCAGGAGGACATTTTTAGAGCAAGTGCCTGTGAACTGGATGAGAGAAAGCAGCTGCCAGACTTGGTGGGCTCCAGCGAAACACTGCCTGAGTTGCGTAAACCAACAGAGGTGAAAATTAAACAAAAGGAAGGGATGACAAACTTTACAGAGACACAAGGTACAGTAAAGAGATGGAAGGAAAAACGTATTTCTGTAGAAAATAAGGTGGTGGAGAGTAGACCGAGTGCAAAGGTGAAAAGCACGCCCGTTAAAGTTAAAGGCGAAGGCTCAAGGGCGCTGAGTCATCCTGGAGAAGGTGTGCAAACACTAAAAAGGGGGCTGCCATCAGGTTTTAAAAGTCTGAAGGAGGTGGGGGAGAACAACGCATCAAGCATCTCTTCAGCCTCCAAGAGAAAATCCTCTTCCAGCCCTAATTTGACCCCGGACACATCTGCAGTAGTTTCTGACGTTTGTTCTCGAAGAGAAGCACAGAAGAAAGGCACAGAATGCAAAGTAAAAGGGCAAAAAAAGTCTGAAGTGGCAGGAAGACGGCAAATAGGAGCAATAAGAGAAGAAGTGGGTCTGGTACATTTAGTGACAGAGGTGTTGACTGAACAGGCAGAGTCAGTGTTGGACAGTGAGAGAACACATAAAATATCTCAGATAGCAGGCAGGTCTGAAATGCTCTCGGAGAGGAGGGCCGATGCTGGATCCCTTTGGAGTGAATCAGTCGAGTCAGATTCCTTCAGATCAGGGAAGAAGACCGCTGTCAGGATAAACGTCCTACCAGAGGCAAGCGGTTCTCGGAATAAACTAGAGGAGAGTAGTTTGGATCAGAATCACGGGAAAACACAAAACCATGACAGTGAACCAGTGGCAGATGAGTTTGAAGCCAGTGTGAAAGCAGAATCGAGTAAAGGTTCAACATTTGGGGAGAAGAGTAGCAGTGAGGCGGACGGCAAAGATGATGGTGAGAGTGAAAGAAAAAGCAGTGATGAGGAGAGTGACGAAGGTTTTCAGAAGAAGCATAAAGCCAGCAGGAGAGTGTTGATCACTGGTGACCAAGAAGAAGGTACAGATACAGAAGAGAGTGAGACTGAGAAGCCAGAGAGTGAGGATGAAGAAGATGCAGAAGAAAGTAAAGAAAGTGAAACTGCAGCACCAGAGAGTGAAGAGCAGTCACAGAGTGAGACTGAGAAGATGGGGGAGATGTTGGGTGGGGTCTCTGCAGAAGAAGAAGAAGATGAGGAGGAAGAGTCTGGAGAGGAAGAGAAAGATAAAAGTGAAAGTGGAGGAGAGGAAGAGGATGAGGAAGACAGTGAAGAGGAGATTACTGATGATGTGGAACAGGAGGGAAATGAAGAAGATGAGAATGAGAGTGGAAAGGAAGTGGAGGGTGATGAAGGTGAAGAAAGTGGTGATGAAAAGGAGAGGGATGAAGAAGATGGGAATGAGAGTGTTGGTGAGGAGGAAGAGGACGGAGATGAAGAGGAAAGTGTTGGTGAGAAGGAAGAGGACGCAGATGAAGAGGAGAGTGTTGGTGAGGAGGAAGAGGACGGAGATGAAGAGGAGAGTGTTGGTGAGGAGGAAGAGGACGGAGATGAAGAGGAGAGTGTTGATGAGGAGGAAGAGGAGGGAGATGAGGAGGAGAGTGTTGATGAGGAGGAAGAGGAGGGAGATGAGGAGGAGAGTGGTGGTCAGGAGGAAGAGGAGGGAGATGAGGAGGAGAGTGGTGGTCAGGAGGAAGAGGAGGAGGAGAGTGGTGGTGAGGAGGACGAGGATGCAGAAGAGGAAATGGACACTGGCCTTACAGTGGGTGAAGAAGATAAGGAATCGAGTGAAGAAGAAACAGACGAAGAAGAAACAGAGGAGAGCGGTGGTGAAGACGAGGGAGATGAGAATGAGAAAAATGACAATGAAGAGGATGAAGGAGAAGGCGTGGAAGAAGAGGATAGTGAAAATGAAAATAAAAGTGAGCACGAGGAAGCAGAGGATGAAGAAAATGAGGAGGAAGAAGGAATAGAGGAAATGAAGGAAGGATCAATGGAAAAGAGAAAAAATGGTAAAGAAAGACAGAAATCCAGATCTGCAGTGCCCGCCCGTAAGAGCACGTCGGGCAGATCTGCAGTGCCCGCCCGTAAGAGCACGTCGGGCAGGTTGCACACCAGAGGCAGGCGGAGTGCAGCAGAGAGCCGCTCGCAGGGGTCCCAGCAGTTCTGGGACAATGTTCTGCCTCAGTACCTGAATCTGAAGTGAAGAGGTGCCGTTCCAAAGTACGGCATCAGTGCCATATTCAGGGCGCCCCTGGCACGGCTGCCACCCCACCCCACTGACTGCTTCAGGTCTCACCAAACCATGACTCCGTATATTATGGAAGTTTTCCGTCCTCCAGCTCAGTGTTTCCCTGTTATTATCACTGCATACTTCTGTAAATATGCACTTTTAAGTAAAGTGACATTCAAATCTGTTTTCTTGGTCTTGTTTCTTTTTACATTCATATATTTGTTGTGTTTATTAATGTTGCTTTCGAATTTTGAATTTTTCGAAACAAAAATTTATTAGAATGCAAGAAATTGTTTTAATTAGTTTAAATTGTTTCCATTGTTCATTTTCTATTGAACATTATGCATTGTGGAAGTTCTGAAATGGTCGTGAGGCAGAGTTGGACATCTAAGCATTTTAAGACCAGTAAGCTCCTATGCTGATCCACGATCAGATTTCCCAGCCCCAGTCCTAGAATTACCCTATATTAATGGGTTTTGGGTCTGAAAATGCTTAGCACAAAACTAGTGGAACCAATCCAAGAAGTCAAACCACAGATGCTTCATTTAAAATTACCTGGCACATCCAATCAGATTTGTGCGATAGCTATTGATTGGTGTAAATTGTAGAGTGGATTGTGTGCTTGATCTTAGCATTAATTTAAACATATACTTGATATAGGTACAAATAAGGTTGAGGAGCACTGATTTAATACACCTTTTTCTTCTATACCATGACTTCATTAACATATGGGATTTATCTTGCTCGTGACAATGATTGCATTTATTTGATACACATGTTGAGAAATCAGACTGAAACTGATGCTCTGTGTTGCCTATACTGTCTGCCCGCTGCCTGCTCCCAAAACCTGCTTGCCTGGTCCTCAAGCCCCTGAGACCTTATGTGTGATAAATGATATCTTTCCCCTATGCTCCAGGTTTGACACAACCCAGTATTGGAGGAATAGATAGATACCTTACAAACTATGACTATAACTATGGTATCTCATACTTAACTAACCATAATGTCGGGGGCACGGCAGTACTGCGGTCACCTCACACCTCTGGAGACCAGGGTTGGGACGCCCGCCCAAAGTCAATGTGTGCAGACTTTGCAAGTTCTCCCTGTGTCACCTTGGAGTCCCCTCTGGGTTCTGCAGTCCTCCTCCCCCCCCCCCCAGTCCAAAAACACACTATGGTGGACTAGAGTTACAAAGTGATGTGAATGTGTCAGCCCCAGTACTGTGGGGGGAGCACATCTCCCCCTGCTTTCACCTCCCCGGAGGGTGTGCGTGTCCTGCGATAGGTTGGCGGATGCCGCGGTTGTCATCAGCGTGTCCTGCGATAGGTCGGCAGATGTCGCGGTTGTCATCAGCGTGTCCTGCGATAGGTCGGCGGATGTCGCGGTTGTCATCAGCGTGTCCTGCGATAGGTCGGCGGATGCCGCGGTTGTCATCAGCGTGTCCTGTGATAGGTTGGCGGATGTCGCGGTTGTCATCAGCGTGTCCTGCGATAGGTTGGCGGATGTCGCGGTTGTCATCAGCGTGTCCTGCGATAGGTTGGCGGATGCCGCGGTTGTCATCAGCGTGTCCTGTGATAGGTTGGCGGATGCCGCGGTTGTCATCAGCGTGTCCTGTGATAGGTCGGCGGATGCTGCGGTTGTCATCAGCGTGTCCTGCGATAGGTTGTCATCAGCGTCATGGTGTGGTATGATACAGCAGTGTATCCTTAACATTACAGTGCTTCTTAATTTAGATGTCATTGGAGGACAGACTAGACTACATGATGCCTCATCTGGCATTCAGTATCCTCTAACATAATCAAAGTTTCTGATCCTCTGATATTTTTATTTTTTGTGGATGTAGTACTTGACCGTGTCATTGCTCTGCGAGTTTCCGTTCACTCAGTTCAGTTCAATTTATTTTTAATATAGCGCCTTTCACAGCAGAGCGGTCCCAAGGTGCTTTACATGGATGCGTAGTACATGACTTCATTTATGCCGAATAAAAAAAAATGAAAAGGGTAGATAAAACAACAGAGAATGAAAGAAAGAAGGCCAGATGACGATGGAGGAGATGAACGAAAAACTCAAGTAGGGAAGAAAAAAACCCGTGGAGGTCTAAGGTTGCCCGAACCCCCCCCGGGCATGTTAACATTATAGAATAAAGAAAGAATGGGCTTGCTGGGTAAAAGCAAGAAACAAACTGGTCACAGTCAGAGCCAAAGTCCGTCAGTGAGTCAGTTCTCCATACTGGCCTGTGTAGGGTGGCAGATTGAAGGCTGCACCCACTATATTAAAGTGTGTGAGTCAGATCCACGATTTCTCCCCTTCATGGGGTCTGAATCAGGACTGCAGTTCCTCCCCTGGCACCATCCGGACATGTGGGAAGGAAGGCAGAGAGCGTGGGGGGGCCAGAACATGCACTGACACGTTAATGGACAAGCACAGTAGATAAAAACGGCATGTAGGGCAGCACCAGCAGCCAGAGTTACACTGTGTTATGTGTTAGGCTGCGGTTAATAAGCTAAACTGAAGTAATAGGTCTTCAGTTGGGATTTAAAGACTGTGACAGATTCAGCATCGCGAACATGAGCTGGCAAACCATTCCATGATATAGAAGCCCTGTAGCAGAAGGCTTTACCACTGGCTGTTACTTTATTTATGTGGAATGACAAGAAGGCCTGCATTCTGTGATCCAAGTGAACGATGCGGTAAACATGAATTTGTTCTGTTAGGTATGGAGGAGCTAGACCTGCCTGCCTGATATGTAAGTAAGAGACCTTTTAAGTCAGTTCTGAACCTAACAAGAAGCAGGGAGCTAAGAACAGGGTGTTACTTCCTGTTACTCATTATAAAGTAAACAAAAATATAGCAAACATTAACAATGCTGATGCTGAAGAGTAATGAGATACTGTTTAATACCGTTAATAATTCTCTCTTGATAAATACAATAGTCAAAAGTGGACATTTTGACTAAAATATCTGTGTAATAAATAAAATGAGTTCACCTCAAATATTTTTTTATTACTTTTTCCTCAAATATGTGACACAATACTTTTGAGGTCAGGTTCTGGAACATGGCTGGGATATATATTAGTTTTAGCTTCAGCTCATGACCGAAATAATGAGTCTCTTCCACTCTTGGCCAGCAGGTGTCGCTGGCCATCCTGTTGTCTCATCTGTCATTGAACTGCATCCTTGTATGTTTTCCCTTTACAGATCGGTGTCTGCCTTAGTGGGTTGAGTGTGTTGAGGCCTGTAGTCATTTGTTTGGAACCAATTTGGTCTGTTTTGTATTTATTTATTTTCTGTTTCCCTGGTGTTTGTTTTCTACTAATTTCTACTAATTTCTCTGTCTTAGGTCATGCTTGTGTCTAGTTCACTCCTAGTCCCATTTGCATTTTTGAATGACTTGTTGTTATCTTAGAGTAGTTATCCCAGTTTGTGGTTTGGATTTTCTGGATTCAGTGCTTGTTAGAGTTCCTAGTTCTGTGCTTGTTAATTGTCCTGTGCCCTCAGTGATTAGATAGCTGTCTTATGTTTTTCACCTGCCCGCTCCTTAACCCAGTTGTTGAGTCTAAGTGCCTGCCCTATTGTGTTCTGTAGCTGGTCAGTGTGCTTGCGTTCTTTGTAAGGGTAGTCTTTTTGTAAAGTGGTACTGATAATTCTCATGCAAATATCCATGGACATGAATCCAATCTCGGAATACAGGAATTTAATAATGTATTTCAAAGCATCCATGTGCTTCTCAGACTGTTTGAATTGAATTGTATTGTACTTTGTACATTTTTACCAGAATTTAAGGACTACTCAGAGTGCTTACCCTTGAAAATGTGTTCTGAATGTCAGTGTTGGAGCTATGTGAGTTTAAATAGCTAAAAATATAATTTGGTTAAGAGGAACCATTATAATATCTTGTCACATTTACAATAACTTTTTATCATTTATAATAACCTCTTGTAACTAATACTGTAGGCTAAGCTAGGCTATGATGTCTGTTAGGTTAGCTGTACTGTATTAAAATGCATTTTTGCTTTACAATATTTTTGCCTTATGATAGATTTATCAGAACATAACCCCATTATAACCCAGGGAGCGTCTGCATTTTTTCTTATTTTTCTCACTTTGACTTGCCTTCATGGATCTTGTGTTGTTGCATGTAAACCACTTTATGGTCCCTGGAGCTCAGAACTGGAGTCGACACCAGATGAACCCCTGTGTGTGGACCTGAAGATTGCAGTTCACCATTGCTCCCCATCCAATCTAACATCCAATTTGACAGAGGTTGCTGTAGCTGATAGAGGCATGCTGGAGAAGATTTGCAGCTGAAATAAGTGCTGAAGATTGTTCAAAATATCCAATGTTTGAATAATGTGATTTCAATTCTAAAAACATTTTCAGTTTGTTATTATGGCATATTATGTGTTGGAAGAATAAAAACAGGATCGATACAATGTATCACAGTTTAGAAAAAGCCGTGGGGTCTGTATATTATCTGACGTAATATGATAAAATGGAAATGTTATGTTTTTTTCAAAGTAAAACATTCTCATTAATTAAGGGCTATCTATCTATGGAATCCAACGACTAAGATTATCTATAAAGCAATACAGTATATTTGAATTCACTTGATTCTTAAGTATAATACATTTTTCTTATCCCTAATTATGGAAGGATGGAGAAATTGAATCCTTCCCAAATGATGCAGTTCTTCTGTCAAATTCATTTTACACCCTTATTCCACTGGTGGTTCCAGTACTCGCCAAATGTTGAGCACAATGAAGCTGAGATTGATTTCTTTGTTCAGATGGAGCTGCTGCACTGAAACCAGTTAGAGACCAGTGGATTTAAGAGATTTCTCAGACTCCATTTTACAGGAGATAATTGCGTGTACCTCAGGTCATATCCGATATGTCATTTATCTGGGCAGAACCGGTTTTATCTTGACTGTGACAGTTCAATAACGGCATGAAAGGGATATGTGATGAGACATTAACCAGTCAAACATGCCAGCAAGGCTGAAGTCCATCCTGAAAACATCAGGTGAGCATCACGGTTCCTGCTCATGTTCCTTGCTCCTGATGTCCATGTGTGGTACATCAGTGTGATTTGCTTCCTCTATTAAGTTATCCCTGATTACATAGACTCAATCTTCTTGTATTTAGAGTTTTCCATTTTTTACTGACTTCCCTCCCAAAATAACAATGTTCATTTTATATATTTTTTTTATCTTGAAGCTCCACCTACAATTGTCCCTGGAGTAAGTGGAGTTAAGGGCCTTGCTCAAGAGACCAGTGGTGACCACTGGATTTGAACCAGTGACATTTGGATCAAAGGGACAAATTCTTAAGCCACACACTGCATTTTAGAAGCCCTTAGTTTGGCCAGCAAGATACCCAGGATTTACCACAGGATAATAACATGGGCAAATTAAACATTACAATGAATTAATGCAGACCTAGAATTAGGTTTTGTTATTTAGAGATTTGCTACTCACAGACCCCCATGGCCGACTGAAATTCAGGATCATAAAGACTGGGGATTTTCACACAACAACAGACACGTGCAAAATCATTAGTCAGCCGTCAAAAAATACTTGGAAATAGTGCTTATTTTCTGACAAAACTATATGGATGTAGACCAGTTTTAAACCAAATTTACAGTAATTAAAGACCAATGTCACCCCCATGAATAGGTGCCCCTCAGCAGATTAGGGTGAGTTTCAAACTAAAACTCCAAACCCACAATTTTACTACC
>JAODKF010000040.1:14926617-14942297 GCA_026779585.1 Mormyrus proboscirostris
GTGTGTGTGTGTGTGTGTACAGCTTCATATGCTATACTAATGACAGGAATGGCAAGAAACTCCTGAAATGGGGTGATTGGTGCTCTTCCCTCCAGCTGGGATTTAGGGCATGTGCTGTCATAATGAATGTACAGAGGCCTTAGGTGGACAAACACTAAGCTGCTGCCCTAAGTGGTATGCCAGGTGAAGTGTACTGATTTATAATTTGCAAATCATGGGTGGAAACTTTTTCCTGCACTTATTTTAAGAATCCATTTGCGGTATCAAATGTTCACATTTAATTCACTATTCTCCAAATACTCATATTCAAAAGAAATGTTTTTTGCACTACCATTAAGATGCATGTAATTTATTTAAATTTGACTTGTACTGTATTTTTTAATAAATTTAATAAAATTTATTTATTTATTTTTAAGAAAATCAGCTTTTTGCTCAATATCTAATGCCCGTATTGCTTTGGTGGAAAGGGATTTTGAAAATGTGGTCTCTACATTGCGGGAGCAAAGAAATCCCAAAGTGAAAACATGTGGCACATGAGCCAAGAATAGTTTTCATCTCAGAATGAGTTTTATATTTCCCAGCATGCCGTTGTGATAAGGACCCAAGTGGTGTGTCTGAGATCTGCCTGCTTCTGCTCAGTTCTGGTGAAACACTGAGCAGTCAATAAATTAAAAAGACAGTGTAATTTATTTTTCAGAAATAACATACTATTTAAAAAAAAATACTGTTTAAAGCAGGAAAAATGCACAAGCGTAAGGATCTGAGCGACTTTGATACATGACTAGATGACTGGGTCAGAGAATTTCCAAAATGGTAGGTCTTGTAGGATATTTCCAGTATCCAGTGGTCAATATACCTGCCAAAAGTGGTCCAAGGAAGCGCAACCAGTGAACCTGTGACTGGGTCGTGGGTACCCAAAAATGCAAGTTAGGGCTGAAGGCTGGCTTGTCTGGCCCACTCCCATTGGAGAGCTACTGTAGCACAAATTGCTGTAAAAGTTAATTCTGGCTCTCACAGAAAGGTGTCAGAACACACAGTGCATCACACCTTGCTGCATATGTGTTTGCAGACCAGTGCCGAAGCAGACCCCTGCCAACGCTGAAGGTGTCTGCAGTGGGAATGTGAGCGTCAGAACTGGATCAAGGAGCAATGGAAAAGAAAAGTGGTCAGGGGTCTGTACTGCAAAGCGGGGTCACTGGCTTATCGGGGCAACTTGTCGGATTTAAGGTACCACAGTTTAAATGGACTTCATATTTTTTCACTTACATTTTTCCCCGACTACCTTAAATCCGACAAGTTACCCCAATAAGCCAGTAACCCCGCTTCATAGTACGAGCCCCTGGTCTGATCGGTCATGTTTATCTTTTACATCATGTGGACGGCCAGGTGTGTATGCATTGTTTACCTGGGGAAGAGATGGTATCAGGAGGGAATATGGGAAAAATGCAGTGTGATTTTCCAGGCAATGTTCTGCTGGGAAGCCTTGGGTCCTGACATGCCTCTGGATGTTACTTTGACACGTACCACCTACCTAAAAAAATGCTGCATGCCAAGTACACGCCTACATGGCAACAGCATCCCCCAGTGGCTGGTTCAGCAGGATAATGCGTCCTGGCACATTGCAAAGATTGTTCAGGAATAGTTTGAAAAATATGAAAAAGAGTTCAAGGTATTGACTTGTCCTCCGAATTTCAATCCGATCGAGCTTCTGTGGGATGGGCAGGACACACAAGTCCGATCCATGGAGGCCCTACCTCACAAATTACAGAACTTAAAGGATCTGCTGCTAACGTCTTGGTTCCAGATACCACAGGACGCCTTCAGAGGTCATTTGGAGTCCAGGCCTCAACAAATCCGAGCTGGTTTGGGGGCATGAGGGAGACATACAATATTAGACAGGTGATACAGCTGAAGTTTTCACCCAAAACAGAGTCTGTGTCTGATTTCAAGAAACATCCCAATTCTGGCAGTTATGTGATTGTGTATCTCATTTTTTACTGCACTGTCCAGTGATTTTAACACTAGATTTCGCTTCTTGTGGTTCCATGAGCAGGTTGAAAATGAGAATTTGTCCACATTGCTGACTATGAAGGTTAAAAGGTCCTTCGACCTTCTAGCTGCTGGTCCTGGGCAGCGACATCGAGGTGCCCAGGAAAGATTCAAACTCCTGCTCTGTGGAAAGATGAAGGTATGAAACAGCACTGAACCATTCCATGGGCACACTGTGATCCACCAAGCCCTGTGAATGACATTTATAATTATACCACTGGACAGCAATCATCTGCCTCAAGACAGCCACGGAACCACCCGTCATGAATGTCAACAATATGGGGCTGGCAAATTCTGCTCGCTGCATAAATCGGGGCAGTCTGTCTGTCACAGCATGGCTTAAAAATCCACATTATCCGTAGACCCAAGGAAGTGCACTGTGAGCCACCCGCTGGCATTTTATCTTCCCTTGATAACAGACATGTCCATCCTGAAGAGGCGGTCGCCTCCCCACTGTAATGACTGACCACTCAGGGAGAAAAAAACACCCCAAACTCGGCTGACTAAGAAACTTACATCATTCTTAATCCACTAAGCCCAAAACCACGGGCCTCTCACCTCTCCCAAATAATGTCCTGCTTACCGCTAATAAGCACCGCCATTCCTGCAGTACCTGTGCCTCCCCAGCCGTAGCAACTGCAACCCACTGAGACAATATAGTAGATGAGATCATAAAACAGAAAATTTAACACCTATTCCACCTACTCATTACTTCCAAGAAAATCATACCTGTAAGTGAAGATGGTCTATGTTGCCTGTTCATCAAAATACACTTTGTATAAGTTGCTATTTATATGCTGCAGGCTTTCATTTATGCTCAGTTCCTGCTCTCTAATTCTGCAGCCACACTTTATAGCACATTTTGCCTCCATCTTCACCCTGTCACCTGTCTGCTCGCCATCCACCCGGCCCACGGTCCTGCTTCTACGGAAATTAGTGCCTAATGTGCAGCATTTTTGTAGCTCCTCTGAGTACTTACCAGAAGCCCGTAAGAATTATTCCGCGACGACATGCCATTTGGGCAACCAATTTAAAAGGACTTAAGCCTCCATTTAAATGAATACATATTTACTGCCTGTTTAAGCTACTGCAAATGATATCCAATTTTCTTACAGTAAAAATGCAATTTTCAGCACTAATTTAGATACATATTGACACATATCTAATGCGTTTACTTTCTTAGATTTATTTCAGTCTTCCTACGAGTTATATCAGGTCAAGCACTAATAAAATATCTTGGCTTGGAGCAAAATCATCAGTTCTTTAACTCAGCGACGTTCCCTCGATACTCTTCCCCAAACTTTTGATGCCCAAAGACATGTACTAAGCCATGGCAAAACCCAGCCTTACACCCACCCACACATCCCAAATTAAAAGAACCCATCCATCCATCCATCCTTTTTCTGTACCGGGTTTCAGGGGTCCAAAGCCTATCCTGGAAACTCCAGATGCAAGGCAGGGAATAACCACCTCACCACAGGGCACAGGCATCATCTACCAGGGGCGTCGCTGCACAGTTTGGCCCCACATACTGGACCCCCCAATCCAGAGCACTCCAGTTATATTTCAAATTCTTTAGGGCCCCTGTCACTCAGGGTTCCAATTGGTTCTAACTTTCTAGTGTCCTGGTTCTGACTTTCCCCCCTATACGGCGCCCCTGTGACTCACATGCTCATTCACAATGATCGGCAATTTAGCAACTGAAACTCACCGCAGCGATTTAACACCTTCCCTATCTGGCTTAAGTATCCCTTAACATAGTCTGCAGCCATAAAGGGCTTCAACCTTCTCTGCAGGATCTCCAAAGCCCAGCTCTGTAGTATCTACTCTCAAGCCATCCTTCAGTCGTGGGTCTTCATCAGTGATCATGGCAGTTCCCTCAACCCAACACACACCGAGTTTTTCAGCAATCAGCATCACAAGTCATAAATGCAACCTAATATGTGATACAGCATCCATCGTTAAAGCATGTGAGTGCAGTCATGTGTCAGGTGATACCTCAGCACCACACTAGTCCAAATGGACCAGCATGAGGTTTTCCACAGTGGCTATAGTGCCAATCCTACCACCAACCTCCAAGTTATTCCCTGTAAATTGGAGGACCTCCATATAGGGCTGGATGTAGATTAACATCATACCCAGGATGAAGCAATTGCAGGTTAAGGGCTTTGCTTAAGAGCCCAATGGAACAGAATCACTCTGGGCATTCATGGGATTTGAACCAGCAACCTTCCAGTTGCTGGCACAGATCCCTCACCTCAGAGACACCAGTCCTTCCATATGACATATACAACAGTGGAAAAATGTATTGTTTCACTCAACATTCAATTCATGGCTGTGCGTCTGTGAATAATAAATATTGTTTAGCAAACTGCAGCCTGGTTCTTCCCTGCTTCTCATTGATGAAGGGCTTCTTCCTGCTTTATGGGTCTTCAGTCCTGCTTCTATTTCTAATTCTCAGAGTTTATTTTAAATTTGGAGTGGAGGGCTACAGCTTATATGTCGGGTGTTTAATATAGATTGAATAAATAGGTTTATGTGCATGCAAGTTTAAAATAAACTCCAAGCTGAAAGCGAGATAGGGTGCTGTAATTAAATCCTCCGAGTTCGATCAATCTATTTTCATACAAAGAGATAAATACCCCAACATAAACATTAGGGGCTTGTATAATGCAAAGGGTTAAAAAAAAATTACCGATGGCACATAATCTTCGGTCACCATGTAGAGCCGCGCGTCTCCTGCGCTTTTCTCGGCGGTGACCGGGGCTCGCTGACTGTGACGCAATAGCAGCGAGGTTCGCAGAGCCGCTCAAGTCTGCCAGCTCTGTGTAAGTCAACGGAAAAGCTTCGGTCACTGGTCGTTCTCAAGAGAAATACACAGAAAATAAAGTATCAGATATACTGGACTGAAGATGATCGCTAAAATCCAAGAGAATTTATATCGACATTTCTGTAGGCTAAATACAGCTGCGGCGCTTACTGTGTAAGCAGCTATTGACCGAAAACCAATTTAGACCTCCAACTTACAAAAATGACGCGGACTTTAGTTTGTTTTTTGTTGTTGTTCGTTGTTGCAAAAATATTGAAATTATGTTTTCGCAAACATCTTTTATGACTTTGTGTAGATCATAACGCATTTTTAGCGCTAGAAAACAAAGTTTGGAAAATGTCTGCAGATGAATCGATTATTTTACGTCAAGAATTAACAAGCATATTTTCCTCAAATACCTCCTGGACAAACCGCACTCATCGGCTGCCGTTGCATCCGATATGGTATCCCGGCATAGTCATCGCCACGGTTTATGGCTTTATGACACTCGTCGGGGTCGTGGGAAACGTAACGCTGATCAAGACATTTTACGCGATGAAGTCGATGAGAAATGCCCCCAACCTCTTCATGTCCAGCCTGGCCCTGGGGGACCTGCTGCTTCTCCTCACCTGTGCTCCAGTCGATGCCAGCCGCTATCTGGCTGACGAGTGGCTTTTCGGCAGGGTGGGATGCAAACTCATACCCTTCATCCAACTTACCTCTGTCGGGGTCTCTGTTTTCACGTTGACCGTCCTCTCTGCAGATAGGTAAGCACCTCAAAGTACTTTCATGATGATCTGTAGCCTAATGTACAATTATCACGTTCTGCAGATTTTAGAAATTCGAGCACCTTTGATATTAATAAACAACTTGATATTGTGATATATTTTCAATCACTCACGCTAACAAAAACAGGACAACTCAAAATGTATAAAATGTAAAAGGCGTCCACAGCTACCTTATGGCTGAGAAACAATGAGCTTAGTTCGAGACCCTATAAATAGTCCAGTTTGATAATTGAGTGATCGATAAAAATCTTTCATTTTCATCAGCATTTAAACAAAACGTCTCCGTAACTTCTATATAGGAAATGTAAATATAACGCGACGTAATGACGTAGGACTCTATTTTATCCGTTGGCCGATCAATTCTGCCAATATATAGATAATATTCCAAAAACAAACAAACAATCAAACATTAATGAATGTATCACCGATGTATCTTTAAACAGATCACTCACTGGAGAAGATGCTGAGAACCGGTGCTTCCTGCATTATAATTTACGCTCTTCGCCCGTGATAAACTCGATTGTAATGTAATGATCATTCATTTGCTATTTGCACAAGCATGAGTCCAGGTACACTGGAATGCTTCTCTAATTCGCCTACCCCCATCTTGCTCTACATGAAACACACAGACATACGGCATATTTAATAAATTAGACCAAAGATTTGTCACTCACCGACTGAGTGTGGAAATATTGTTGTATGTCATATACAAATGTTAATATCGAACGACAACTTCATATGAACACAGTTCATTTGTAAGGTGTTAAGTACAGCGGACAATATACTTCAGTTCAGAATTGTAAGATTCACGCTATTTACGTGTTTTACGGTTATAATGTTACAATGTTATAATGGAATGTTTTATTTTTTATGTTTTTTATTGTTTAAAAGCTGTGATGTTCGGGTTTATGAGAAATTGATGTGTCTGTTTAATTTTAGAAGAAAATAGGACCAGATATTATCAATTATACTGTATATAGCCCTTTAAAAACAATATCTATTTCGGAAGTATTTTAGAGGTCTGAAGACACACATTAATATTCATTCATCCTGTATATAGATACCCTGTTAAACACATCGTTATCTTTTCAGTGAAGAACATTTCATTATTTTTTCCGTATTCCCTTAATCTTCATGCATTCTTTATATAATCATAATCACATTCATCAGACCAAATGCATTACGCACTTCATATACATTTCAGACAATAGCTGTTCTTGAGAACAATACTGCGTGATGTAATAAGCTGATATCCGGAAAAGCAAACTCTATAATCGTGATGTATGTGTGTGTGTGTATGTGGGCGGGGGCAGGGGGCGGGGTTTGCCTGTCTCGTAACTATACAGTCTAACTTGACAGCTATATATGCCACCAGTTCCATGTGTCTCACAGATAGTTTTCATTTATTTCTAATGAGATCATGTTTACGGTTCTGATGCCATAATCAGCAGGTAGCTGTAGTTCCCAAAAGTATCTGACGGTGATTAATAACCAGCCAAGTCCTTCAGTTTTTCTGTGACGCCACGCTTTGGACTCTTGATTCTTCATGAACAGTAAAATGTAGCAGACGTCCTTATTAGGTAAACAAACGTGACACACTTGTCCTGGAGATACAGCAGATTTTGCAAGATTCATTGATATTAGAACATTTCTTTAGCTGAAACTGTGCCACTGTGACATTTGTGTTTGACTGGCTGTTCTTGCTCTCTGTCCCTCAGGTACAAGGCTATCGTCAGACCGATGGCTGTGCAACCAACCAATGCTAAAGCTAAAATCTGCATCATAGCAGCAATGATCTGGATATTTTCCATAGCCTTGGCCATCCCTGAAGCCATCTTCTCTGACCTCCACACTTTCAACATCACCAGGACTAATGAGACATTTGTGACTTGCGCCCCCTATCCACACACAGGAGATCTGCACCCCAAGATTCACTCTATGGCCTCTTTCCTCATTTTCTATGTCATACCCCTGCTCATTATTTCGATCTATTATTCTTTCATTGCCAGAAGCCTCTTCAGGAGTGCATCTAACATACCGGGAGAAGAAAACGTGCCTGTCAGACGACAGGTGGGTGCCGCCTCATTCAGGCTGCACTCCTGCACTCTCTGTATCTACAGCACTGTGCGAAAGTCTCAGGCAGTCCAAAGAAATGTTTAAAGCTGTTTATCTGGGTAGCAAGTGTACTTTTAACATTAGAACAAATTAAGAGTAACACAATAAAAACTAGCAATAATTTCTTCTGTTTTGTAAAAAGTTACTGATTTCTAGTTGGATGGCTAGATGAATACGGCTTCAGTTCCCAAACCTCTCCTCAGGGGCACCTCAGCCATTCCATGAGTTTGTTAAATTTCACCCACAGCTCAGGTAATTAATTAAATAAATTGGTTTAAAAAGTCAGTGACAGATTGACTAGCTGTATGAGGTTTGCTAGTGGTCTAGTCAAAAATACATGGCTGTACTGGATGCTTGCTGCAAATACTGGGGTGATTTTAGCAGTGGTTCTGAATCGGCTAAGCTGACACACTCTGACAGGCATAATATCAGAGTTTTACACCAACATGAGGATAATTTAAACATCATTCTTTGCCTGCCTAAGACTTTTGCACAGTTACTGTACATCTATACCGGCTTAGTGTTTCAACCAAAATTAATACTAAATCAGGATTGAACCTTTTTCTCTTTTCTTCTGAAATCTGTGTTTTAAGGTGGAGACCAGAAAGAGGCTGGCGAAGACGGTTTTGGTGTTTGTGGGTCTGTTTGCTGTTTGCTGGCTTCCCAGTCATGCTGTGTATCTGTACCGGTCTTACCACTACGGCGAGGTCGACACATCCATGCTCCACTTCATCTCCAGCGTCTGCGCCCGCCTCTTGGCCTTTGCCAACTCCTGCATCAACCCCTTTGCCCTCTACCTGCTGAGCCACGGCTTCCAGAAGCAATTCAACAAGCAGCTATGCTGCTGCTGCCCCCTGGCCATCGGCCGTCCAGTGTCAGGGCGACCCCTTCCCCGTGATTTTCATCAGGAGCACTAGCCAATCACACGGCAAATTTGGCTTCATCTACAGGAACCAGCTGTGAAACAAGGCAGCGTGCTTTTGTCACACATCTCTCTGTCTCGTTCGAGAAGTGAATTCCTAGGAACTTGAATGAACTTAGACACAGAGTGGGACTGCTGGGTGAAAATAGTTTGTTGGAGGGATAACAGCATGTTCTGCGAAACTGCCGAGTCTGACGCAAGAAGTACAAAAAAGTAACTGATGGTAAATTAATTAAATCAGTCAGAAACAGACAGATTTTGATTATCCCACACATTATTTCCTCAGTGTTGCTTCACGTCAAAATAATACAGCTACTGTAAGAGTATTAGAGGAATTAGCTGATTAAGCCACACTCACAACTGACATGCAGCCATGCAGTTTTCTGTAAAAAAAATATTGGCTGCAGAATGGATTTTCATACAGAGGATGTTAATGAGTTTCATCTTGGCACCATTGCAGAATGCCATTTACCAAATCTCTGCCCTGCTATAGCTGCCCTGGTCAGGTGATGTTATTGTGAAGTGGAAATATTTGGGGGCAAGCCCAGTAGCAAAGGGGTAAGTTACAGAAACTCACATAAAGGGTCCTGATCACCGAACATCGATACTCTACCCAGATAGCCACAAACCGCACCAGCAAAATCACAAAACCTAATGCAAAGCTATCCCCCCTACAACATTACAAAATGATGTCCTTATAGTGTATATACTTTGTTTTGTTTTTTTTTTGCAATGAGCCCCTCTAGGTCCCAATCGCATGGCTTCTCCTACCACTACTGTGCTGCTGACATCCAGATCTACTTGAGATTCTCTTTTGATGACACCACTCTCTGCCTCGCTCTCTGCATGCCTGGGTGACACGGCAGCCTGGAGGAAGGACCATCACCTCCCGCTTAACATCTCCTAACATCTCCAGGACTCAGCGTCTTGTCATCCCTCCCTGCCCCTTTACCATCCACCATGACATCACAGTTCAGCTTGGATCCTCCAGCCTGCCGTCATCAAGGTCTGCCAGGAACCTAGGAGTGATGATGGATCAGCTGTCCTCTGCTGAGCGCATAACAGTGCTCTGCCGATCCTGCAGATTTATTCTATGTAACATCAGGAAAACCAGGCCTTTTCTGCCTGTGTGTGCGGTTCAGCTTTTCGTCTGGGCACTTGATACCTTACAATTAGACCATTGCAGCTCCCTATTAGCAGGTCTACAACCCGTGCTGTCAGACCCCTGCAGATGATTCACAACATGACATTCATTCAACCTAAACCAGTAAACTGCAGTCCTGGGGGGCCGGAGCCCTGTGTAGCTTAATTCTTTCCCTGTTCCACCACAAATGATTCAGCTCAAGAGCTGCATGGTAATTAGCACAAGGAGTTGAATCAGGTGTGTTAAATGAGGGGAAACCCAAAAATGTGCAGGGCTCTGGCCCCCCAGGACTGGAGTTTGACACCCGTGACCTAAACGATCTCATGTCACACCCCACTTTGTCTTTCTTCACTAGCTCCTGATTGACTCTCGCATCAAATTCAAGTCTTTGGTGCTGGCTTACAGGTCCATCAATGATCAGGCACTCATCTCCATGAAAAGGCTCCTCATGACCTGTGTCCCATGTCGCCCCCTTTATTCAGCAAACCAATGTGACTTAGAGATCCTTCCACCACACAAAAGGTTTCACTCCAGACTGTCTCTTGTGTGGTTCCCCAGTGGTGGAATGAGCTGCTGAACCACATCCAGTCAGCAGAAACCCTCTTCCCCTTCAAGAGACGCCTCAAGATCTATTTATTCCATGAATTCCTCTACTAGGCTCATGCCTTTGTATGTTCCCTGAATGTTCTTATGTTGCACTTCTGCTTCTTGAATAGTCTTACGTATTACGTTCTTGCTTTGTTAGACGTTGTTGTGTGGTTCCTGCTCCAATCCTGCTTACACCTGTACCCGGGCATTCGTTGGAAGCTCAGCCTGGCTTATGCCTATTTGACTCCTTGACAGCATGTATGTTTGCAATGTTCTAATTGCCACACTTGTATGTCACTTTGGACAAAAGTGTTTGCTAAATGTGTACGATGTAACTTAACAGTACTTGGATAATAAGTGTAGCTGAAAGTTGTATCTCATGTGTAAGAAAAAAAGAGTGTAAATATAATTATAGGTTTTGTGCAGAGTTTTAATGGATTTTGGCTTCTTAGGAATGCAAGCAGTGATGCACAAAAGCGTTTTGGAGAATTGCAATTGTCAAAAACAGACATCTTGAGTAGTGCAGAACCACTGGGTGATATTCTTGAATCATCAGTTCTAGTCTTATTTTTTTGTGCTGCTATTTAAAAAAAAGTGGTCTGGGTTTTGATTGAGAGTTCTGCTGAGGAGAACGCCTTCTCAACATAACAGTGTTTTTCCCTGCATTGGAATGAACACAATACTTTGAAGAAATGCCAGATATTTGTCTATGTTTTGTTTTGCAATCAGTAAGTGTCAATAAAATGATCGTGTTTTAAGTGTTTTAACTTTCTTTGAATCATAATGAAACTCAGTACTGCTTCGCAATTTTTGAAAACCTCATAGCCAGCAATGCAATAGCGCAGAGTCGCAAAGAAAAGGGAACCAGACCATCCCAGACATACTGCCAGGTTTTCTGCCTCATGGTCCCTGAGTCCATCAAACATGGCACTACAGGAGATGGGGAGCTGTCTGTGCTCGAAGCCTCTGATTGGCTGGGAGGTTTAGGTACAGGTAGTCAAGGGAGGGTTAGAGGGAAGAAGAACCATTACAGATTCAAACAAACATGAAACAGACCACGAGAGAGTTAAGTGTGTACTGAGTAAACATGTTGTTCATTAATGACTTTCTAGGTTAACTACTTATTTCAGTGAACAAAATTACCCCAGTTGCTACAATGATTCGTTGAGTTCGATAAGTTCGTTTTGTTCAGTCTATTCAATGATTGGCTCATTGTGCAGCTCATTCACAAACAAGATCACAGAATTATATTAAGACTATATAATATTTAAGAATATATATTTAAGACTGTGATGTACAGAAACACACTGGTGTACAGACGTCTGAAAGTGTCAGTATGGGTAATATAATTTAAGCATGATATGTAATGCAAGATTTAAAATAAGTGTTTATTAAACGTGTCAGGTGTCAGGATTAGTGCCCGTCTGACCTTGTCCTATGTGGTAGCCCTTAAGCCCCCAGTGTGTTTCCCTGCTCCCCAGGCCACCATGTCTCGCTCTGATCCTTAGTTGTATTTACCTTGTGGTTTCTTTAGTTTGTTTTTATTTTTCCTTTTTTGTTTTTGACCCCTTGTGGTCCCATTGTTTTCTAGTTTCTACTTTGTGTTTTGTAAACCCATTTTCATTGGAGCCATTCTGTGGATTGTCCCCTGTTTCCCTCCTTTGTCACACCCCACCATAACAAAAATGGACTAATCCATGAAAAGAATCATGATTTCCATCTCTAGTATCGAGTCTGGGACTTTGATTCTGATTTAGTCCCGTGAGACATGGAAATAGTACTAACAGTAAATGACTAAACATTTTAATTTATTTTAGTAATGCTCATGTTAGGTTAAATTAGGCAGCTATATAACAATTTCAGTATGTGATAAACAGTCAGAAGAAGGGTGGATGGATGGATGGATGGATAGTATCAAATGATGTTTCTAATTATACAGGAATAAAAGGTATGTTTATCAAGTCATATTTGAAAGCTAATTATACTGAAAATGTATATTAATATATTTCAAAGTATGTCTAACTTAAAATATAAGAATGTGGTTTGTTTTCCTTCTTGTGGAATACCTCAGCAGTTCTGAAGTACTTTTGGCCGGCCTTCAAACAGGGGAGGAAATGGCAAACGATAAACTTACCCATGGCTCTCAGACTGTTTTGGAACCTTTTCATCATTTAAAGTAGCTCCCAGAATTCAGGGTGAAGTCAGATGCCTCAAGATAAATGGGAGTTTCGATGCCAAGTGCTTCACATTGGGCTTCACATTCATGTAAACAACCTTCAGGAATTACAATTACAAAGACGAAGCACAAATAACCCTATTCGTTATTATAAGCCTATTCTTGTGTTACAGGCCAGCTATATTTCAAGGGTGGTGTTTGACTAAGCAACTTAAGACAGTTATCACTGACAAGACAGACTGAAGAGATTCTATTCACATGAGTTTCTGTCTTCAAAGCATTAACAGGTTAATATTGTAAATTGCTACAGGTCCCCACATCACGCTGAGCAACCTGGAAGACCGGGGGAAACATGTGATGGTGCTTTTTATTGACTATAGCTCAGCCTTCAATGCAATCATCCCAGAAATCCTAGTCAGTAATCAGTGTGACCGAGGTTTACCCCACTCTCCTGAGCCTGGATACAGGACTGCCTCCTGAAACAGTGAAAACAAAGGAAATCATCATCGACTTCAAGAGGCACAGCGCAGACCCGACCCGACCCCCCCCCCCACCACATCAACGGCGACTGCGTGGGGAGACTCTCAGCCTTCAAATTCCTGGGTACCTTCATCTCTGCTGATCTGTCCTGCGCTGCAAACCTCAATATGGACTGACCATCTCTCTCTTTTATCTCTGCTTCTCCCCCCCCACCTCTTCTTTTGATGTGCAATAATTTTCTTGTGTAATAACCACAGCCAAGTACAATATTTACCCTGTATGCAATATTTTACACTATTTGTAATTCTCTGTGCAATATTCATATTATTGGTAATTCATTGTGTAATACTTACATCATCAATATATATATATATATTGCTAGTATCTGCCTAGCGATACCACATTTGTTGCTTAGCAATACTGCACTAACTGTATTACCTTATCTTGTTAAACATTACTACATTCTATCTTTTTTATTAAGTAGTTTGTATATGTGGTATTTTTTCCATTTTCTGCATAAATGATTGAGTGTTTGTTTTTTCCTTGTATCTGAAGGGATATCTTGTTTGCAATTTTGTCAAGCATGGTACAATGACAATAAAATTCAAATTTTAATTCATTTTTATTCAATTTTTTCTAATCATAAAGTCAGAACTGGTAAGATGCAAATGACTTAAATATCATTTACTCATCGGCTTTCTAATTTCGCCAGTTAAAAGATGCTGATACTGAGTTACAATGAAACAACACAAAAGATCTGTTCTGAGCTTGACTAAGCTTATGATTTTGCAAACACCAGTGAGGACACGTTCTGTTCATGGTTTCCCTGGGCAACACGATCCTTGTACTTATCTCATTAAATACGTTTATATCTATATCCTGTTTGTGCTAGATTGGTACAGAACTGAAATTTCCTTTCCTCCTTCAAAAAGATTAGATGTTCAGAACATTTAACAGATGCCGACATACGCTATATAGTCCAAAGTATGTGGACACCAGATCCAACATCTCATTCCAAAATTAAGGATTTTAATATTGCGTCTGTCCACTCCTTGCTGCATTATGTGAGTCTGAGCTCAGAAAATGCGTATGTGTACGGATATATGTCTCAAAGAAGAACAAGATATGATGGATGAAAACTAAAGAATTTTAATGTATCTGTGCACTTTGAAATTCATTTCTATTTAGGTGAATTTTGTTTTGTTTCTGAGAAAGCTTCCATTAGATGGTACGACGTCCTTGGCGGGATTTGCCGCCATTTAAGTTTCGTGTTATTGCTGAGTCGGATTCAAAGGAAAGACTCAAAGCAACGCAAAGCAAATGTCAACTAACAAACAAACTGAAATCCCAGACATTTCAGGCATTTTTATGCCCTGAAAAAGAGAACAAGTCCGGGAAGATAAAGAGGACATATGGTCACCCTTTATGTCAATTTGTGTGTGTTTACCTCTTTGCAACTGAACTTGCTCCCAGTCAGGATAAATACGTAAAGTAAATATTGGCTAATTTGGTAAAGAATACATGCTCAGATTTTGATATATTACTGCTTGTCATTCTAGCTTCGATGCCATTTTAACTAACATTAAACAGAAATTGTTAGAATTAATCAATACAAGAACATGACTTGGCTGAAGAATGAACTTGGGATGCAATAAATCATGGGATTGGTCTTGTTTGTTGAGGATGTAACCAATGACGTGTATTAATTAGACCTGGGGCGTTTCTTGATACTAAGAACAGGAAGATCGTACTTGTGGTCTTGACAAGAGCCGTCTCGCTAACCTGCCGATGAAAAACAAACTTGGGATGCGATGAATCATGGGATTGATCTTTCTTGGCAAGATTGCGACCAATGTATCCTTGATATTTTGGGCAGGACAAGAACGACATCCAGGGATTGTACCTGTCCTCTGTACTTCTGTTCTTGAGGACTGGAACCAGTCTTTGGCAATGGAAGGTGATGTGAAATGGGTACAAACACAAATATAGTCTAGCATGCATATTGAGAAACTCCCCTGCTATAACCTGACTGCAATGATATGGCGGCCATTTTGGGGAAGTCAAAGCAATCATTCACTCTGCGTAGCTTTCGGCTGCAGAAACAGGCATGGATCCTGCTGCAGTGATATAACCTTTCACCAGTTGGTGTGTTTACTGTATACCTCGTCAAGCGGGCCCAGACACAGTACAGGGTGATCACACTGCTCAAACAAACTGGACTTTGGGTGTCACTTGCTAGGGAACGGTAGGCATTGGCTGGTGTGAGTACACCCTAAGTCACATTTCAGTCCTTGAATTTTCATTTTACAGGGTGGGTTTGGAGAAACACATTTTTATTCATGAGAGAAGCTACCTGATTGGCCAGTGAACGTGCTCCCTTCGATAAGTGCTGCCTACTTTTTCAGGGTGGTTTGAGAAAACTTATTATTCATGAGAGAAGCTACCTGATTGACCAATGGACTCTGCCTAAGGCATTCGCTAAGTAGAAGCAATTTTTGTTAAAAGTTTTTAATTGGATCGCTGCTCCTGAGTGCCGACACCCTCTGCTCACCATGCTGGTCGTATCATCCAGTCCAGTTCACCATGCTGGTCGTATCATCCACTCCAGT